>CAJQZJ010000332.1:526950-544993 GCA_907164525.1 Lophiomys imhausi | reverse complement strand
CTCTCTCTCTCTCTCTCTCTCTCTCTCTCTCTCTCTCTCTCTCTCTCCCTGTGTGTGTGTCTGTATGTGCTTGCATGTGTGCACACATGTTCATATGTATGTGTATTGACCAGAGGTCAATATCAGGTGTGATCCTCAGTTTCTCTCATGTTCTTTTCTTAGTTTTTGAGACACAGACTCTCACTGAACGTCGAATTCAGGGATTTGGCTGGACTGCCTGACCAGCAAACCCAGGGATCCTCCTGTCTTGGTCTCCTCGGCTCCGGGATGACAGATATGCGGGCATGGCCTGCCGCGTCTTGTACAAAGCACTTTGCCATCCAGTCATCTTCCCGGCCTCCCCCAAGGTTTTTGAGATGGGACCCACCCTCCAGCATCAAGAACTTGTAGGACCGAGGTCAAGAGCTCCCCCTGGCTCAGCCTTCTGAGCACCTAGGACCACAGGTGTGCACCACGGGAGGCGTGCGCCACGGGAGGCTGTCATCTGATGTTCTTGACACACACCTTTGGCTGTTCCTGCTGTAAAATGGCTCTAAGAAGCCAGGCATTACGGATCATGCCTATAATCCTAGCACTTGGGAGGCTGAAGTCTGAGGATCTCAAATTTCAAGCCACACCCTAGGCTACAGACTGAGATCTCAAAACAACAGAAACCATCAATAAAATAAAATGAGCTGGGCGTGGTGACACACACCTTTGATCCCAGCACTTGGGAGGCAGAGGCAGAGGCAGGCAGATCTCTGTGAGTTCGAGTCCAGCTTAGTCAACAAAGTGAGTTCCAGTACGCTTAGGGCTCTGTTACACACACACACAAAAAACATTGTCTCAAAAAAAAATTAAACAAATAAATACATACATACATACATACATACATAAAATGGCCCTGGGGTGGAGTGTAGCTTGTGCTAGCATTCACGAAGCCTTGAGTTTGATTCCCAACCCTGCAAAAACAGAAGAAGGGAAAAAGGAGAGGGAAGAATTCTATATGAAAAAAAAAATGTGAGTTCATAGAGAAGAAAAAAAGGTTAAGCCAGGCAGTTGTGGTGCACACCTTTAATCCCAGCACTGGAGAGGCAGAAGCAGATAGATCTCTCTGAGTTCAAGGACAGCCTAGTCTACAGAGAGAGTTCCAGGACAGCCAGGACTACACAGAGAAAACCTGACTTGAAAAAAAACCAAAGAGAGAGAGAGAAACTAGACTACATTGCCTAAAGATGATCTTTTGTGGGCCTTCTGACACTGCCCTATGGACAGCACAATGGGATACTAAAAAGCCAAGAGTGAGCCGTTCACCAGGGTGGGAGAGATTCCACACACATGATCTAGCCTACATGACCAAAGTAAGTCAGGTACTGGGGAGACCACACAGTTACCCTGCAACTGGTAGAAGAACCCCAAAAGCCAGAGTGGATGGGCAGACCCTCCCTGGGATTGCATGGCAACAGCACAAGTTGCTTGCCAGCTTTAGACCGCAAGCTGAGGGGTGTGAATGGAGAAAGCAGAACCTGCTATCAGGGAAGAAGGGAGGAATGGAGGAAGAGAGGGAGGGAGGGAGGAAGGGAGGAGGGGGGGAAGAAAGGATGGAGGGAGGGAGGGGAAACTGAGGTCTGAACCTTATCCCACCAGCACTAGAAAGCTTTACCCCAATGCATAAGGAAACCACGGTGACTTTTCTGAAATTCTCTGGTGGCATTGCTATGACAGGGTGTCTAAGTTACCTTTTTGTGGCTGTGATAAGACATCATGATCAAGGCAGCTTATAAATGTGCTTAATTTGGGTTTACAGTTTCAAAGAGTTAAAGTCCATGATGGTGAAGCAAAGGTGTGGCAGCAGGAACTTCTGTGAGCTTACATCTTGATGCATGAGCTCCATGCACACAGAGAAAGAGAGTGAGAGAGACAGACAGACAGAGACACAGACACTGGGAATGGTATATGCCTTTTGAAATCTTAACACCTCCTCCAACAAGACCACACCTCCTAATCCTTCCCAAGCAGTTCTACCAACTGGGAACCAAGCCTATGGGAGCCATTCTCATTCAAACCATCACACAGGACAAGGCTGGAAGTGGGAATACCCTTGAGAAGCAGTTGCCATAATGCAGCCAGGAGATGGTGGCAGATGAGGAATGGTGTGTCTGGCACACCACCTAGGGAGCCTCAGAGACTCCGTGTCATAAGCCTCTCCCTCAGCCTTCACATTTCTAGGTTCTATAGATTCTTCCATTCATTCATTCTACCACTCAGAGTGATTAAAAAAGCAACCCACGCACACTGGAGTGACGACCACACGTTGCAAGTGTTTTAATTTTCTTTTAGAACATCAGATAAAAATAAAATGGTCTACGCCTTTAATCCCAGCACTCGAGAGGTAAAGGCAGATATATGGCTATGAGTTCAAGGCCAGCCTGGTCTACAAAGTGAGTCCAGGACAGCCAAGGATACATACACAGAGAAACCCTGTCTCGAAAAACCTAAAAATAAATAAATAATAAATAAATAAACAAATAGATAAATAACTAAATAAATAAATAGAGATAAAATAATGGTCTTCCAGGCATGGTGGTGCACGCCTTTAATCCCAGCACTTAGGAGGCAGAAGCAGGCAGATTGCTGTGTGTTCGAGTTCAAGGCTAGCCTGGTCTATAAAGCAAGTCCAGGACACCCAGGGCTATTACACTGAGAAACCCTGACTCAAAATATAAAATAAAATAAAGTCTACTTTTTTGTTTTAGTTTTTATTAATTTGGGCTTTTTATTCAATAGCTACAATGCACTCAAAGTTGCAGCTGGATGTGGTGGTCAGGCCTGTGATCACAGATACTAAGGAACTCAAAGAAGAAAGATGAGAGGCCAAGGCTTGTACCACAGAATAAATTCAAGTCAGCCTGGGCAGCAGTGACATCCTCAAAGTAAAAACCATTCGGAGATGGAGGATAGAGTTCAGTGGTGGAGTGCTTGCATGTCATGTATAGTTCAGTCCCTGGGGAAGAGGAGAAAGGGAGGCAGAAACGGGGGAGGGGAGGGAGAGAGAGACAGAGAGAATAAATAAATAAATAGGGAGGAGGGAAACAGAAGAGAGGAAGGTGGAGGGAATCAAGTGAAAATCAAAACCTAGCAGCTGGGGATATAGTTTGGTGGTAAGACCACTTGCTTAGCACATGAAAAATCCTGGGTTCCATCCCCCAAATACATTTCAAAATGAAACTGAGTGTTACAACATATTGGGAGCCATCTTTGATTCCTCTGTCTGTCATATCCAAAGAATGAGCGAATGCTGGGAACTCTCCCAGGGAAGAGTCACATCACTCTTTCTTTGTCGTCACCATAACTCAAAATCACATTTTCTTCTTCAGAGCCCCTGAAAGAGCTTGGCCTGACAGCTTTGGTCTCTATCCCAGCACTCAGGGGGCCGCAGCAGGATTGTGATTTTGAGACTAGTCTGGCCTACACAGCAGCATTATCATAAAATGACAGAAAGGGAGAGAGAGAAGGGTTGAAGAGCCACAGACTAGAAGTTTTTGAAAGTCATGTGCATCTTTGGGAGATTTTATTTGTTTGTTTGTTTGCTGGGTTGTGGGTTTGGTTTGGTTTTGAGATAGTGCATCAGCATGAAGACCATGCTCCGTTGAACTCACAGAGTTCTCGCCACCTCTGAACCCTGAGTGCTGGGCTTAAAAGTATGAACCACTCACTACAGCCAGCCCTACCAGACATATATCTTGTAAGAGATTTTATGAACAGTTTATTAGAAAACAAAAACAAAACAAAAGCTGGGTATGGTGGTGCACACCTTTAATCCCAGCATTTGGGGGGGCAGAGGCAAGTGGATCTCTGTGAGTTTGAGGCCAGCCTAGTCTGTAAATCGAGCCCAGGACAGACAGGGCTATTACACAGAGAAACCCTGTCTCGGGAAAAAAAAAAAAATTACCCTTGGATGAGTTCCATGGTTTTGCATGCTGAATTGCTAATTAAGATGGTTACCTTGGTAACAACTGCATCAAATGATAGCTTTTACCCTTCTGACCTATGGAGACCTGTCTTAAAGTAACTTAGCAGCAATGAGGAAAAGCTACTAAAATTTTCATATATCAAAAAAAAAAATCGTCTATCAAGGGACTGGGGAGATGACTTACCAGGCAAAGAGTTTGCCAAGCAGGCAGGTAGGAGAACGTCAGTATGGATCCTCAATGCCCACATAAAAGCTAGGCAGGTGTAGCAGCTTCCTGTAAGCCCAGCACTCAGGAGACAGAGACAGGATCCCAGAGGTAAGCAGGCTGGTTAGACTAGCTGGAATTAGTGAGTTCCACTTTCAGTGAGAGATCCTATCCTAAAAATAAGGTGGAAAGCAATGAAGGAAGACACCCAAAGTCAACTTCAGGTCTTCACGGGCATGCACATGTGTTCACATGAACCTGCATGCACACCACACATACACAGGCCGAAAGAATTTCCCATCAAGTATGATATTTTCAAAACTCTTAGCATGAAATAGGGACTAGACAATTGTCCTCTATTACAGCTGAGTAGGGTTCTCTTGTGAAGGGTGTAGTGCTATGACTTCAGGGGTTTTTTTAGATTGACTTATTTTTATGTGAATTGATGTTTTGCATTCATGAATGTCTATTGTGTGGGTGCGAGATCCTCTAGAACTGGAGTTACAGACAGTTGTGAGCTGACATGTGGGTGATAGGAATTGAACCTGGGTCCTCCTGAAGAGCTGCCGGTGCTCTGAACCACTGAGCCATCTCTCCTGCCCCATGTTCAGATTTTTAATCTGATCACCTCTGAACAACAGAATAAAGGATGCTGGTGATATTGACACATACAATTAAAACTTCTAGAAGTACACTCTCAACTAAAAGAACATTTCTGGGGCCAGTGAGGTAGCTCAGTGGATAAAGGTGCTTGCTACCAAGCCCGATGACCTGAGTTCAATCCCTGGGGGCCCACACTGTGAATTAGGCAGGGTGCCCTAGTGAAGCAAAACCCATAAAATGTATATTATTACAAAGGGGGATTTATTAGAATGGCTTACATGATATGGGCTGCTGAGTCCTTGAGCCACCCCCCCCCAAAACTCTGCAGCTGAAGGCTGGATGATTTGTGCAGAGCTGTGGGTCCATCCATATTGGATGCCCAAGAAGCAGGGGCTTGATGAGGACAGTGGAGGACAGTGGTGGCCACTCCAACAGCTGCAGCAGTAGACAATCCGGAGCTGTCAAAGGCAGACGGGTGACACCTGTGTCTGAGCCACCAGTTGGAAGATGCCACCTACTATGAGGGTGGATCTTCCTCCTCAGCTAATCCTCTCTGCAAACACCTCAAATGCACAGCCCTAAGCTGATTCCATATTCTGTCAAACTCAGATAACCATGACAGTAGATCTGCTTTACAGTAAACAATCTTTCCCTCAACGGTGACGACCTGGGGCAGTGGTTCTCACTCTCCCTAGTGCTGCGGCCCTTTAATTCAATTCCTCATGTTGTGGTGACCCCAACCATAAAATTTATCATTGCTACTTCATAACTGTAATTTTGCTACTGTTATGAGTCATAATGTAAATATCTGTGTTTTCCGATGATCTTAGGGGACCCCTGTGAAAGGGTCATCGGACCTCAAAGGGGTCGTGACCCACAGACCGAGAAACACTGACCTAGGGATGAGCTACACAGCACCTCGCTTGTCCCCAGACAGTGGTGTGAGCACTGTGTGTCAATACCTAGGGGTACCAGGGGCCAGCTTTGGGCTTTGTTTGCCTTTCTGCATGGGTTTCTGGCCTTATAAAGCCATTCTTTTGCTAGGAGTTTTTCTATCAACTTTTTAGAAAGGAACAGGTTGCAAGGAAAGTAATTAAAGAAGGCTTCCACAAAAGAGACTATTCAAAGACTTGAAGGAAGTGAAAGAGTATAAAGGTGTGGACCAGTGGGAAGGTACTTGTAGTAAACAAAGGCGTGCTTAGATTTCGCTTTATATCACTGAGCCGGAGAGTACTCCTACTTGAAGGTTTTTAACTGCTTTAAAAACAAACAATGGCTAACCATGTAAACGCAAGGTAGCCATGTTCATGTGGGTTTTCTGAGTCTGAAAGCAGAGAGAAAGACTGACAGAAGGAAAAGCTAAACACTATGAGTGTAACCATGAACTTTGAAGTGGCATTCCTGAGTAGTGTAGCTAGTGGCAGAGCGCTAGCCTAGCACCCCCAAAACTAGCTTCAATACTGCATACTGAGGTGGAGGAGGAGGAGGAGGATTCGTGTTTCACATTGTCAAAGACCTGGATTTCTGTGAGTCTTTTTCCTGATTTAAAATGGTGACAGGGCCTCATGCCTGTGATTCCAGCACTTGGCTTGTAGAGGCAGTAGGATTAAGAGTTCAAAGCTAGCCTTGGGTATGTATTAAGGTTAGCCTAGCCTACATGAAACTCTGTCTCAAAACAAAGGGAAAAATGGTGCTGGTCACAGAAACTCTGGTGTTGAGCTGTTGAATACCTGTGGATTTAAACAAGATTGCACGCTGTAGGAGTATCTATGGATGCTTATGTTACCTGTCTGTAAGTTATGATGTGTTACATGCCTGTAATTCTGGCACGAGGGAGGCTGAGGCAGGAAGTTCAAATGCTCAGCAGCTTAAAATCAGCTTGTTGACAGAGTGAGAACCTGCTCTAAAAACAAAGACGTGTGTGTGTGTGCGCGCGTGCGCGCACGCACGCGCACACACACACACACACAGAGAGAGAGAGAGAGAGAGAGAGAGAGAGAGAGAGAGAGCACAAATGAAAATGTCAATGTGATGATGTGTACGAAGCTGTTCTAACTATAGGTTGGACTCCATACAGGTGCTGCTGGTCCCTGGACCTGCCTACCCTGTGGGCTGAGACTCAATTTACTAATAATAGGCCTTTCAATTAGAAAAGCGCTCTCAATTAGCTTCAGCCTTCCACTTTCTTTGAGTTTATGCCTGCTTTTGTTGTTGTTTTTAAGATAGAGTCTTATATAGTCCAGGATGAACTTGAACTTGTTATGTGGTCAAGGGTGACCTTGAACTTCTGATCCTTCTATTCATCTCCACTTCCCAAGTGTTGGGCTCACACACCACATTGAAGAGGTGCTAGGGGATCAAATCCCCAGCTTGGGGCACGTGAGGCAAACACTGAACTGAGCAACATCTCCCAGTCTGTTATTGTTACCTTCCTCCTCCCCCTTATAAACTTGTCTAGATATGTATTACCTTCTCTGAGGCTTTTGTTGTTGTTTCTTTGTTTTGATACAAGGTATCATGTTATAGCTGCCTTTCTTTCTGTCAAAGATAAAACTATTTTACTGTAATGAGTTCACAAATAAAAACACCACATGGACAGATTAAGGTAGCCAGCCACTCAAAACACTTGCCCAGTCCCCCAACGCCACACACCTCTGTGAACTTCTATACAATTAGAGCGTCTATTTTGAAGCTATGGAGCTTTCCTTACAGTTTCACACTTTCACTATCAATCGCATTTTTATGGAATGTATCCACCACACAATCACAACAAGGAAAAACTATGACAGACTTGAAACTAGAAAAACAATGAACTTTGTGTCCTGGCTCAGCTGTCGGGTCCTTTCACCGGCATTCCTGTGGGAGGGACAGAATGTCTCTCCTCTGGAGCTTTCAGTTCAGCAAGCAGGACCTTGAACTTCTGATCCTCCTGCCTTTACGTGCCAACTGTGCCGCCACTCCAGAACGGGTCCTGGGAAATCAAGCCAGTGTCTCATGCCTGCTCGGCCAGGTCTCTACCAGCTGAGCTACACCCCTGGCCCCTGGTTCGGTTCCGTAAGTCCCATCATTTGTAAATCTAGGAAACATTTGTAAATAGTTGCTGATTCCAGTGCTCAGACTAACTGCACGTTATGATCCTTCTAGAAATTAACAGGGCTGTGAAAGCTGTCTTTTAGTGTAATACATGGCCGTGTGCCAAATCACTATTCCAAGAATACGGCCTGGGTTCCGAAATCGATTTTGTGTGTGTCTTTGTCCGTGTGCGTGTGCTTCTTTGTTCTTAGAGCTGGTCCTCTGTCACCCAGGCTGATTTTAAGCTGCTTAGCATTTGACCTGGGCGTGGTTTTTCCAGCCCTAAATCACAGTTGAGTATCCCAGCCCCTCCAGCTATGGCTCCCTACTCTATTCGGCACAAACCCGCGGGTAAACAGCGCCTCCTGCTGCTCGGGAGCCGTTGGTGCCGCAAGTCGAGGCCAAGAGTCTGTTAAATTCCCGGCGCCACACAGCCGCCCCACATCTGTCTGTCTTTCGGCTGTGGAGTAGGTGTCCCCGCTGCAACAGGCAGGCATGGAGCCGACCCCTGCCGAGGGCCAGAGGGCTGCCTGCTGTTGACACAGACTCTTCCCCCCCCCCCCCCCCAACCTTGACCCCCCCCCCCAATCAGCTCCTGATCCATCCTCCTCTTCCCTGAGGCCAGAGGAAGCATCAGCCCTGCCCACCCACATGCCCTCATGACGCCCACCACAGGGTGGTTCTTCCTTGAACCTGGATGCACAGAGTGGTGGCGGTTTCCACCCTCCACCGTGATGGAGCTCTAGCACAAGCACGCCAAACTTTGTTTCTCCTTTCTTTTTGTATGTGTGTATGGGCGCATGTGGAGATTCTTCCTGCCCCCTCCAACCTTACGACCCAAAGCAAGGTCTCACCTGAACCCAGAGCTCACACACTTGGTGTCTATGAGCTGGACTATTCTGGGTTTTCAATATGCATGGGATCGTGTAAAATGTGGTCTTGTGTGAATGATTTTCTTCACCAACATTGTGTTTGTGTTTTAGCATGTATCAAAGCACTCTTCAGTTTTATTGCCAAATAAAACTGGTATGAATTGCCGTATTTTATTTATTCACCAACTGATGAACATCGGGGCTGTCTCTGTTAGAAGCAAGGCTGCAGTGGCTCTGTTTCACTTGTTTGGGCAGCTCTGGGGATTGAACCCTGGACTTTGCACATGCCAGGCAGATAGATGTTTTTCCCTATCCCCAGCTCCGCATTGGTGTTTTTGTGTGTAGTGACGTTTACGGTTCTCTTGGGTAAATAGCTAGGAGTGGAGTTACGGGCTTAGTGTTGGAATGCTTGACTGGCCTGCACAGAGCCCTAGTTTCAATCTCCAGTACCACAAAAGGAGGAGGAGGAGGGAAGAAAGTAGGGGCGGGGCGAGGACAGAGCTTCCTAACCTATTTTAGTCTAAAAGTAAGGAGTGACTAACAAGGTGAAGAATGTCTTACCCCATTGAGTGTGAAGTACATCGTTATCAGGATTGTGATCGGGAACTCTTTAACAGTCTTGATCTTCCAGGACCCAAAGCCCCAGCCCTGATCCTTTATCCTTTGCCCCGTGACGTCGTGTTCCGTTCTCTTCTCTTTTGACAGCTCTCAGCTTGTTCACCAGTACACGTACTTTCACTTTCCCTTGAAGTCTATTTCTCCACTGCGCTAAGTCACACAGAGGATTGTATGATTTCAAAGCCGTCCCAGAAGTAGACAGAGTGGTCATCGCTATTATATGATTTGCAAAGTTTCAAGTTTTTAAAGCCACAGTGTCCAACCATGTGCGGAGGACTGAGTACTTCCTTGACATTCACTCCTCACAGCAAAGCGGGAAGATCTTCTGAAGAGACACAGCACACTCTCCTATTCTGGAAGCGCTTGTTTTCCAGATGGGAGGAAAGTTAAAACCGCAACTCAACATGCCCACATAAGGCTGGGGAGGTGGCTCAGTGGGAGGCCCGCCTGACCAGTGTGAAGTCTGGGTTTGATCCCTAGCACTGAAGAAAACACACAAACACACACGCACAAACGTTTAGATATCTTCAGCGACATGTCTATAGAGCAGAGAACAGCCAGTCTCTCAAGTTGTGACAAAGACAATGAAAAGCGCTTCTGGAGACTAGAGAAAACAAGGGAATCTGCTGAGGAAACCCCCAAGCTCCGATGCTGAGTCTCCCCCATCTCCTCAATGGGGCTCACTATCCTAGTCTACAACTCATGGGGGTTAGTTTTTTCATCATTGGAACAAAATACTGCTTAAAGGAGGAAGGATCTATCAGTTCCTTGTTTCAGGAATTATGTCCATCACAGCAGCAAGGGCCTTGCAGAACAGACCAGAATGTAGTTGATGTGGATTACAGGGGATGGGAAGGAACACCCGCATTCTGGACTTTCTCCTTTCCCACGTTTATTACATCTGAACCCCCAGTCTCTGGGGGAGGATTGCTGCAATGCAGTGTGGTTCTCACCTTCTTAGCTAACGCTTTCTGGAACCATCATCACAGACCTGTGCCGAACTAATTTTGGTGCTTCTCAACCCAATCCAGTTGACAAATAAGACTCACCATCAAGGAGCATTCCAGTGCAGGGACACACTGGTGGACACTTCTGGTCTGCCATAGCCATTGGAATGCTGGGTAGGGGCCTCAGGGGAGCAAAGCAGGTCTAGAAAGGTACTCAGCGGAGGGCTGCCATACTCTCATACCCTGTTGTTTCATTTCTCGATACTTCAAGATTTGAGAATGTGTGTGCTTTCTCAGAATCATTATTGAAGAACAAAATAGTGAAGGAACAGCGTAAATTAAGAGTCTGCTGGAGTAAAACTGAGTGTGGGAGAGGTGTCCAGGTTGAACCCATTGAAAGCTGGAGAAAAGCACAAATCAATAGGGCCCTGAAGGAGGCAGACATGAAGAGAAGCTGGGTGGAGAGACGGTAAACAGGAGAAGGGAGGAACAGGGCAAATCAGCAATAAGATAGGTCCGCTGTCCCATGTCCTACTGCAATACAAAGGACATTTCTGTTGCTGATAGATCAACACCTGGCAAGATGTGTGTGTGCGTGCTTGCATGTGCATATATATGTGTGATTTTTCTTTAATTATATATTTATTTTTATTTATATACATTGGTGTTTTGACTGCATATTTGTCTATGTGAGGGTGTCAGATCCTCTGGAACAGGAGTCATAGACAGTTGTGAGCTGCCATGTGGGTTCTGGGAACTGATACTGGGTTCTCTGGAAGAGCAGCCAGTGCTCCTAACCACTGAGATACACTCTCCGGCCCATATGTGTGGTATTTTAAGTGTTTCCTTGTATACGATTTATTTTTATTATTTTTAATTATGTGTATCTGTGTGTGCATATGAGTGCAGGTGCTCTCTGAGGCCAGAGGCATTGGCTCCCTGGGAGCTGGCCATGACCTCCTGGCTGCAGGTATCCGCAGCCACATTAGTCCTCTGGCTTCAGGGATGATGGCAGCAGCAGCTGGAATTGAGTGGAGGGGCACACGTTTCTCAGCTTAGTTTTGGCTTTGGCAGGTAAGGAGGAGAATCCACGGTACATGTACCTACATCTCTGACACTGAGCTTCAGAGTGAGGGAGGGGCCTCTGGCCAGGGTGAAGACTCCCACCTGGAAGACCACGTTTAACAGCATCCTTTGTACTTGCAGCAAGTAATGCAGGCTGTATGCCTGGCAGATATGCTAGCATAAAATGTGACCAGTTCAGAAGAGAAATAGTACAGTGCTTTGCGTGTCTAGGACACTCTGAGTGTATCTCATTGTGCTACATCTGGGAGACAGCCAGCACTTACAACCCAAGGACTCGGAGGCCCGGCAGGTACCCGCTCCAGGAAACAGTTCCCAAGCTCTTGGCACTGTCACTCTCCCCTTCAGTGTTCCCTTAATGGGTGCAGTACTAAGATGTCACTGCAAATAGAATGTCCTGGAAAGCTCTAAAAGGAATTCTGTGGCAAACTGGGGTGCCACCTTATGGGGCAGGCTCATCTGTAATATTAAACCGTTACCAACTCACGTGCAAATGGTATCCCTGGATTCCCAGTCTATGCTATCCCGGGAGGAGAATAATACAATACAATGCACATGGTAGCTGCCCACAAAGAAGCGTGAGGTCACTGGCAGACTGCTACCAGTCAAAACCACTCAGCGGCAAACCTGTCAGTGTCTGAGACAATTATTGTTGTTATTATTGTTTAAGTGAACAGACAAAATAATGGGGTTCACCAGGGCGTCTTCATTCATACATGCAGTGATTTGTTTTCACTTTCCCCTCTCTCCTTCATCGATTCCCTCGGTCCCAGCTTCTGCTTTTTTCTTACATGTAACCCCCTTACGACCTCCCATCTCTCCATCTATATTCCACTCCCTTATGATCTGTCTCCCCCTCCTGTTCCCCTTTCAAACAAATATATATGTTTCCCCTGCAAACAAATATATATGAATACATATACATATATGTACCCACACACGCACACACATATAGATAAAAATTTAAATCTCGGTTCTGTGTATGAGAAAGCACGTATTCTTTCTGAGCCTCGCTTATTCTGGCTTAACCTAAGGATTTCCGGTGACATCGATTTTTCTGCAAGTATCATGATTTCATTTTGCTTCACGGCTGCATAAAAATTGTGGCTATTAATGGTGTCCTAACCTTTGTAGAGTATAGCTAGTCTTTCCCCCAGGCAGACTAGACTAGATGTTCTTAATCAAGCCTCCTGGCTGCAGCCCTCCACTCCTGCCAATATTTAATGCCCTAGAAATCTGCATAGCTCCATCTGCGATGTCCGCAGCCTTCCGCACGCTCCCAGGGAACTGGTGGCGCTGCCGCGGCGCCCCCCTGCCGGCGAAGTCTCGGAAGTCTCTTTCTAGGTTGCTTAGCTCTTTATCGTAAACTCATTAAACTTGTTTGAACCTGGGCCATGTTCGGCAGGACTCTTCTGTGTTCTGTCCTTGGCTCTGAGATTCAGCGTCAGGAAATACGAAGTCTTAAGACAGACGTCTTGGTTGAGGCCCTTAATCCCATCACTAAGGAGATTTAGGCAGGAAGATCACAAGTTCAAGGCAAGTCTGGGCTGCACGGCCAGGCCTTACCTCAACAAGCCAAAATATGGAGTCCACTACCGTTGTTCTTTGGAGAGAGACCTACAGAGAGATGTCCCTTTCCTTCTGTTTCTCCTCCCCTTTTATCTCCTTCAAGGTTTCACTGGGAGAGTGAATGTCAGCAGCACCGATACGGACGTTTAGAGGAGGCTCCAAACAGGTGGAAAAAGATGGGAGAAAAGTTGAGAGACAAATCTAGGATATTGTCAATTGTCACCTGAAAGATTCCTTCAAATGACTGCACTTGCTGTATGGGAGGTTGCAGACATAGAAAGGAAGGAGAACTGGCAGACAGTTCAGTAAACCAGAAGACCCTTCACAGGGCTTAGAAGAGGTTGAACGGTCCCCGTGCTAAAGACTGAACCCAGAGCCCGGCATGTGCAAAGCGCTGTCATTCCCCGGGCCACGCTTCAGCCATGGATTTATTTCTGGAAACTTGTCTTTATTTCTAATTTTCTTTTAAGTGTGTGTGTGTGTGTGTGTGTGTGTGTGTGTGTGTGTGTGTGTGCGTAGGGGGGGGGGGGACACAACTTCTGGTGTCATTTTTCAGAAATCTCGTCATTTCTCCTTTGAGATAGGTCTGTCATTGACTGGAGCAGGCCAGTTCCTAGGGTGACTGGCCAGCAAGCCTGGGATCATCCTGTCTCCACCTCCCCAGTGCTCCGTTACTGACATCACTATGCCTGCCGTTTTATGTGGGTTCTGGGGAGTTGAACTCGGGTCTTTGTACTTGCAAGGCAGCTGAGCCATCTGCCTCAGTCCTGAAAACTGTTCTTTACGTCTCAATATGCTATTATTACTTTTATGATTTTTTTTCTCCAAATCTTCCTATTTTGTTTGTTTCTTTGTTTGATTTTTTGCTATTTTGAGATAATCTCAAGTTGGCCAGACTGGTCTTGGACTTACTGTGCAATTGAAAATGATCTTGCGGGAGTGGAGAGTTGTCTCAGAGGTTAAGAGCACTGATTGTTCTTCCAGAGGTCCTGAGTTCAATTCCCAGCAACCACCTGGTGGCTCATAACCATCTATAAAGAGATCTTGTGCCCTCTTCTAGCATGCAGTCAGAACACTGTATAATAAATAAATTAATTAAAAAAAAGAAAATGATTTTGAAGCCCCTGACTCTCCTGCCTCTACTTCCCAGCACCAGGGTTACTTTATGAGCCACCATGCCTGGCTCTACCCTTTTCTTAACTACAGATTTTGGTTTTTGTTTTTCATTTTCTGTATTCCTGTGCCTACTTGTCATTTTCTACTTCCTTCTTTGAAAAGATCCTTTTCTAAACTGGGCAGGTGATATCCTCCTGTAATCACTTGGGAGATGGAAGCAAGAAGAATGAGAGTTCAAATTCAGCCTCAGCCACAAAGCAAGATTGAGGCCAGTGTGGACTATAAGAAATCCTGTCTAAATAAAATACAACAACAAAAAAAATATCCCTTTGAAAATTTCAAATTGTATTTAAATATTTTCCATTCCCCATTCACTGAGTTTACTACACATATTTTCATTGACTTTGTCTTCATCTTCGATGATCTTCATATCTATGTCTTCGTCGATATCCAAATCTTTTCTCATCTTGGCTCATCTCTGAATCTTCACACAAATGCCAGTATTTGTGAGACTTAGACACTGAGTAAAGAGAAAGCCATGTGCATCTCCCTGAATCTGTTTAAAGAACCTTCTCTTTATGACTCAACTGGCAGCATGCCTGCTTCGCTCATAGGAAGCCCTGGGTATGGTCCCCAGCCTCACAAACTGGAAGTGATGGGGCAAACTGTAATCCTAGAAGTATCAAAGTGGACATAAGAGGATCAGAAGTTCAAGGTCATCCCTGGGTGTAAAGGAGTTTGAAGCTAGCCAGGAATAGATACAGTCACTAAATAAATAAATGACCCCCTGGGGTGCATTGGCTCTGTACTGCAAATCCCTGTGACCTTTATCAGTACCTATGAGAACAGTTTCTAATTTTCCAAACACTTCCCATAAAACTTCATGATAAAGATGATTTTTTTTACTGCTTTTCTCTCCTGCATTCCTGGTCTAACAGCCTCAAGATGAAGTCAAGCTACCCGGCTTGGTCTTTATGCATTTAAAGCCTGTTGGAGGGCTGGCGGATGGCTCAGTGGGTTGGAGGCCCAGCCTGATGGATGACCTGAATTCAGTTCCATGGTGAAAGAGTCAAATCAGTTTTTTCAAGTTGTCTTCTGACCTCCACATGCATCACACACAAACACACACACACACACACACACACACACACACACACACACACCAAGTAAGTAAATGTTAAAAACAATGACAATCACTTGGCTCTGTTAGGTCATACCACTCTATCTTCATTCCTGTTTGTGTCACCTCCTAATTTCTGAGAACCAAAGATGAGATCACCTAAGTGTCTCCATTCTTACATGCTAAGGCCAACTACTATTGCCTGAGCTGAAGTTAACACACTTTCAGGGAAAATACATATAATTTTAGAGCACTATAAAACACAAAAGGGAAGACCAGAGTTTTAAAATATGCGTTTTCTATAGAAATTCAGATGGTAATGTCTGGACAGATGGGCGCTAAGGGCATCCATGAGAAGAGAATTTATTCAAAATCCCTGCTTGTGCATGGGGCTGGCTCATAAGCTGCAGCTTTTCACACTGGGAATTTGAACAATGAACAGTTTTTACAGACTATTGTATTTTGGCATCTCTAATTAAAAACTAATTAAACGCCTATTTATTTCACGTCTGCTTTTCAGTGTTTCAAATCTCCCCCAAGTCCATGCTGCTACTTACATTAAACCAGCCTGACAACTCAGATATATGCAAACATGTTCCTAGGATAGAAAGATAATTTTGAAAGCCATCTTGCAAATCAGTGCGTACAACCGGAAGCTTCATAGCTCGTGGGTGCATGGTTATGTGGGGGCTGCAGAAGAGGGACCAAGCAAGTCACCTTTCCTTTGCGTCACAGTCACATTTGTAGTGGCGATAAGGCATTTTATTGTTATACTTCCTTAATTGTTCTTTGTTTTGTGATGCTGAGGACAGAATCCAGGGTCTCTCATCCCCTGGGAAAGGGTTCTACCACTGAGTTATACCATCAGCTATTAGCATAAAATCAAAAGTAAGAGGGTGTATGTGCGCATACGCTTGTGTACTAAGATTGCAAGGTAAGTGAGAAGTACAATAGGACTTTATTTTATGCATATAGTAATTTTTCATTTTTTATGAAGTTAGCTATATTCAGCAAGAATGCTCTAGCCCTCTTTTTTAAACCAAACCAAACCAAACAAAAACTTTGAGACAGAGGTTTTTTTTTGTTGTTGTTGGTGTTTTGTTTTGGTTTGGTTCATTTTGTTTGTTTGTTTGGTTGTTTTTTTTTTTCTCCTGAGACAGGGTTTCTCTGTGCAACAAAGCCTGGGCTGACCTGGACTGGTTTGTAGTCCAGGCTGGCCTCGAATTCACAGAGATCCACCTGTCTCTACCTCCTGAGTGTTCAGATTACAAGCATGCGCCAGACACAGGGTTTCCCAAGCTGGCCTTGAACTTTCAATCCTCTTCCCCATTTAGTAGCTGGGATCGCAGGGCTTCACTACCAGACTGGTTCAAAAAAAGGACTCTCACTAGTAATAAAGACTGAGTGTGCTGTTGCAGGGCTGGCGTGCTGAAGCTAGCCCATACCCTGGCCCATCCTCCTCACTCTCCATTCCCACACCCCTGTATGAAATCCATGGCTTGCTCCCCTCAACCCCTAAACTTGACATGCCTCCAATATTTTCTTCATCAAATGGTTCCCTCTATTTAAAACACAAAACAACCTTACCGTCCTCCCAAGTTGGCATACATCCTCAAACTGATGTTGATCACCTGACCCGACTTGCCACCAAGTTTAGAGCTGAGACTGGCTTGATGCTACCTGCACTTGGAAATGTTCTCCCCCAAATGCTGGCTAGATAAATCAACTGACTTAGGGGAAGTCCCTCGGCTTCTGTCTTCTGTCAATCAAATTCTACGTTGAGGAGCAGGGTGATAAAATGACAGAGAAAGAAGCAAAAGCCACCATCTCTGGGAACATTCTGAGTGTGGCAGCATACTCAGAGAACCTCACAAGAATGTCTGCATCAGGCGTGAGGGGATCCAGTGCTGACCCATCTTCATGCTGGTGCTAACCCGATCTGATGCAAAACCACTGATGGCGAAACCACAAGAGAAAACCGAGAACAAGGATCGGATGCCTGGGACTGGATGCTAGGGAGCACACCTGAAATCCCAGAACTCAGGGCGCGAGACAGGAGGACTGGCCTGAGTTTGAAGTCAACGTAGGCTACAAATCAGGACCCTGTCTCAAGCGGAAACAAAAAGGCAGGAAACTCTTCGTCTGGAAGCTGAAGAGATAGCCGAGCCGCAGCAGCACAGGGCACCGAAGTCCTAAGCAGGACAAATCTTTTTTTTTTCTTTGTTATTTTTATTAGTCAATATTAATTATACAGAATAATAGGGTTCATGATGACATTTTCACACATGCATATGACACACTTGGATTATAACTACCCTCCCAACATTCTAACCTCCTCGGCCCTTCTCTCCAGCTCCTTCTCAAGTAGTCCCCCTTCTACTTCCAGGTCATCCCCCCCTGGATTCTGCGTATGAGAGAAAGCATGGCACCTGCTTTTTAGAATCTTGTTTGTGCTAACACAATGATCTCAAGTTCAATTCAGTTTTCTGAAAATGATGTGGTTTTCTTTCCTATGGCTGAGTAATATTTCACTGTGTACACATACCACATTTCTTGACAGTCATCTAATGGTGCAATAATCACAGGTATGCAGGTATTCCCATTGTGTGCTGACTTTGGTTTCTCTGACTGTACGTACCCTGAGGCATGGAATAGCTGGGTCATATGGAAGCTCTATTTTGAGGGACCTCCAAACTGACTTCTAGAGTGAGTGTCCTAAATTACATTCCTACCAACAAGGAGCAAGGCTTTGTTCCCCTCACATTATCACTTGCATTTACTGTACTATTCTATTTTATTTTTGTGAGAGATGAGGTGAGGTAGAGTGAATGCCTGCCTGTGTGTGAACTTATGTGTGGGAGCGCATGCCTATTCATGTATGTGTGA
>CAJQZJ010000332.1:472654-525551 GCA_907164525.1 Lophiomys imhausi | reverse complement strand
GAGAGAGAGAGAGAGAGAGAGAGAGAGAGAGAGAGAGAGAGAGAGAGAGAAACCAAAAGATCTGTTTGTATTTTTAGCAGAGTGGTAATAGCTGTATTTGTTTTTCTATTTTTAATTGTTATATTTTTATAATTGGGATTTGGCCCGAGCAGAAGGTGTACGTGGAAGCTGTGGGTGTTAGGGACTGTGTAACCTCCAACAAGCACCTAGCCACACTGCGGTGCTGCTTCTGACCCCCAGGTGTCTGGTGAGTCACTTCCAGACTGCCTTCCCTCTGGGGGATGGAGGAGGCTGCTCTTTTGCAAAACTGCGTGGCCTTGTATCTAGGAGCTCCCAAGGTTTGGCTCTTCTTGACCAGGAACTCAACAGAATAAGGATGGTCATGAGCTACAGAATGTGTTAACCCTCCTCAGTTACCTAACTTCTGGAAGAAGGAAACTGTGGAATAGGACCCACGTGGACAGCTTTGTCACATGTATGGAGGGCTATTGGAGCACATGGGGATCATTCACCACATGCCTGGAAATGGTCTCTACACTCTTGCCTGTCCTCCTCCTCATGCCTTTGGTAGTATCACCTTACGTGTTTGGTAGGGTTACCTCTGCTGCTCTTTGCTTGCCTCACAATGTGAAGAACAGCACTGCCCAACTCAAGTGGCTGGACCAGCAAACAGTCCCCTTCTCAAATGGACAGATCCTAAGCAAAGGCTTTTAACTGTGCTTCCGTTCGTAGGCGTTCCATACAACAGTGCCTTTAAACCCTGGCTCCAACTGCCCAGGCTGCCTGAGCAGAGCAGGGTTGATAAATGAAGACTGAGGTACCTGGTGGGACAAAGTACTAAATGGCTTTTTGTTATCACCTCCATTAAAGCGGTGCTGGACTCATGGAGGAAAGAAACCATGTCAGGTTGGGGAGAGGTCCCCTACTGCCCTGGCCCCCACCCCACAATGTTCCCTCATTCTCAGCCTTCTTTCCACCCTCCCCTCCTCCACTGACTCCCTGCTCTCTGATCACTAACCTTCAAGATAACATACCACAAAATCAGATGAAAATGGGTGAGAGGGCTCAGCTGTAAACCTGGTGCATCAGATTGAACCCTGAGAGGAATCTCTAGGGTGTTGCTGAGTGGAGGATCCCAGTGGGTCATGTGTGGCCTTTATCAGGGTGTGGCATGTTTAGCAGATAACTAGGAATTTGATGGGGCAACATTAAGAGTTGAGGTGTTTTGTTAGGAGGGTGGGGGTCAGGTGACGTCCTTCCTGCCCCCCCAGTTGCGGTGTTCCCCCCCTCCCCCGTCCAGCTGAGATCTTATCAGGAGAGGTGCAGAGACTCCATAGAAATGGAATCTTCCAGAGCGATTATCTTAGTCTTTCCACTCATTTAAAAAGCAGACCAAGTTGCTTTCAAGTGTAAACAATACAGATAATGCTATCCAGAAGAAAGCCGCAATTCACCCACCCAGCTGCCTCCAGAGGAGAATCCAGAACAAAAGCAACTGAAATTTCCAAGACTTTGCTCAAGCATTATGATTCTACTTTGGGCCCCTCTCTGCCATTTGGGGTCATAGCTGTCACCTGGCATTGATAGTGACTTTTCTATCAGCTTCTGTAGTTCCCTGCCTGGTAGCCCCTTTAAAGCCAGGCCTATGGTTTCTCAGCATGGGAGATTCATTGTCTCTCAATACTGTGGAGTGAGTGGTTGAGCTATGGTGGCATACTCCTGTAATCTTAGTACTGGGGAGGCTGAGGCAGGAGGATGACTGAGAGTTTGAGGTCAATTTAAGCTACATATCTCTATCCTGTCTCAAACTCTTTTCTCTCTCCCTCTCCACTTCTCCACCCCAAACACACACTCAAAAACGTGAGGCATAAATTTTTCCTTTCTGTGAATGGTTTGGAAGAAAAGTGCCATCTCTAGCTACTAGAAATAAGGCAATTTCCTCCTGTAGATGCAGCAAGTTCAGTTAATAGAAATCTTGGGATTGCCTACCAGGTAGAGGGCTGAGCCTTCCCAAGACAGAGCCTTCCTTGAGGCCAACTCGTCCCTCCATTCTGGTCCGTCTCAGACCATCTTTCCTTCTTTTGGTCCCAGGCCAAGCGACAGCACACAGTCTCATTTTTCACCTTAGAAACCTTGGGTAAAAATTGTCCTCTCCACCTCTTCAGAAAGAATGGGGAAACTGCAGACCCTTGTGGCCTTGCCTCTGAGTTACTCAGTATGTATTTGGGAAGGAACATAGAGACCACCAGGATGCAGAGGGTAGCACGGCTCAGTGTTACGGCTTGGCTGCCCAGTGGCCTCTGTCCCCAGATACTCCTGTGCTTGCTACCCATCCCATCATTTCCTTCTTGACTCTGAATCCCCCTCTAGCTGTTGCAAACCATTTACTTTAAGAGTGCCCCAAGGTGGAGAAACAGTGGCCTGGCCGAATGGCAGACTCATCCCTCTCCCCAGCATTCCTTGGTTCAGATGAGGTCAGGCCGAGAAACAGCCACCCCTGAGGTGACATCCAGGCAGCTAAGGGAGGGTCCTGCTCCAAAATAGATTCCATGCAAACACCTGAACTGTTGGCGACCAACTTATTCCTTTCTTGAATGGCAAATATTTATCTAATACACCCCAGACACCCCCTTCCATTACACAGAAATGCCAGCTCTCAGGATGGGCAAGGTGTTGGTAGCTGTGTTGATCATTATGGTGCATACCCATAAGCTCAGCATTTGGGAAGCAGAAGTAGGAGGGAGGGTCACTATAAATTTGAGACCAGCGTGGTCTACATAATGAGTACCAGGCCAGCCAGGTCTACATATGGGGATCCTGCCTTAAAAAAAAAAAAAATCTGCCATCACTGTCATTCAAAATCTTATTTTGAAGGAGACGATGTTGGCTGCTGGGAGACAGAGACTATATGGCTCCCACATAATCAGGCTGCTAAACGAAGCTGATGGCCTGAAACCAGGTACTTAACCTATTATAGTCTGTTATTCCTAGGTTAAAAGCAGCTCTTTTGGATGTAGGTGGGGATGTAGCTTAACAGCAGAGTACTTGCCTTGCTTGCAGGTGGCACTTGGTTATATCCCCAGCACTGCCAGTAGCAGTTTACCTTAGTCAACAAAATACAGACAATGCCAAGAAAGATACTAAGAGCTTCTAGTAAGGTAGGGTTAGAGTATTATGGAAGTGTAACAAGAGTATCAATGGCACACCTACTTCAGACAGAAAATATCCTACAAGAGATGGCACCCAATAGGAGTCTTTAAGGGTAAGTAAATTGCCAAGTAGAAATAAATAAAACAGAGGTCAACATTAGGCAAAGAACAGTATGTGTGAACTGACAAGAAACAGCTTGAGACATTCTTAGAACTTGAGGGGTCCTGTCTTGGAATGTCTGACCACCTATTGTCACCCTATGTAGCTTGGGGAAGGTTCCTTCAGTATCTTGGTTCAGTGGACATCCCAAAGCAACTTCCACCTCAAGTCACAAGGGCTCCTATTTGTTCCTGGCCCAATTTGCCTACTTTCTGTTTAAAAAAAAAAAAAAAAAAAACATTTGCCAGGCATGGTGGCGCATGCCTTTAATCCCAGCACTTGGGAGGCAGGGGAAGGCGGATCTCTGTGAGTTCAAGGCCAGCTTGGTCTACAAAGTGAGTCCAGGACAGTCAAGGATACACAGGGGAAACCCTGTCTCGAAAAACCTAAAAAAACCAAACAAACCAAAAGACATTTATTTTGCTAGCCATGGTGGCACACACCTTTATTCCCAGCACTCGGAGGCAGAGGCAGGTGTGTCTCTGTGAGCTCAAGGCCAGCCTGGTCTACAAAGTGAGTCCAGGACAGCCAGGACTCTGTTACACAGAGAGACCCTGTCTTGAAAAACAAACAAACAAACAAACAAACCAAAACAAAAACCCTACACATTTATTTTATTGGCCCCTTATAATATAAACTACAATGTGCTGTAATACAAAATTTGACTAGTCCCTAGAGACACCCTCCTCTCTCTCCCACATCCACCATGTAGGGCATAAACAGGCCTCAGAGGAGAACTTTGTCTGTTTTCCTCATGGATCTATTCTTGGTGTGTCACAGAATGCCTGCCTTTCTGTTCCTTCCATGCATTTTTGTTTGGTGCCTACAAAGCACCCAGTTGTAGTACTTGCTTTTGAAGAAAATGGGGTCTTTACTCGCAGGGAGTCCAATTATGTCCTGGAGTTCTCTCTTTCCTTCCCCTTCCCTTTCATTCCCTCTCCATCCCCTCTTTATTTCTCCGACAAGGTCTCATGTAGCCCGGGTTGACCTCAAAGTAGCTATTTCAGTGAGACTGACTTGGGACTCCTGACTCATGTGTCCCAGGTGCTGGGATAACAGGCATACACAACCGTGGCTGGCTTCCGGCTTTCCTTTGAAGGCATTTTACAGACACCCTCCCCAGAGATTCTGTAATCCCCCTTGTCTTTCTCTGACTACTCCATAAAGACTTTCGAAATGGGGCTGAACTCACTTTGGGCAAAAGTCTCTTGCCTTTGTGAGCCTGACTTTAGTGTGCCGGGAGAGGTGACTTCAAGAATCCTGTGACTGTTGATGCCTGGGGGGGGCAGCAGATGTTGAAAGGGCAGGTGGGGGTTCAGGAATGGAGGCGCCCAGAGACACGTAGCTTCTTTCACAATCTGGCCTGGGGCAGATCCTGTGATTGGGTGTCTCAGACAAGAATGTCCCCAGAATTCCAAGTCACTTTTAGACACCATTTCCCTGTTCTGTGTTCAATATCATCTAAACAGTGGATTTTAAAACTTAAAGAAAGGAGGCTCACAGAGTATTTCTGCTGCAGGGCGTGAGAAGAGGGGAAACCGACCGATCCGATCCTCTCCTGTCTGTTTGGTTTAGTTTTTGTTGAATATGTGGCTGGGTGTGGTGGTGCATGCCTTTAATTCCAGCACTTGGGAGGCAGAGGCAAGAGGAACTCTGTTAGTTCAAGAGGCCAGCCTGCTCTACACAGTGAGTTCCAGGATAGCCTGGACTAAAAAAGAGAGACCCTATATTTAGAAAACAGAAACAAAAAGCACCCACATACACACACAAAGAAAAACTGACTGAGTTCCTTCCACCTTGCATTCTAAGCAAAACTCAAAACAAAATGAGACAAGTTTTCACGGAAATCTTCAATGTTTTTTATTTTTATTTTCTTTCCCAACATTTTGTTACAAGAAAAAGAATGGTTGACATGTCTTCCCATGTAATCACATAAAAGAGTAGGCCTTCATGTATTATTGCAATAATAATTTTTTAATCTTTTTCTTTTTTTTTTTTGAGACAGTATTTTGTTATTCTAGGTGAGTCTGGACCTATTAGGTAACCCAGGTTGTATTTGCAATCCTTCAGTCTTTCCAAATGATGGAGAACCACTGCACCTGGCCAATAGTCTTTAATTTATCAGCTTTGGAAGAGATGCCTCATATTCTCATTTGTTGTTGTTGTTCTTGTTGTTTTTGGAACAGTTTCTCTGTGTAGCCCTGGCTATCCTGGAACTCGCTCTGTAGACTAGGTTGGTCTGGAACTCATAGAGAACTCTGCCTGCCTCTGTGTCCTCAGTGTTGGGATTAAGGGTGTGTGCCACCACTGCCCGGTCTCATGTTCCCATTTTATGGAAGCAAACAAGTGCTGTTCCTGCAAGGAATAATAAATCATCTCTGAAGGCCATGCTGGTAGCTAGCTAGCACTGTGGGCATTCCATATCCCCAGTGTAGCCAGCCACAGTGTCAGTGGGAAAATGGCTTCTGGAAACTCATACATATGTTTAGCTTGTTATGCAGTACAGGGTAACAATTGATGTAGAATTTATATTCTGTCAGGCAAGCATGAACCTGAGATCGCAGCACTTGGGATGCTGAGGAAGGAGGACTTAGGGTTTAAATCTAGCCTGGGCTACATGAGAGAGGCCCTGCTCCTAAAAGAAATAATAAAAGGGGTGGGGTGTGATTTAGTTGGTAGAAAGCTTGCCTGAAGCATGGGGCCTTGGGTTCTATCAGTAGCATTATGGAAATCAGGCATGGCAGTGCACACTTGCAATCTCACACCTAGAAGGTGGAGGCAGGAAGGCCAGCTTCAACTGCAAAGTGAGTTTTAAGCCCACTTTGATCGTGTGGGACCCCACCACAGAAATAAATCAATAGCCCAGTGTGGTGGCACACACCTTTAATCCTAGCCCTCGGGAGGCAGATGCAGGTGGATCTCTGTGATGTAGAGCCAGCTTGTGCTACACAGCCAGTTCTAAGCTAGCTAGAATTACATAATGAGACCCTATCCTCACAAAACAAACAAACAAATAATAATAAAGAAAAGAAAAAAAAAGGAGAGAGACAGAGAAAAACAAAAGAAAGGAAGGGAAGGAGGGCTGGTTGCTAACAGGCAATGGCCTTGGATTGGCCAGCATTTCTAATGGGCAAGAGGGAACAATTGTCCTGTTTGTGGCAGCTGTGTCAGAGAAGCCTCCCATTTGGTGGTACAAGTGCCTAACCAGCTTCAAAATACGGAGAAACCAAACTCAAATCTCACTCTGTGATCCTAAGTACTCACCCTTCCTAGGTTTCCATTCTGTCCTATCTACAAGAGTGGGAGTAATTCCGAGGTTATGGGGCTGTAGACTCTCTCACATGAGACCGTGAGTGTCAGGGGCCGGTGCCGTGGCCGCTTTGTAAGGAGCCGTCTTTGTTCCATCAGCAGGATCACCATTTGCCAAGATGCAGCTGGTTGCTGAGATCCACAGACTCACCCATGCCTCTGCCAACTGCCCGCGGACCTGAAGCTTGTCACACGTGTGGGGTTGGGCTCCGTGCACTGTGAGTAGAGCAGACCAAGCCAGCAGGCCCTGTCCTCCTGGAGCTGTATGCTGAGATGTGAAGACACAGGACACACAGAATAAATAAGGGAACCATGTGTGAGTTATGCTATGCATCCTGGAGAAGAAAGTGCACGTGTCTGCCAGGGCACAAATGTCACTGCTGACCCTAATCTAATCTTCAACAACAGCTGACTCTGGTAGGAGACTGGCCTAGAAATTCATGCTGGCCTCAGCTTGCCTTTTCCCTTTCACTCCATTAGTTGCTGGCTTACTTCACTTGCTTACACGCTGTATTTAGACCGGCCTTGTGTTACTGACTGGGCTTGAACTCCTGCGATCAAAAGAGCCTCGTGTTTCAGCCTCCCAAGTAGCTAGGACTGTAGTCACATGGTATAGTACAAATATTTAGTATACATATTGTGCTTCCCTGATCATGACAGTGTGGAGACTTAAGCAATCGCCCCACCCCCTGATTGCTAAGAATATCTGTAAAAAGCTGGGAATGGTGGTGCACACCACCCTCCCAACGCTCAGGAGGCGGAAGCAAAAGTATCAGAAGTTGCAGCTCATCCTCGGCTACATGGTGAGTTCAAGACCAGCCTAGGGTACAGGAGATCCTGTTGCAAACAAACAGACAAAATTCTCCTGAAAAGACAGGAGGTAGAAAATACCTGTTATTCTAGCATTCACAAGGCCAAGGCTGGAAGACTGCAAGTTCCAGGCCAGCCTGAGATACCTATTATGTGACAGTCTAGCTCTGGAAATACAGCAAAACCCTGTTTATATGTTTGCTGTTGGGTACCTCTATCGATTCTAGCTGGTAATGGTTTTTATTTTCCATCGTTAATGTTTACAGAAGGATTAATACTCACCGGCCAGTGGTAGAGATGCTACCTGCATTATTTAAAACGTGAGCCAGAAAGTGAGGCACGGTGATACACCCCTGTCTTCCCAATGCTCAGTAGTCTGTTGCAGGAAGACTACACAATCAAGGCTGATCCGAGCTACATAATGAGACATTGTCTCAAAAGTAAAGTAAGACACACCACAGAAACTTATGGTTGGAAGGGGCCTTTAAGATTATGTCTAATGGGACAGGGGCATGGTTCAGTAGACACAGTGCTTGCTGTGAAAACATAAGGACCAGAGTTAAAATACCCAACACTCTATAATCCCAGCATGCCGGAGGCACAAATGGCATCCCCCATGGTAAACTGGGCAGCTAGATTAGCAGAGAGTGATGTGTTTTGAGTTCTGCAACAGATCCTCTGTTGGGGTAGTGTTAAGCATTCTAAATGTTAATTGGTCCTGCTTTCTGTCTGTTACTTACATTGACTCTGATTGGTTAAATAAAATGCCGAGGCCTGAGATTGGGCAAAGACAGAGAAGGGTGGGACTTCCTGGGATTAGAACAGGAAGCCTGAACTTTAGACAGAGAATTAAAAAATTCCAGCCAGCCAGAAGCAGGAAGAAGGAGGCACACACCATGGGTTAGGAAAAAGAACCTCATTCCACATGGCCAGGAACATCGGCATATAATGGAGAATGGCAGTCCAAGGGGACGTATGTATATATGGGGTTATATTTGGGTAATAGACTTAAGAGCTAGCTTAGATGTGCTAGGATTACTCAATTGAGGCCAAGGCTTGTTAAAAATCCATGCTATCTCAGTATGATCATTTATCATGGTGAATTAAAAATTAACAACCGCCAGACCAATTAAATATAATATAAATACTGGTAAACAATTTAATTAATTATTTCTCTACAAATGGCACCCAACGCCCAACCCTACGTATTTTAATTATTTCTTTTTACAATCCTCCCTTGAAAAACAGGTGAAGAGCCATTGAGGAAGATCCCTCACATTTCTAGATCTCTGGATTCTCATGTGCGTGCAGGCACATGCACAGCCCCCCCCCCATGCATGCACACACACACATGAATGCACACACGTCTACTTATACACACATGCTTGCATAGGTGTAATCGCACCTACACACATATGTGTACCCACACATGTGCAAACACATGTATACACATGCAGAAAAGGAAGAGGAAAGAAAGATAAAGGGCACCCTACTATGATGTGATTATGTCAGTCCTGGATGGCCTGTCTGGGAAGCCCTGAGGACCAGAGCTCACTTTCCTAGCAATCACAGTTTGACAGAGGTTGATACTCAGAAAGAAGAAGGTATGGTTATCAATAGCTTTTCTTAAGAAGAGTCCCAAAACAGAAATTTTGTTTTCTCATCATGCTACCAAGAAAGCTCCAGAGAGACACCAGTTCTGTCTTTTTCTGTAACATTCCCCAAGGCAGACAGAGCTGGGGGAGCTCAAGGTGTGGCCAACCCCACAGGGCCGATATCTGTCTCCATCTTCTTTCTGGGGGTAACTGAGAAGTTTTAAACAGAAATACAGCATTCTGTAGCAAAACACCTACCTCTGCTCAAGTCTGGCAAGTTTCCATGTTTGCTTTAGATCTTTATTTAAAGGATTTAGGAACCATTGAGGTCCCCTTTGGATTATTTTTTCAGTCCCACTTTTCTTACTTCAGAATGAATTATCACCCAGAAGTTGTAAGTATACTTTCTAATCATGTGCATAATTTGTATTTGTGTGTACTGTTCTAAAATAAAAATACATAGTCAGCTGGGCGTGGTAGCGCATGCTTTTAATCCCAGCACTCAGGAGGCAGAGGCAGAGGCAGGTGGATCTCTGTGAATTCAAGGTCAGCCTGGTCTACAAAGTGAGTCCAGGACAGTCAAGGATACACAGAGAAACCTTGTCTCAAAAAAACCTAAAAAACAAACAAACAAAAAATAAACAAACTTAATCAGTGAGATGGCTCAGCAGGTAAAGACACTTGCTACCAAGCCTGATGACCTGAGTTCAAGCTCCAAGACCCACATGGAAGGAATCAACTGAGTCCTGCAAGTTGTCTTCTGACCTCCTACGAATCATGTGGATTCAGAGGGCCTTGCTTCCTTGGTGTCCCCCACCCCCTCTGGCTCTTACACTCTATCTCCTCTTCCACAGGGTTCCCTGAGCCCTGAGGGGAGGGATTTGATGGAGACATCCTGTTTAAGGGCTGACTGTTCCAAGGTCGCTCATTCTCTGTGTAATGCCTGCCTGACTATAGGTCTCTGTGTTTGTTTCCTTCTTCTGTAGAAGGAAGCTTCTCTGATGATGGATGAACAAGGCACTGATCTATGAGTATAGCAGAATGTCATGAGGAGTCATTTTACTGCCACATTTTTGTTGTTTTGAGATCAGTAGTCTTTGGTTTTATCCTAGGTCTCTGGGCTATCTAGTCTCAGGTTCTTGGTCACCAAAGCAGTGTTGGGTACAGGTTCCATCTCGTGGTGTGGGCCTTAAGTCAACTCAGATATTGGTTGGTTACTCCCACAAGCTTTGTGTCATCATTGCACTGGAATATCTTGCATGTAGGATACTATTATTGATCTAAGCGTTTGTGGCTGGCTTGGTGTTTATGTTTCTCCTTTGATAGCATTCAGAGTACCTTCCCAAGGTAGAGCTATTCCAAGTTTTCTCAGATATCGCCAGACTGATTTCCAGAGAGGTTGTACAAGCCTGCACTCCCACTAACAATGGAGGAATGTTCCCCTTTCTCCACAACCTCACCAGCATGTGCTGTCATTTGAGTTTTTGATGTTAGCCATTCTGACAGGTGTGAGATGGAATCTTAGAATCATCTTTAGTTGCATTTCTCTGATGATTAAGGATGTTGAGCATTTCTTCAAGTGTCTCTCGGCCATTAGAGATTCCTCCTTTGTGAATTCTCGGTTTAGCTCTGTTCCCCATTTTTTGATTGGATTATTTGGTTTCTTTTGCATTTAATTTCTTCAGTTCTTTGTAAATAATGGAAATTAGCCCTCTGTCAGATGTGGGGTTGCTGAAGATTTTCTCCCAGTCTGTAGGCTGCAGTTTTGTTCGAATGACAGTGTCTTTTGCCTTACAGAAGCTTTTCAGTTTCATGAGGTCCCATTTATTGATTGTTGGTCTCAGATCCTGAGCTGTTGGTGTTCTGTTCAGGAAGTTGTCACCTGTGCCGATGAGTTCGAAGCTTTTCCCCACTTTTACCTTCTTGTGGGAAAGACAGCAAATCATAGGGGTGAAGACTATGTAGACACCAGCTCAGCTTCTCAACTTCTCCATTGTCAATGAATTGTGTAAGTGTTGTCTTCAGCAATGGGGCCCTGCCGTCAATTAGTGGAGAGCATCCTATAGTCTTGGTAACATCCTGAATTGTTTGGGCATTTCCTTTTGCCAACAATTTTGGGTTAGATATAACCCAATCCCAGGACTGGAAACTTCATTTGGTGACAAGAGATGGCTGGCTGAGGCTCTGTCTTCCCCATTATTCAGCACTTTCAGTTATATTGCCTTAATATATGTATATATTTTAGGAAGCTTCTGCTGTATTAAGTTTCCATACTACTCAAATGGCCCTTCATTTTAACTGTCTCTCTTCAAATTCCTTCCCTCATCTCCTTCCCTCTCGTTTCCTCTTGAACCCCCTGTTCCAGCCCCCACCCCATCCATTCACAACTTCTGTTCAATTTTTCTTTCCTAGGAAAATCTGTCTGTCCTTCCCCTAGTCTCTTACTCTAAACCTGACCTCTGTAGTTCTACAGATTGTAGCTTGGCTATCATTGACGTGACAGCTAATATCTATATATAAGTTAATACGAACCCTATTTCTCTTCCTGGGTCAGGGTTGCCTCACTCAAAGTGATATTTTTACCTGTAAGTTTCACAATTTCTTCCTTTCTTCTTTCCTTCCTTCCTTTCTTCTCTCTCTCTCTCTCTCTCTCTCTCTCTCTCTCTCTGCTGAGTAATACTCCACACCACATTTTCTTTTCCCATTCTTCTGTTGAGGGACATTTAGATTGTTTACAATTTTACAATTTCTGGCCATTATGAATAGAACAGCAATAAAATGGTCATGCGAGTGTCCTTGTGGTAGGAGAAAGCATCCTTTGAGTATATGCCCAGGAGTAGTACAGCTGAATCTTGAGGTAGATTGTTTCCCAGGTTGCCAAAGAACCACCACACTGGTTTCAATAACGACTGTACACTCCCACCAGCCCTGGAGGAGTGTTCACCTCACACCACATCAAGCCGTTGTTGTATTGATCTTAGTCATTTGACAGGTATAAGATGAAATGCCTCACATTTGATTTGATTGGCATTTTCCTGATGGCCAGGGATGTTGAACATTTCTTTAAGTGTTTTTTTAGCCATTTGAGTTTCCTCCTTTGAGAATTCTGTTTGTTTCTGTACCCTGATTTTAAACTGGGTTGTTTTCTTGGTTCCTGGCTTTTTGGTTCTTTATATGTTTTGGATGTTAACCCTCTGCCAGATGTGTAGTTGGGAAATCTTCCCATTCTGTAGGTGGCTTCTCTGCCTGGATGATGGTACACTGTTAGGCTTATTTCCTATCTGAAGTTATCTGTGGGGCTGGGATCGGACCCCGGACCTCACGGAGTGTTAGGCAAGTGGACACACTGAGCTACACCCCAGCCCCCTCACTCTTTGAAGAGCTGTCAGTCATATTTATCCTCACAGCTCCGATAAATGTTTCTTTGCCCTGGTTACAGCCGTGGCAAAGGCAAGGCCAGGCATTCGGTCTTCTCTTCTGTTGCTGCCAACTTTCCTCTTTCCTTCACAAACATCTCAGACATCCATGTGGCTCCTATGCCTTCAAGCCTCTTAGAGATGGTCCAATCCTCATGTTTTCTTCTGTTAACAAATCGTGACACAGGATTTCTATTGTGTTGCTGCTGAGCAAAGCACTTCAAATATCGTTTCATTCTCTCAATGATGTTGAAAAGCAGGGATTATCTTCCTCATTTTAGGGAGCAGAACTATTGGGGGAGGGGTCATTGACAAGGTCAAGCACATTGTAAGTGACTGAGCTGAGACACATATCCAATTTGTTACCAGAGTCTGAGATTTTGCCACATGCTAATGCGTGTGCAGCACACGGGGAGGTAGGGGCAGGAGGAAGAGGATGGCTGCTCTCCAAGGACTGATTTTCATCAATGGTTATTTATTGAACTTTTAAAAATGCTTTTGTACAGAACACTTTCACATACACCACTGCCTTCAGTGTGTCCTTTACCCCTCTTCCCGCCAGCTCTTGCTTTCCTTAGAGTGTTTAATAATATGTTGATAAAGTTTTGTCCAACATTATTGTGTGATGGTAAAGAGAAGAGAGCATTTATTTGGAGCCAGATCTTGATTTGAAGGGTGTCTTTGTCACTTGTCAGCTGGATGAACTTCAGCAAATTATTTAACCTCTCTGAACTTCTTTTCTAATCTGCAAAGGGCAACTAATAATAGTGCCCACTGTGTCTGGGTTGTCTGGGAAACAAACGAGAAAAAAAAAGGCTTTGAAAATTCTAATCTTTTTGAGAGCAATAGAAGAAAGAACTTGGAATCAGGGTCAAAAGATCTGGACTCTCTGGACTTGGTGGCACATCCTTTTAATCCCAACACTTGGGAGGCAGTGGCAGGCAGATCTCAGTGAGTTCAAGGCCAGCCTGGTGTACACAGTGAGTTTCAGGATAGCCAGGACCAGGACTACACAAAGAAACCCTGTCTTGAAAAGCCAAAAAAACGATCTGGCCTCCTGTCCTCTCTGAATATGTAGCAGAGAAGGTGATATGACAGAATTGGGGGGAGGGAAGGGCCTGGGTCCTGACCTTCAACAACCTGTGCCTCTTGTACATTCTTTCTTGAGCAGAATCACAAGTTATTACAAGCCATGGCACTTCTTGAATAATCAAATAAAAATCATCAGATCAGATTTCAGAGATGTCCGCAGAGAACTTGACTGGCAAGAAGAGAGCGTTCTCAGAGATGAATTTCCTGTTTGTTGATGGGTCAGCCAACTTTCACTGGCTGTCCACACTGCATGCTTTCTGGTATTGTTTTGTTTTGTTCATTGGTTTGTTTATTTGAAGGGATAGGATCTTTTGTAACCCATACTGGTTGAAGTTGATAACTTTTTTTTAGGTTTTTTTGAGATAGGGTTTCTTTGTGTATAGACTATCCATGACTATCGTGGAAGAAGAGGAGGAAAAAAAAGAGGAAAGATACACATTAAGAACAAGGAAAAAATTTAGAGCTGAGCATGGTTGGGCTTACCTACATCCTAGCATTTGCAAGGTGTAAGCAGAAAGATTAGGAGTTTGAGGTCATTCTCATACGCAGTAAGTTTGAGTCAACCTGGACTATCTTGTACCAAAATAAAAACATATCAAATATGATTTAAATATCCAGAGATAGCAATGTTTAACATTTTGGTTATAATTATCCATATTTTAAAGATGTATTTTCTTTTTAATTGTATGTGTATGTTCATGCCTTTATGTGGGCACTGCACATGAGTGCAGTTGCCCATGGATGCCAGAGGAAGGCATCAGATCACTGGGCCACCTAAAGTGAGTGCTGGAAAGTGAACTTGGATCCTCCAGAAGACCGGCATACACTTAACCACTGAGCCAGTCCTCCAGTCCTGATCCATATATGTTTAAGGGAGTATATATTATATAGTGTGTGTGTGTGTATGTGTGTGTGTGTGTGTGTGTGTGTGTGTGCATAGTTATCCATGTAGATATCACCATAGCAACTCTGGAAATACTAGGCCTTATGGTCCCAGACTATGACTCAGGTTCTTGCCTTTTCACATCCCAGTGGTACAGGAAGGATTCCACTCACTTAGCATGCTCTAGAATGAAGCACACAAGAAGATAAAAAGGTAAAGTTAGAACAGTGAAGGTTTAAATGCGATGTCCTTAGCTCCAGAGTAAAGCACCTCATCCCTGTAGAAAAGGACTTTGTCTAGGTCAAGCAGCCCACACTTCAGATTTCAAGACACAACTTTGCTCATCTCTCTGTGCCTGTGTCCTCATCTGAAAAATAGGATTTATCTCATTTCTTCCACCCTTATTTTCTTTTCCTTTTTTTTTCCCCTTGGTTTTTCAAGACAAGTTTCTCTAGTAACATCCCTGGCTGTCCTGGACTCACTTTGTAGACCAGGCTGGCCTCGAACTCAAAAAGATCCACATGCCTCTGCCTCCCAAGTGCTGGGACTAAAGGTGTGCGCCACCAAACCTGGCCAACCTTGAAGATTTTGACCAGAAGGTCTTGTCTCCACTTCCAGAGAACTAGGACAGCCCAGGTATGTTTGCCAAGTGATGGGTTCATGCTGCTGAGATAAAACCCAGGGCGTTCTGAATGCCAGGCAAGTATTTTCCCTGCTGAGATACATCCCCAGCCCTGACTGCTATTTTGAATGTTGTGACACAGAATGAAGAGGGTTGGAAACCTGTCACCCCAACAACACTCGGGAACTTGAGGCAGGAGGATCAGAAGTTCAATGTCAAACTCACCTACACAGGGACTCTGAGGCCAGCCTGAGATAGTGAGATAGCCTCAGAAATAGTTAAATAAATAAATAAATAAATAAATAAATAATGACAAGACTGTGTGACAGAATGTGATCTATGTGTACATGGTGCACACACACACACTCACACTCACAACACACTCATACACACTCACACTCACACGCGCGCACAATCAGATCAGTTTGGGAAAGGAGGCTCTTTGGCAGGAAGAGTGTCGCCATCATAGGGAAGTATGGAAGCCAACGGTTTACCCATCCACTTAGTTCTCTTTTAGCCTCCATGACATTTGACAGTCAGAAAGCACATTAGAAATATTAAAAAATTTTATTTGTTAAAGTATATGTATGGAGAGATGCTGCCTCAAAAATGCAAGTAAGCAAGCAAATAAATAAATACTCCCTTTAAAAAAGAAAGGAAAGCCGGGCACGGTGGCGCACACCTGTAATCCCAGCACTCGGGAGGCAGAGGTAGGAGGATCTCTGTGAGTTCGAGGCCAGCCTGATCTACAAAGTGAGTCCAGCACAGCCAGGGATGTTACTAGAGAAACTTGTCTTGAAAAACCAAGGGGAAAAAAAAAGGAAAAGAAAATAAGGGTGGAAGAAATGAGATAAATCCTATTTTTCAGATGAGGACACAGGCACAGAGAGATGAGCAAAGTTGTGTCTTGAAATCTGAAGTGTGGGCTGCTTGACCTAGACAAAGTCCTTTTCTACAGGGATGAGGTGCTTTATTCTGGAGCTAAGGACATCACATTTAAACCTTCACTGTTCTAACTTTACCTTTTTATCTTCTTGTGTGCTTCATTCTAGAGCATGCTAAGTGAGTGGAATCCTTCCTGTACCACTGGGATGTGAAAAGGCAAGAACCTGAGTCATAGTCTGGGACCATAAGGCCTAGTATTTCCAGAGTTGCTATGGTGATATCTACATGGATAACTATGCACACACACACACACACACACACACACACACACACACACACACACTATATAATATATACTCCCTTAAACATATATGGATCAGGACTGGAGGACTGGCTCAGTGGTTAAGTGTATGCCGGTCTTCTGGAGGATCCAAGTTCACTTTCCAGCACTCACTTTAGGTGGCCCAGTGATCTGATGCCTTCCTCTGGCATCCATGGGCAACTGCACTCATGTGCAGTGCCCACATAAAGGCATGAACATACACATACAATTAAAAAGAAAATACATCTTTAAAATACGGATAATTATAACCAAAATGTTAAACATTGCTATCTCTGGATATTTAAATTATATTTGATATGTTTTTATTTTGGTACAAGATAGTCCAGGTTGACTCAAACTTATTGCGTATGAGAATGACCTCAAACTCCTAATCTTTCTGCTTACACCTTGCAAATGCTAGGATGTAGGTAAGCCCAACCATGCTCAGCTCTAAATTTTTTCCTTGTTCTTAATGTGTATCTTTCCTCTTTTTTTTCCTCCTTGTAAGGAGCCTGTAAGCAGCCATAAAGAAGGGCTGCAGGAAGTTTAGTAAAGTAATTTAAGTATTGGATTATAAGTAATAGCTTCTCGTTTAGCTGCAATGAGCTGTCAGCCACAGCCCAAGCTGAGACCAGCTGTAGGAGCCAGATAAGAAGCTAGTGAGTGCCACCATATGTGGATGACGTAGTAATTAGAATAATTAGCCCGCCTTATGCGGATATTATAATGAAGCTAAAATGAAAGTATAAGAAACCAAAGGAGACAAGCAGTAGGCGGCGATCAGTCTTGTCACTGACGTCCAGCCTCTGTCTCTATCTTAGGTCTATGCCCCTTCCTCAGACCTTGTGCTGAGACCTCTCTCTCTATCCCTTGCCCATTCACTCAGGCCTTGAACTGAGACTAGAAATGGGGCTTTGCTCCGAACATCGACGCAGGGAAGCAGGAGAGCCACGGTCTTCGGACAGGTCGTATGATGTGTGATGTGGGAATATTAACATAATTATAGGATGTGGTGGTTATATATATTGTAATATTAGTTATCCTAGCTTTAATGACCATTAAGTGTTTCTGTTTGATGCAGCTATCCTGATCCTATAGAAGTTGAAATATTCCATCTAGTATAAGTTGTTAATAATAAATATCATAAAGACCAGCCTGCCTAATTGTATTCCATTTGACCTTATTGGGTGGCGAGTGCCGTCACCTGGTCACACGACTCCCTTCCACAGAGAAGGAGGTGTGGGGATTTGGATGACCAAACCGCGCTCCCCACACTCCTCTTCTTCCACGATAGTCATGGATAGTCTATATAATTTAGGCAACACACAGATAATTTCTATTTGCTGTTAAAAGGTGCTAAAAGTGTTAGTGCTTAGCAAAATCTATCATACTGACAATACAATGGAATTTAATAAAAATTTTATGTGTACAAGTATTTGCTTGTGTGTATGTACGCCCACCTTCATGAGCAGTGCCTAACGAGGTCAGAAGAAGACACTGGATCCTCTGGACCTAGAGTTACAGATAATTGTGAACCACCTTGTGGGTGCTCAGAACTGAACTTGGGTCCTCTGCAAAAGCAATGAGTGTTCTTTTTTTTTTTTTTTTGGTTTTTCGAGACAGGGTTTCTCTGTATAACAGCTCTGGCTGTCCTAGACTCACTTTGTAGACCAGGCTGGCCTCGAACTCACAGAAATCCGCCTACCTCTGCCTCCCAAGTGCTGGGATTAAAGGCGTGCGCCACCAATGCCCGGCTGCAATGAGTGTTCTTAACTGTTGAGCCATCTCTCCAGCCCCAGCCCCAGCCCCAGCCCCTTTCTTTGAGAACAGGGTCTTGCTATATAGCCCTGGTTAGCCCCAGACTCCGCGTTCCCCTTTCACCATCTCTCTGCCCAAATGCTGAGAGGCCCACAACACTCTGTGGAATCTTTTCAACGGTGCATGTTGCAGATTTTGAGTTCATCGATGAGTCTAAGATCAGGCCCAATTTTTGACAAAGGTGTTACTTCAGTAAATTCTGATATACAGCCAGGTGCACAGCACACAAGAGGTAGAAGATGGGGCTGTGGTTCAGGGGTGGATTATTTGCTTCCCACGTGTGAAGTTCTGGGCTCCATCCCAAGCACTAGGAAAAAAAAACAACTAAACAAAATTTGGTACAAGACTGGCTCGATGACTTTTCTGTGTAGTTTCAGATGTATAGGAATGCATGAAGTTGCCACCAGCCTGGCACAGCAGACTGAGTCATGACCTGAGGTGCCAAACGCATGCTCTACTATTCATTACATCCAATCTCCAAGCCCAGGGAGGGGCCGTAGGCCTGTGATCCTTGCCTCAAGGGGCAGACGCAGGAGGATCAGTAGTTCAAGGCTAGCCTGGACTATATGAAACCCTGTCTCAAAAAGAGTATAAAGCAGTATAAAGAGTATAAAGCAGTAGGGCCAGCTACATGGTTCAGCCTGTAACCGAGTCCGATGGCCTGAGTTTGAGTCCCAGGACCCACATGGTGAGAGAACCAACTCCTGCCAGTTGCTGACCTCTGACCTCCACGTGCACACTATGGCACATGTGTCCTATGTGTCACACTCTACTTTTACATGCTGGACCTTGGCCTAGCTTTTCTCCCTTAGTGGTCAAACCCTTGCTGTGTCTCATATATCACATGGAAGAAGTGCTCTCCTCTGGCCGGGCTTGGCGGCATGTGGTTGTAATCCCAGCACTTAAGAGGTAGGAGCTAGAGGATCAGGAGGTCAAAGTCCTAGTGTGTTCTAGGACAAATGAGGCCTCCTCTGAAACAAAACGAAACACAGACCCAAAATAAATAAGGACTCACACTGGATCCTCTGGATCTGGAGGTTCAGATATAGCTCAGCTGCCTCCCTGACTCCAGTCCCAGGCTACCCCCAGCCGTATGAGGTCAGGTTGGAGGGTCACAGTCAGCAGATAAAGACAGGAGGTCTGGCCTAGTTCATGCTATTCTAAATACACAGTGAGATCAAGGCCAACTTGGGATTCATGACAACAAATAACAACTCAAAGAAAAAAAAAAAGGAAAAGAAAACCAACCAAGTAAACAACAAACACAAAAAAACATTTCAGAGACAGCATGTGACTGTAGCCCTGATAGCCAGGTGCTGCTCCTACAGGACTAGGGAAAAGAGCTGGAGGGGGGTGAGGCAGACGCTTGAGGAGCAGCTTTTCCCCCCATTCTTCCCGGAGCTGTGGGGAGGAGGCAGGTTAAACAGCATCTGCACCTACAGGGGTAGAAGAGCTAGAAATCACCCAATGTGCAGTGCAGCCGTTGCCTTGAGGGATGGGGGAGGAAGGTCAGGCTGTTGCGCGTGCGCGGGCGCACACACACTAACACATGCCTAATCTAATGGTTTAAAGACTCGGGACCATTCCTCAGCCATGTGTCAACTTAGACTTGTGTCAAAGCCCTGTGAGGGTGATCTCACACTGCTGACCAGAGAGGTCAGAGAGCTGACCAATTATTTAATGTTTAGTCCAGGCTTCCCCCTGCAGAGCCCAGAGATCTGGCAGGGACTGCTTGTGCAGAGGGACCTGGTTTGGTTTTTGCCTGGTTAGAACCCGAAACCACCGGGCGGTGGTGGCGCACGCCTTTAATCCCAGCACTTGGGAGGCAGAGGCAGGCGGATCTTTGCGAGTTCGAGGCCAGCCTGGTCTACAAAGCGAGTCCAGGACAGCCAGAGCTGTTAAACAGAGAAACCCTGTCTCGAAAAACCAAAAAAAAAAAAGAAAAACTGTCCTGCCAGGTGTGGAGGTTCCAGCTAGCATCTCGCCATTCCAAATAAGGACAGCCAAAAGCAACTGTGAGACAGACTTGGAAAAAAAAAAAAGAAAGAAAGAAAAGATTCTCCTGGCTCCTCCTAACTAACATGTCTGGGTCCCAATGTCCCAACTCGCACTTTAAACATTGCTCCACATCCCCCTGCCCTGGGGGGACTCTGTGCACAATGAGGTCAGCGAGCCAGGCCCCACAAAGGTCAAAATCACTTCCTTTTCCGGGAGATCCAGGAGCCCCAGTTCCTGGGAGACCCATGAATACTGATTATTTGTTTTGGAGTCTATCCGAATTTCAAAGGAGCTAGGTTGGAGGCCTCAAAACAACACTTTGAATAGGAAGCAGGGGAGACAAAGTGGGGGTCATAGTCAGCTGAGCAATAGATCCAGAATATTTAAGACAAACATGTGCCCTGCCCCAGGCAAGGCCTTCAGAGCTGCTTTGCCTCTGGGGAACCTGGCTGAAAGAATGTGTGAATCGATGTAAGGCTTATTTTAAATTTGAACTTTTGGATGGAGACATTTTGGAGAAATTGAGAAAGCTCTTTTTGAGAAAGAAGAAATACAAAGATACAAAGGGGGGATCAATTAATTTTCTTCCATATTTAAGCACAACACTTTATTTATTTGTTTGTTGAGATGCAGGATCCACTAGTTTATTCTGGCTGTCCTGGAACTCACTAGGTAAACTAGGCTGGTCTCGAACTCACAGAGATCTCCCTGCCTCTGCCCGCTAAGTGCTGGAACTAAAGGTGGGCGAGCACTACAGCGCCCCTGGAGCACAGCATGTAAGATCTTTTTCATTTAGGTTTTTGAAGACAAGATTGTAGCCAGACTGGTCTAATTGGTTATTCTCCTGCCTCAGCTTTCTACGTGCTGCTGGGATTATAGTTGTGTGCTTTTGGACCAATGGCTTTTGGACAAATTCCTTTGATCCTCCTGGGTTTAAAACCCACCTCATGGCTTTGCAATCTCTGGACTCTGCCTCAGCAGGTCCGTAACGCTGACACTGTGAGCTTTACACAAGCTGGTTTATAAAATAATTAACGGAAGGTTTCCAGCCCTTGGTCCCTTTCTCCAGTGTGGCCCAGAGCCTCTGCTGTGAGGCCTGTCTTAGTTCACCCTTTCATGCCACTTTCTCCAGTTGCAGCACATGGGGCTCTGGCCTTCTGCATGTTCCTCAAGCACGCCCCTTCTGTTCTCACCTTCAGGTTTTTCCCAGCCCGTGCTTCCAACCTGACTAGACCTCTTTATTGGACACTATGTCATTCAAGCTTCAGTCCCAGGCACCCTCCTTAGAAAGGCCTTCCTTACTGGGTATAGTCCACACAACTTTAATCCCAGCACTGGTGTGATTGTGTGTGTGTGTTTGTCAGAGGAAAGTGGCTCTCTATGAGTTTGAGGCCAGCCTGGTTTCCAGGCTAGCCAAGGCTACAAAGTGAGACCTTGTCTCAAAAAGAAAAGCCTTTCTTTGGTGGGGAAATCCTCTTCTCTGACCTCCAGACACCCTGGCTATTGCCGCTTTACTTGTTCTTCCCAGCAATTATCATGTGAATTATTTTTTACTCTTTTATCTTAGCCTGTGCCTGTGTGTGCACACGCGTGTCGCACACGCGTGTCGCTGCCCATGTGTAGAGGTCAGAAGATTGCTTCAGGAGTCAGTGCCCGCCTTCTACCTTGTTTCGAGGCATTCTCTCTTGTACTGTGTTCTCAGGCATTCCAGATTCTCTTGTCTTGAGTCCTGTTTTGCGCATTGAGTACTGGAATCACAGATTCATGCTACTACATCCAGCTTTTAATATGGGTTCCACAGATCACACTCAAGTTGCCAGGTTTGCGTGGCTATCTCTCCAGCCTTCACATGAAATATTTATGAGGATTTTTCTCCCTGACTTCCCTCCCCCACTCAGGGAGGGAAGCCCCAAGAGGACACGACCTTATGTACCATTTTCCAAGGCCTATGCAATGGTCATGCTCTAACAAAATCTTTTTGTTTGTTTGTATTTTAAGATAGGAATTTGCTATGTAGCCCAGGTTGGTCTTGAACTCCAGGTAATCAGAGTTTCTCTGCCTTCGAAATGTGGGGATTTTAGGTATGTACCAACCTACCTGGGAAAGAACATTTGTTTAATGAAAGAGTGAGTGAATTAATGCAGGGAAGAAGAAAGGGCTCAGGGGCCTCCTTTGTCTTGGGCCCTGGAGCAAAAGAAGGAGAGCTAGTCACTCCCGGTTCCAGAGCTCCTCAGACGAAGCCGTGGTGGTGTCTTGAATTCTGCTGTGAAGATGAGGAGGAGGAAAAAGATAATGATGATCATTTGTCTTGATAGTTGGAGCCGAACACGGGTCTTTACAGATGTGAGGCACGCATGCTAACACCAAGTTATTACTCTAGCCCTTTCCCTGCACACGTCTGCCTTCCTGACAGGACTTCCTGGGTGAGAACAACGCCCAGTTTGCTTTGACTTCGATCAGTGCCTGAAAGTGTCCCAGGCAGGCATGTCATAGGTCACAGAAGCTAAGCAACCACTAAAAATGTTTTATCAGGACCAAATAGAGCCTCATATGTTATATATACCATATATAATGCATCATGGGCCATACATATGATGTTACATTTTTAGTTACTAATGAAGTAATTTCTTACTCTTGTCTTTAGAAAACACTGGCCTTTTTGATCATGGATGCCTGCTTCAACTTTATTTGGGGTGCTTTTAGAGTCAGATGTGAAAATATGCAGGGTGTATCTTGGTGCCTGTGGGGCAGAGTGGACCGGGAGGCCAGGACTCCAGGGTACAAAGTCAGAGTTTTTTTTTTTTAATATTTTATTTATTTATTATGTATACCGTGTTCTGTCTGCATGTATGCCTACAGGCCAGAAGAGAACACCAGATCTCATTTTAGATGGTTGTGGGCCACCATGTGGTTGCTGGGAATTGAACTCAGGTCCTCAGGAAGAGCAGCCAGTGCTCTCAAACTCTGAGCCATCTCTCCAGCCCTCAAAGTCAGAGTTTAAGCTTCCTTATTGCAAGAGAGGAGGACTGAGCAGGAGCCCAGGTGAGGGACAGCTGGAATTTCCTGCAGGGAGGTAGAGTCACCCCACCCTGCTCCTGCCTTTGAGCTCAGAGATTCTGGGAACCAGCCCAGCGGAGACTCTCCAGGGTGCAGTGGGTGGGAGTGGGAGGGGTAGGGACTGGGGGAGGGGGGTTGGGGAGTCAGCAACAGGTTCTAAACTACCTTTCCATAGATAATGAGGGTGGGGAGAGGGAGAGAAAGGTCCCCAGGGAGAACAGAGGGAGGCTGTGTAAAACCCACACTCAGGTGACCCCTGAGAATTCCAGCCTTTTACCTAGCCCCACCTGTAGGCCAATTGTTCTGCAATCTTCAGGGCAGTTTGGCCTGTAAGTTTATCTAAATCCAATCTTGGGGGAATAAGGAGTGTAGAAGGGGTTTCTTCCTGGGGGCGGGGTGGGGAGGCAAATGACACAGCTCATGTGATAGCAGCTTGCTTTGTTGCCAAAATTTAAATTCTTCAAAAACAAACTACTTAAGAAAATAAAAGAAGTGTGACCTTGTTTTTTAAAAGTTCCCTTCCCTACCCTCATGGGTAGGTTGTGTCTTCCTGTCTCCTCTTTAAAATCCTGTGTGTAGAGTTGGGGGAAAACACTTGCCTAGCCTGTGAGGCCCGAGATTCTATCCCCTGCACCATAAGTTAATAATAATAATAATAATAATAATAATAATAATAATGAAAATCTTGTCTTTGGGGCTCAAACTGACTTCTGTTGGAAACAGCTCTCCACTATTTTAGAGGCATGGGACAAGTCACAACCTGCCTAAACCTCACTTAGAAAAATGGTGGAAGAAACAGTATCTACCTTATTCACTTACAGGCATGAGATCGGGTGATATAGGGAGGATTTTAGAACACGTGGCTCATTAGAACCACACACGAGAACATACATGTCCCAAGCACGGGCTTTTGTTTCTTGTTTCACTGTAGGTTGAATCCTTAGCCTTGCACATATTGAAAAGCACTCTGCCACTGAGCTATACAGCCATAGCCTTTCTTATTTTTATCTGCTCAGTGATCAAGACAGGACTCTACCAGCCTCTGGAGAGCTGGGATTACAAGTCTGCACCAGCAGATCCTCTTGTATTTGTGTTTCTGAGTGCATGGTGCATGGTGACTGGCGCCGGGCGCCAGGGATGGGGGCTAGATTCTTATATCTGCTAAGTAATCTGTCTTTTACCCAGCTACAGCCCTAGCTGACACGCATTCTTTGGAATATAAGGGTCTGCCTTCAGGGAGCTTGGTCCGGAGGCCCCTACAGACCTAGCAGAGGCGGGTACAATCAGGTACACTTTAAGGAATGAGTAAGGTGTGCCCCAGGGGCTAAGGGAAGCTGCTGTGACCGTATGGCTATTTTATGTCCCTGAGATTTGGTCTTGGTGTGCCAAATGAAAGGGCACCTTTTAATGTAGTCTGCACCACATAGTCACAGGCCCACCTGATGAGGGCGCTAGAATTGGAATTTGGGTTCTCTGAAAGAGCAGCCATAGTCTTAAGTGTTGAGCCATCTCTCCTACCACAAACTTTTGGTCCTCCATCTTTACCTCTTATATTTTAGGATTGTAGGAGTGTACTGTCACCCCTGCATACCTAGTTTATGTGGTATGGGGGAATCAAACCCAGAGAGCTTCTCAAATGCTAGATAAATAACCTCCCAAATGAACTACATCCCTAATTCAATTAATCAGTTTCTTGAGTTGTTAAACAAACACTCTTGGTTACAGTACACCACCATCAATCAGTGGGGAAGGGGATCAAGGTGAGTTAAAAGAACAGGCCCTGGTGGCCCTCCTTAACATTATTTTACCACCATTTGTGGTAGCACATCCTTTATTCTCAGCACTTATAGGGTTGTGGCAGGAGAATCACTACAGCTTTAAGTTCAGCCAGGCTATCTGATGAGCTCTAGGCCTCCAAACAAAACTCTCTGTTGGTGGAGGCACCTTGTCTGAGACACTGAGTCAGGCACACAAACAGGATCCATGGCTCCCATGGGAAGCAGCAGTGGACTTGGAGAGGTCATGGAGGAAAGTGGAACAGGAAGCCATCAGTTCAGTCTGTGGAGTTGGAATGTTCAAAGTTTAGTTCAGTTTTATTTCATTTCATATTTTTAGGCTGGGACTAGGGGGAGGATGAGAGAGGGACTCATGTAGCTCAGGCTGGACTCAGAGTTGCCTTGTAGCCCAAGCTGGTCTTGACATCTTGAACCTCCAGCCTCTACTTCCCTGAGTGCTGGGATTATGGGTGTGCACCAGCCCAGCCCAGCGTCTCAGTTCGTATCTATCCAGAACTCAAGCCATCTGTCCAATCTCCCCAGGTTAGAGTGGAGGCCAGCAATGCACACCTGGAGCCAGGGGGCCCTTCCCAGTCCCATTAACTTGGTGTCCTCTGGCAAGTGACGTAAACATTCTTGCTCCTCATTTTCCCAACTGCTGTAATGAGGGATTATTGCGAGAGCCGAGTTAGTTCAGGTAGAGGGCTGAGCCCAGAGCATGGACGAAGAGGTGGTCACACTTGAGCTGTTGACCCCTTGCCTGGACACATGCCATTGCCACTAGTCAAAAGAGAACAACCCTGGCAGCCAACACCCCTAAAGGCTGCAGGAAGCCTCAGTATGTCTAAACATGAGGCCTGGGACTGGGCATATGGCAGAGTACTTGCCTTCCGTGTGTGAGGTCCTGAGTCTGAAATCAAGTCCCATATAAAATTGAAAAGAATTATAAAGTATAATTGATTTATTATTATTATTATTTTAGATGGGTCTCTCTTCATAGTCTTGGCTATCCTGGAATTCACTCATAGGCCAGGCTGGCCTCACATTCACTGAGATCTGCCTGCCTCTGCCCCCTGAGTGAGTGCTGGGATTAAGGGTATGTACCACAACTATATATAGCTGGCTTGATACAGTTTTAAATAGCAGGGAAAAATGGGGGAAATTTCAGGTTATGAAACATCTCCCCCTAAAACTGATTAAAAACAACAGCCTAGAATCCCGTCAATGAATGAATAAATAATGATAATGTCTCATACACACACACACACACACACACACACACACACACACACAAAATGGAATATTATGTAGCAGTAAAGAAAAATTAAATCATAATTTTAATTTATGTTTTTCGAGACAGAGTTTCTCTGTGTAACAACCCTGGCTGTCCTGGACTCACTTTGTAGACCAGTCTGGCCTCGAACTCACAGAGAACGGCTGCCTCTGCCTCCTGAGTGCTGAGATCAAAGGGGTTCACCACTATACCTATCCCCCTATTTGTCTTAGGGCTTCAGCTAATATGTCACCCACTCTGGGAAGTTTTCCTGAACCACCTAAGCCCAGAGATGGGGGAGAGGCCCATCCAATGCATCTGAGAAACTCATCACACAAGTATGTGTGAGAAGAGAGGAGAGGGGCACCTCGGTGCCCTGTGCAGAAGAGCTGTTGATATGTTTTGTTCCTGTGGATGAGAGACAGAGCAAAATCTATGGGTGAGACCGGATGGGAGGTGTGGACGAGCATTCTCCTCCATGAAGTTTCCACAGGGGAGGGATGATGTCATCAAAGGTGGAGCCTGCAGACTTCACCTCTCACCCGATGACCACTGAACTCTTCTGGAAACTATCCTCCAGGATCCCACCCTACTCTACTTCTTTTTGTTAGTTTTGTGGCAGACCCTTTTCCATCTCTTTCTTTGATTTCTTGATTTGTGATTTTTGTCACGCGCACGCGTGTGTGTGTGTGTGTGTGTGTGTGTGTGTGTGTGTGTGTGCGCGGAAGGGGGGGGGTTTCAAGTAGCCCAAGCTGGCCTCAAAGTCACTGTAGCCGAGGCTGACCCTGAATTCCTGATCTCCCTGCCTCCACTTCCTGAGTGCTGAGACTTAACACGTATGAGCTGCCACACCTGGCTTTCTGCTCAGCTCCTGGACCCCATAATTTCAGCTGTCCCTTATCGACCCTTATCTCCGCAGCTAGCTTCAGCATTGCTCCTGCACTCCTGACCTGGATAAGCAGCTGCTCCCACACAGGCCATCTGGATAGTTCCTAAGCAGCCAGGTGGAACACACCATTACTCCTACTTCTCCCTGAAATGCATGCTGAACTCTCTACCCCATTTCCTGACTAGGAGATAAGATCCCCATGTGCAGTCACCCAAACCAAGTCTTAGAAGTTCCCACTGCCCCTTCAGCTCTCTCCCCATATCTCTCCTGTCCCATCTTCTTTTTTTTCTGCCCCTGAAAATTTCTATTTCCCAAAGCTGGGAACAAGCCTGGGCTCTCCAGCAAGCTGCGTGAACTGTCTCCGATGGAGCAGTGCAGCAGCTCGGCAGTCTTGAGTGTGACTCTTCACTTTGCTGTCACATGCTTATGTGACCTTGAACTGTTATAATGGGTTCTTAATTGGCTTCTCTGTCTCCAGGTGACTTCCCACGTCACAGGTCAAGTCACAAGTCTGGTCACGCAGGGCTTTCACTCAGACCCCTTCCAAAGCCTCATGGTTTACAAAATGAAGTCAGCCCTTAGCCTTGACACTTGGAGCCTTCACAGTCTGTCTCCAACCTGTATTTCTGTCTCATTGCTCCCCAGTCCACACTCCTAGAGCGCCTGATAATATGGATCTCAGTACTGAGGGGACCTTTGTACGGAACTTCTTAGTATTGGGGCTGGACCCCATTCATGCATGGACCACGTTCATGCACCTGTCCATTCATCATTAACTGTCTTTACAGTACTGGGGATGGAGCTTGATACTTTCAGCAAGACAAGTGCCATCCCTGAGTTGCATACATTCCTACACCCTAAAGGTTTGTGCTTCTTGTTGATGTTTTTGTTTGCTTGCTCTCTTGGTTTTTAGTGTAGAAGGCTGGCAGAGTTTGCATAGTAGATGATAGCACACCCTCTGGAGTAATGAGACTGAATAATGGCCCTGGGTAGCATCAAATTTTCTATGTAACTTAGGCTGGCCTTGAACTGGTGAACCTTCTGACTCTGCCTCTCGAGGTCTGGGATGACTACGATGCCTGGCTAGTGTGTACACAAACACTTGAGTGTGCATATGTGTTTTGAGTTTTTGAGACAGGGTATTATTACTATGTAGTTCAGGAGTTCTGACCCTCTTAAGAAGTTTATGATGACATTGAACTTCAACCTCCAGCCTCAACAGCCCACAGGCTAAGATTATTGGCATGCATCTCCATTCCAATTGTGTTTGCCTTCGTTTTTTGCTGTGTAGATTAAACTGGCCCCCAGCTTTGACTCTCCTGCCTGCCTGCCTCCTGAGACCGAGGTACAGAAGGGTCAATTGTCATGCTAAGCTTTTGTTTGGTTAGTTTTTTTTTGTTTGTTTGTTTTTGTTTCGAGACAGACTTTCTCTGTGTAGCCCTGGCTGTCCTGACTCACTCTGTAGACCAGGCTGGCCTTGAACTCACAGAGATGCACCTGCCTCTGCCTCCTGAGTACTGGGATTAAAGGTGAGCGCCACTGCGCCAGGCTGATCCAGTATTTACATTCATACTTTATTCTTGTTGACTCTATCCCCCACCCACTCAGTCCAGGCTCACCTCCTGCTGGTCCTTTCTTTCTCCCCAGCTTCCCTGTTCTTTTTTCCATGTCGTGTATATTCAATTACACTCTTTTTTCCTCCTTCCCTCAACCTTCCCTTAAGGCCTCTTTCTCTCCTCTCATGGCCCCTTTCTAGTTTCATGACCTATACCAACATGCCCCCTTCACATATATGTACAAAATATATAAAAATTGAAACCTAGGATCTGTAAGAAAACATATTTGTCTGGATTACTCTGTTTAACATAACACTTTCCAGTTCCATTCGTTTTCCTGCAGATATGATTGCACTTTTCTTTATGCCGCAGTGAGGTGTTTGTGCATACATGCTGTACACATGGGTGTGCATTTTGGGTGTGCTCATCTGTGTATGTGCGTGTGGAAGCTCAAGGTCAACTTCTGGTGCCTTCCTCTATTCTTCTCTGTACCGTATATTTTTGGGACAGATTCCACTGAATTTGGAACTTGCCATTTCTGGCTGATAGCAAACACCTATCTATGCCTCCCCAGAGACAGGGTTACAGGTGTGGCCCAACATACCTAGCTTTAACATGGGTGCTGGGGATTTGAATTTAAATTCTTAAAGTAGCTCTTTACCCATTGCATTGTTTCCCTAGTCCCTATGCAATGTTTCTTACAGAACAGTTAAAATTAACTAGTGATCATCACCTCGTTGTCGCATCCTGGATAATTCCAGAATTCCCTGTGGCCTGCTTTCTCTTGACATTTATCATTTTTGGTTTTATTTCTAGTAGCTCAAAGTGATCTGGCAGCATAAGATGATGTTACAGCTATGCTTCTGTTTGCTAAAGTTCAGAAAGTTGTACACAAAGAAGCCCCCCCTCCCAAGAAAAGGAAGTGTCTTATACCATTGAGCAAGCAGTGTTCGGAAGTGAGTAGGTATGACAGGGAAAGGGCAAGCTAAAATTACCCTGTTGTGAATTTGAATTTCATTTAATTAACATGGCTTTCTTCTAGCATTAGCTAAATCTTTAGAAAACAGTCAGTGGAAGAGAATTTGCCTCTTTTGTGATGTGATCTATATTAGAAATATAAAAGACAAATTGAATATCAAAGGAACTTGTATTGTGTACTTTGTTTGAGGGTTTCACAGATTTGCAGCCTAAATGCCTAGTGCTGAAGTTGACTTACACCGAATTCAGGCTAATTAAAAGGGGGAGATCTCTGGGCTCCACCTCAAATTAACTGAATTTCAGGGGATGGAACCCACAGGCTTTGCATTTTTAGCACCACTTTGTGTGGGACAGCGTCTCACAGGGTACTCCTGGATGACCTGACATTCTCCAAATAGTTCTGCTCAGGTTTCCAATTTGCTGCAATCCTCTGACCTCAGCTCCTTGCATGCTGGGGTTATGACATGAGCTGTCATGCCTGGCAATTTTTTTTTTTTTTAAAGCAATACTTACCTTGTAGGAAATTCTCCATAGCTTCAAAGGTACCATTTCTACCTCATTGGTGGCTGACCCTTTCTGTGTGAGCCACCTTGGCATGTTTAGCATGTTTATGTGAGGGTAGGGATGGAACACAGGGCTTGGTAAATGCAAGGCTACACTCTACCAACTGAGCTACATTCAGCCTCTCTCTTTTCCCTCCTTTGTTTCTTTTTCATTTTCCTCCTTCTCCTCCTTCTCCCAGTACTCCTCTTCCTTCTCCTCCTCCTAAAGACAGGGTCTCATAAAATTGAACTTGCTATGTAGCCGAGGATGACTTTTAACTCTTTATCCTTGTGTTTCCACTTCCCGAGCGTCAGGATTATAGGCCTGTACCACTTCATCCAGCTTTACTTTTTCTATTTTTGAGACAGGTTCTCACAGCTGGTCTGGAACTGATGGTTATTCTCCTGCCTCAGTCTGCAGGTGTGACCTGCCATGGCCGGGTCAGTCCTGTGTTTTTCGTGTATTTCTTCTGAATTACTCTTTCTTTCTCTCAGAGCACAGATTCCAGCTGAGCTTCGAATGCCCAGAGAGGCGTGAAAGCCTCAAGGAACAATGGACCTTGGGTCCATGGAAACATGAGTACAATCAGCCACTCAAATGACTGGCCCGCAGCCTCGCTGTGAGCAGGAAGGAGCTGCTAGGATTCCTAAACTGGATCCTGCATATAGCTAAATTCAACTGTCTTGCTACCCTAGCCAAGCACTTACTTATAAAAACATACTGTAGACACTGGTACATCCACAAAAACAACCCAGAACAAACCCTTCAACAAGTGTTTGTGTGTGTGTGTGTGTGTGTGTGTATCTCTGGGGATTGAACCAGGGCCTTGTCCATTCAACAAACAAGTGCTTTAGAAGAGTATCTCTTGAATAACTATTATTCAAGGAACTTTAATCATTTGTTTCTTAGAATCTAATATTAAGTTACGTGTTACAAGTGGGAAGAAGGTGCAGAAAGGTTAATTAACTTCTTCAAGGCAACTCAGTCAATAAAGATCCATTCCACTCACAATAAAATTCATATTCTTGCCATGATTCTTTGTTGTGTATCACATCCAAGGAGGAGGGAGATTAATTGCCTACTGTCCTGCAGTTTCAGTCAGAATAGGATAAAATAAAGATGGGAACATATGCCTAGGGCCTAAGGGAGGAGTGCTAGGCATCTTGAAGGTAAGAGACAAGCTTAGAAACCATCCCTGCTGTGGAGGGCCCTGGGAACAGATACAGTGGTGGAGTTAGAGTGTGGAAATGAAGGCAACCTGTGCAGGAAACTGTGTGTTTTCCACCATGACTGAGAAGAAAGGAGCTACACACAGCCCCTTACTGGGAAATCAGGGTGTGTTCAGAACCCAGAAGGCCTTGGGTGTTTGGCACCACAGGGCAGTAAAGGAGCCTTCAGAAAGTCTTGAGGGTACATGCCAAACAGTCAAAGCTTCAATGGTGATGTGGCTTCATTGTGGCCAGAGATGAGGCCAAACGATCGATCGGAAGCAAAGTGGACCCAGAAAACATGAATGACAGATAAGAGGGAGGGGACCCTGGCAGAAAGGAGACAGGAAGGGTGTTTCAGATTTGGGAACAATCTAACACAGAAGGTTGTGGTTCCTGGGGTTAGGAAGTACTTGATCTGGAGTCTTGTGTGGTCAGAAATGTGTGGACTTTCACCTGACAAGAGGTGGGAAGGTAAGTGGAGGGAAACAGAAGTTCGAGGGTAAGTTTGTGAGGCCCTGGCCTTGGGGCCAGATTTAGTGAGGTGTTGCCTGAGCTACGGGTGCCTTTGGAGGCGTTCTGCCCTAGTAGTTTCCTGAGGAAGGCTAACTGCTCTGACACCACTAGGGACTCTCCCGAGAGGAGTGTAGGAAAGGATTTGGAGTCATAGCTACTTAAGTAAAGAACAATGGCTGCTAGCTGGCTGAACAGCTAAAAGTTACTGAAAAGTGAATGGACTCAGTTTTGAAAGACTGGCATTGAGGTTTTCCTAAGAACTGGAGGACTGTATCTGAGACAGATGAGTTGTAGTCATGGTAGAGTTCCCCCTTAATGTTTATTTTTCTTCTGGTTATATTTCAGACAATTAACAGTGGCTAATGACTCAGCTTTTCAAGTAATTACTACCATTGATGAGTGATTTTTACAGGAATGTATCTCTCATACAGCGGGTGTGGAGAGGAAAGGAATTTATGGCAACTGAAAGCTCCCCCAGACTACAAACACACTATTGGACTTTAAATTAATTCCCCTTTATATCTCTATTTGTAGCTTGGAAAAAATGATAGAAATAATTAAATGCCTTTAAAAATGTTCAGTAGCCCCTTCCTTCATGCTTTTTCTTTTGTCCACTATATGAGGGCATCAGGGAAAACCAAGTGTGAGAATGGATGATATATATATGCAGCCATTCTTTGTAAGACGTGGTGTCTAGATCTCTCTTTTCTCCAAGGTGTGAAAGTACTTTAGTGAAAGTTTCATCTCAACTTTGTAAATAATTAATCCCCTACAATAACAGATCATAAAACACTCCCTAATTGAGCAAGGGCTCATTCTTGTGGCAGGCTCGGGCCACTGGAATGTGCTGAAGTCACATTCCAGAACCTTCTCAGACCAGGGCGCCAGAGGGGATTACTCTATCTTTGCCTCTGCTCTCGGAGAACAGGAAGGAGACAGGAAGTGGCCTGGAGCCATTTCCGGGAAACCAAGGTGGAGGACCTGGGGAAGGCAGTTGGTTTGCCCAGGGAGATGAGGAAAGCAACCAAAACCAGTTCAGGGGGATGAGAGAGGACCTGCAGAGCAGGTGGGCTGAAGAGTGGGTACCTCCTGTAGGGGTGAGGAGCTACCTTTGAAGCAAAGGCATCATTCTCCAGGATTCCTGCCACTCTCACACCCAAGACAAGGAAGTTGGAAATAAACAACGGGATTATAGTTCTTATTTTGTCTTTTTGAGACAGGGGATTACTTTGTAACCCAAACTGGCCTCGAACTTCAAACAGTCCTACCTTAGCTCCCAGATGCTCCAGTGCGTGATTCAATGAAAATAGCTTGACAGTTTTACTGGGCTGTATTTATTAAACTCCTGAAAACAAAAGTAGAGTCCATAAAGAATGTGTGCGTGCACATACAGACAAACAAAAGCAACAAATCCACAAATCACAAACCTTTAAAGGCTCTACCATGTTCACTTTTTCTTGAGACAAAATAAGGCTTGCCTTAAACTCATTGTATTGCCCAGGCTAGCCTCTGAACTTGAAATCCTCTTGCCTCAGCCCAGCTGAGCGCTGAGACTACTGGTATATACCATTACCTCCAGCTGTGACAAACTCCTTATTTTTTCATATACTCAGGTTGTGGGGGTGGTTTTGAAGATGTACTCACTACCATATCAGTCCCCAGAACCACCAAACCTGCTTTTCATTTTCTCTTCTCTTTTCTCCTCCTCCCCCCACAACCCTAACTTCTCCATCCTCTCTCTGCTTCCCTCTCGTGAGACAGAGTAGCATGCAGTCCATTTTGACTTGAACTCATACACAGCCCAGGATAACCTTGAACTTGTGTTTCGTCGAGTTCCCTATATGCTTGGATTACAGGTGTCTCCCTTGGCTTGCTCGGCTCTCTCTCCTTTTTTTATTACTTCTCCTTTCCCCCTACACTCTGTCATCTCTCAGTCCCCTATGTAGCCAGGCTGTCTTCAAATACAGCCTCTCGAATGGTGAGATTGTGTGTGTATGCCTCCTGCTCCAATAGTTTTTCCTAGGGACTTTAGTGACGTACAACAACCTTAATACTCACAGGATTGCTTTGACTTGCACTGGGTGGGAAGAGCTGTGTGCACTGAGCCAACCCCAGCCCGGCTTTATATTACCTTTTGAGGTTGGATAGTTAGCTCTGCACTCCAACTTCCAGATGTTCCCTTCATCCAGCAATATCTTTTCTTGTTTGCCTGCCCTTAAGCCCCATTCCTACCCCAGGTCTTAGGCAACACTGGCTGCCCTTCAGTCTGTGGACTTGGCCATTCTGTATGCTTCATACAGAAGGAATCCACAATATGTGATCCTTCATAGCTGGCCTCTTGTACTTTGGGCATCTCCACTTTGCTCTGTTGTTTTGTGTGTTTAAGTCAGGCTGTTGCTGTGTGGTTCAGGCTGATTCTCCTTCCTTAGCCTATTTCGTGCTTAGATTACATGTGTGTGTCACTACAGGTGTGTGTTACATTTGTGCTGATTTAAGTCTGGCTCCAGTCACAGGTTAGCAGTATTTTATCTTTTCCCCATCTCCAAAGTCTCACTCTGTTGTCTACGCTGGCTAGGAACGTACTATGGAGCCGATCCTGCTGACTTAGCCTCCCCAGTATAGCTTATGGTGTGAGGCACCATGCCCAGCTAGGATTTCATCCCTTCATTGCTATGCAGTATTGTAGCTTATATTACACCATATTCCACTTATTGGAGGACGGTGACTGCTTAGATCATTCCCATGTTTCAGGTCATTATGAACAGTGCTACTGTGAACATTCTATGTGATCCAGTGTGAATTTTCTTTTCCTCCCAGCTGACATAGTAAGCTTCCATATGACACTTTGAGACACATTTTGAAAAGTGAGTTTACTGTTTCCTGATAACATATGAAGGGACAAAAATATGTATGTACCTTTCTTCACATCCTTGGTGCTTTAGGTTGTGACCTGATGTTGAAAATTATAGCTAGGATTTGGGGTGTGAAGGGGTAGCATGTGTGCACGTGTGTGTATGTGTGTATGTATATATGTGTGCGAGTGATTTATCTATTTATTTTTATGTGTGTGAACGTTTTGCCTGCATGTGTATCTGTATACCACATGTGTTACTGGTACCTCAGAAGACAGTAGAGGGCACTGGATTCCTGGAACTGGAGTTACAGGTGGCTTAGAGCTGCCACGTGGATCATATATCCCTTGAGATAAGAAGTGGGACTTGTGGTACTCCTTCCTGTTCAGTGTACTAATGCTGTGCAATCGTCTCATGAATTTATTTGTATTTTCCTATTGGCTTGTCAATCACTTGAGAACATAGACTTCATGCTCCACGTCTATGTCTTTAATAGCTGGCATGTAGAGTGAACTTTATTTGATGAATGAATGAATGAGATCCTGGGTTAGTAAATAGGTTGCCCAAACCAAATCACCCCTGTAGGTATCTGGGAGTAGAGCAGAGGTTTGGAGCAGGGCCAGAACTGGTGAGCACAGAGCTAGGAGGTAAGAGCTCACTTTGTGTGTTGGTTCTCCCTCTGTGTCTCTGCTATCTGGGTGTGCAACTGTGAAGGTGTGAAAAGGACCCTTGTGGCATGCCGGGAGAGTAGCTTGTGAAGGAATTTCTTAAAGTAAAGGGCGGCTATGTTCTTGCTTTTAGACACAGTTTTACTATGTACTCAGGTTGCCTTTGAATTTAAGATCCTCCTGCCTTATTTTCTTAATTACAAGCATGCTTTACAATGACCAGATTCTTGGTTTCAGGGTTTTTTTTTTTTTTTTTTTAGGTTGAAAAGGTCTCCCTGTGCCAGCGGTTCTCAACCTCCCTAGTGCTGCAACCCTTTAATACAGTTCCTCATGCTGTGATGACCCTGAATCATAAAATTATTTTGTTGGTATTTCATAACTGTAATTTTGCTACATTATGAATTGTAATATAAATATTTTTGGAGACAGGGATTTGCTAAAAGGGTCACAACCCACAGGTTGAGAACAACTTAGCCTGGTGCTCCTGCCTCAGCCTCCTAAGTGGTTGAGACTACTGGGGCACCTCACCGTGTCCACCTAAAGATGTAAGTTATAGACTTAGATATTATTCATGTATTCAATATAGACATTTACATCTCTTGTCAAGTATCTGACACTTGGGGACTGAGTGGTAGACATGGCCAGTATTTTTTCCCTGCCTCAAAGAAGTGGTCAGTTTCCAAGCCTCTAGGTGCCTTGCTCTTGGACCTTGTCAATATTACATAACCCACTGACCCAGCCTCCTTACCCATGAAATGAAAAAGACAGACCATTTTTTTTTTTGAGCAGGCTTAGCTACAGTAATTACATAAGCAGACACTCACTACAGCATGTAATAGATATTAGAAGCTACTTCATCTACTAGGAGACACTCCTCCATCTTCCCTTCATATCTCATCAATGGCTTGAAGTGAATCTTCAAAGGACAAGGACTTATTATTTTTTTAACCAGGGTCATTGGGGCATGTGTGTTCCTTGCAGAAAGAGGCTGAGGCAAAGGGATCATCAGATCCCTGGAGCATAAACCATTCTGAACAACAGGGAGGCACCATAACAGAGTTGGTTGTGAGGGTGGGGTGGGTCTGGACATGGTGGCCCAGACCTGTATTCTAGGGACTTGAGAAGAGGCAGAGGCGGAAGGTCTCAGGTTCAAGGCTAGTCTTGGCTACATAGTGAGACCATGATCCTAAGAACCAAGGGTTATGGATATAGCTCAGTACTGGAACACTTACTTAGAAAGAACAAGATCTTGGGCTTAATTCCTAGGATTGAAAAAAATTAATTATTTTTAATTTTGTTTATTAGGAAGGATGACACCAGGTAAAGAACAAACTTCAACAGCACTACAGAAGCATGTACGGAAGAATGTATAAATCCTGCTCTCAGTTCCTTCCTCAGAGATAAGCTCTGGAAACAATTCTGTTCTCCACTTCCAGAAAAGTCTTTATATATATATATGTAAAAATTTTATCTATAAGTGTATGAAAGGCTTCCTTAGATAAAAAGACAAGGAGACTGAGATACACCCCCCCCCCCCACCCAGGCCACAGACCTTCCCACAACAGCCTGTACTGGAGAGCCATCCAAGATCAGCATACTCTGTCCTTATCCGGACTATTTTAAAATACTTTCAACGTTGCATTCCATACTCATTTAATCCCAGCAGTCGGGAGGGACAGATCTCCAGAGTGAGTTGCAGGTCATCCTGGTATGCATAGCAAGTTCCTGGTTAGCTACAGCTACATAATGACAACTTGTTTCAAACAAACAAAATAAATAAATAAGTATGGCCAGACAGCGGTGGTCCATGCCTTTCATCCCAGGGAGAGGTAGGAGGATCTCTGTGAGTTCAAGGTCAACCTGGTCTACATGGCGAGTTCTAGGACAGCCAGGACTACATAAAGAGACTGTCTCAAAACCAAAAACAAATTAAAAAAAAAAAAGCAAAAAAACACCAAAATAAATAAAGTAAAAACGTAACCATTCTCAATCCTTCTGAGAGTCTGTGAGCTTGGCCCTCTCTTGTTCCCGACACCAAATGCCCTGCCTCAGACCCATGATTCTGTCAGGGAAGGCTGGAACCTGCCCTGCTGTGTTTAATTTGGCTGTGGCTACTGTGGTCAACCAAACAGTAGAGAGTAAGTGTGGGGGTGCTTGGGCAAAAGAGGGAAGAGAAAGCGAAGTTTCCAGGTGTCTTTGAGAAGAACAGTGAGAATAAAACCAAATCTACCCGTATGGGCTAACACCTCAAAGTACTACAGCACACAAACTAGTCACATAAGAGTGTGGGGAAGGAATGTTCTGGAAGGATCCGATGCAGCAGGCATGGGGGCACTAGGATGTTAGGGAGTGATCTGTGCGTGAGAAAGCACCTGCTGTGGGTGTGAAAAGTGTGTGTGGTGGTGGTGGGGGAGCCAAAAGTGCTCCCTAGAAAGGCAAGGGGAAGGAGAGAAGAGGAAGGAGAGGAAGAGGGAGGTGGGGAGGTTGAAGAGGGGGAGGGATCCTCCGAGGATTGACAGTGGGACTATGCCTAGGGTCCCGCAAAGGTTGGTGGACCCTTCCTCACTGAAAACCTCCATCTTCCACCAGCCTGTTCTTCCCCCAGCTCGGCTCTCAGCTACTACTGAGTGTGTTTCCGCTTCTGGGAGGTGCTTTTGCTAGGACTCAGCCCCCACCGAGGCTCTTGTGACTATGTCTGCCCCCTTCCTTCCAAGTTACTTCTCTGCGATTGGGCACTCGGGCAAGTCAGAGCTGAGGCAGATTCTGATTGCCAGGGCACAGGGGGAAAAGTGATTTGGTCCTTCTAGGTTTTTTGTTTTTGTTGTTGTTTTTTTTGCCTCTTTCCATTAGCTACTCATTTAATTTTGGTTCTCTGGGTGTTCCTATCTCCATAAGGGCCAGAAAAATAAGAATATAGAAAGGCTTGGGACTTCTAAACTAGGCTGCTCAGGTTGTCTCCCTAGCCTCCAGGCCAAGCTCAAAGCCCATGTTTAGAAGCACCAGCCCCTGGGCGGGGCTTTCCTAGACAGAAGCAGCAGGCCTCTGAGCAGGTGAAGTTCCAGCCAAGATTATATTGGTCGGGTAGTAAAATTAAGGGCAATAAAACCAGATAAACCACCTCATTACAACAGTTTACTGGTAAAGCCACTCCAACAAGAACAGGAGGTGAGAGGAAGGAAGAACTCAGATTCTGTGCCAAGCTCTGTCATGTACAGCTGTGCTTCCCTTGATGGGGTTGTCTGAGAAATGCCTCTGTGGACCCTTTTGTTTTGTGCAAATCTCTTTGAGTCCTGACACAACCTGGATGGTGTGGCCCGATACACAACTCAGCTGGGCCGGGCCTCATGGTACAGCCAAGGCTCCTTATGCCGTGCTGCATCTTTATGCTGTGTTTGATGGGCGTAAAGGTAACAGCTTGGAAGAAGGTCTCTGGAATGATTAGAATTTGTAGCACAGGCTGGCCTAGAATTAGAGACTCCACTCCTTGCCTCTTGCTTTTGCCTTCTCAGAGCTGGGATTCCAGGCTTGTAGCATACACCTAGCCAGCCTCTGGATTACACACACACACACACACACACACACACACACACACACACACACACAATCTCACCTCTTTACTAAAAGATCACAATTAAACTGCTCATGTTGTGTCAAAACCCTTCATCTCCCCCAGAACTGAGGGGCTGGAGAGCCCATCCCAGTCAGTCTAAATCCACAGAGTCTGAATGTTGAGGCACACCTGAAAATCAAGCTTGCTTTGTATTTTGAAAGAACTACTTCCTTCTCCTTTTTTGAAATTTATTTTTGTGTGTATGGGTATTTTTGCCTGCATGTCTGTCTGTATACCACATGCATGCCTGATGGCTGTAGAGGCCGGAGGAGTATGGTGATGCTCTGGGACTGGAGTTCCTCCCTCTCTCCATTCCCCTTCCTCCTTCATTCCCTCCCTCCATTCCTCTCTCTCCCTCCCTCCTTCCCTCCCTTCACTCCTTTCCTTCCTCTTGCCAGGATCTTGTGTGGCTTAGACAGGCCTCAAACTCCCTCTGTACCCAACGCTGACTTTGAACCTCTGCTCCTCCTGCTCCAGCTCCCATGTGCTGGGCTCACAGACACGAACTATTACATGTGGCCTAACCTATGTATTTTTAGAAGTCAGTTTTTAAAATTGGGACACCAGGAGTTGGGGAAATGGCTTGGTGAAGTACAAGCATGAGGACCTGAGTTCAGATCTCCAACATGTACATGAAAGTCTTGGGGGCGCTCTCTTCTCATCCCAGCTCTGGGGACAAGAGACAAGCAGATCCCTGGGGCTTGCTGACTGGACAATGGAGTCAAAATGGCTAGCTCCAGGTTCAGTGAGAGAGCCTGCCTCAAATAATATATATGGTAGAAAGATAGAGGAAGACACTGAGTTTTGACTTCTGGCAAAACTTCTATGTAGGCATGCATACTCAGGCACAAAGATCCATACACACACACACACACACACAAAAGCATCCCCTATGTGTGTACATACACACGAACCACATACACCGAATAAAATAAAATATGTTTAAAATTGGGAAGCCTATATAGGTCCTACCCCAACCTATACTATGGCCCCTACCTGATCAGATACTGCCCCCACCCCCGTGTTTACAGATGACAGAGCAGAACTTTTTAGATGTGGATCTTAAATCACATGTGTTATATAATTTGTGATCACAAGAAGAACAGTTTTTTGTTGTTTTGAGTTTTGCTGCTGTTTTGATTTGTCAGAGACAGGGTCTCTCTGTGCTTCTTTGGTTTGCTGGAACTTACTAGGTCACAAGGCTGGCCTGGAACTCAGAGAAATACCCACTGTCTCTGCCTCTTGAGTCCTGGGATTAAAGGCATGTGCCACCATACCTAGTTATTTATTTTGCTTTTTGATATTTTTGTTTTTTCAAGACAGGGTTTCTCTGTGTAGCGCTGGCTGTCCTGGACTCTCTTTGTACACCGGGCTGGCCTCAAACTCACAGAGATCTGCCTGCTTCTGCCTCCTGAGTGCTGGGATTAAAGGTGTGTGCCTCACACCTACCCTAATGTTTTATTTTTTGAGGCCAGATAGCTTGCCTGACTTGGGTTTACAAGGCAGACCAAGACAATTCCCCAAGTGACTAGTCATTCAAAGCCCCTGCAGAGAAGCAGGAGCCAATGGCCTGGGTTTCCAAGAGGGACCGGGGGAATGACTTACAAATGCTCCACTGGGCAGATGGTTTTCTTTCTAGAAAATCCAAACCCAGCTAAAGTAAGCAAGGCTAAGGCTGAGAACAAATTCCCAAGCCCTGAGAGATTATTCCAGTTGATGCAGATGGTTCCCACACACCCAAAACTCAGCTGAAATGTCTCTCTGGAGGATGAGAAACTCAGACATGCAGACCCAGTTTAATCCTGCCATAACAGAGCTTGCTAAATGGATTTAGAAGGAGTTTGGCCCCAGTTATGTTCCAGGAAGTAGATAACCAGGAAGGGTTAGGCTCCTCACATAGGGTGTTCTTCAGTGCAGAGTGACTCCAACACTTCATCAAGTTTTCTTTTCTGCTTCTCTCATGGATTGTGTTTAAAACGAGGACTGATTTTATTTGTGACTGTTATTTATAGCACATGCTGAGTCCTCTGCCAGCTCTGGCAGCTGTGACAGGATATGGCTACAGTTTAGCGTCCCATCAGAGTTGTATGTGACAGTGGCTGGCACTCTTTTAGTAACTCCAGTCACAATCCCTAACATGACCTGGAGAAGGAAATAAATAAACCAATGCTCAGTGTCAGGATGTCACAGCCCGGCTGTGTGAGCCTCTCTGACTGCCTGTGTGGCCAGGCAAGTTAGAATACACACAGATAGGAAATAATAAGAAAAAAGAGTTCGTTCAGATGAGACAACATGTGCTATGAGTGTGTGAGTGGGATGGTGTGTGTGTGGTATGTATATGTGATATGATGTTTACGTGGTGTGGTGAATGTGTGGTGTTTGTGTGGTGTGGTGTGTGGGGTGTGGGGTGTGGTGTGTGTGAGATGGTGTGTGGTGTGTATGTGTGTGATATGGTGTGTGTGTGGTGTGGTGAGTGTGTATGTTTGTGTGTGGTGTGTGATGTGGTGTATGTGGGTGTGGTGTGTGTGTGTTATGTGTATGTGTGTGTGGGTGTGTGATGTGTAACTCGGGGCCTCACAAATGCTAGTCCTGCCTTCTGCTGCTAAACTATAACTCCATGCTCTCAGACCTCAGTCATAGTTATTTTGGGCTGATCTTATAGCTCAGGAGTGGAGCATGTGCTCAGCCAGTGTGCCCTGGTGCTAGGTTTAATCCCAACAGACACAGAGAGATTATTTTTATATAGGTAATAGGAACCAGAGGCCCCAATTTCAAATGTTCAAAAGAAAAATGGAAAATAAATCCAATTCCTAGCATAATTATACTTCAGCCATTTAATTCTGTTCTCTTGAGGCAAACAAAGTAGCTAACTTTTAATTTATCTGTTCAGAGACATTGTATACATTTTTCAAATACACACACACACACATGCCCATCTTCCTTCTTTCTTTTCCTACCTCCTTCTCTTTCTCATTTAAAGAAAATTAGATGTATTTAACACACACACACACACACACACACACACACACACACACACACACACACAAAACAGTGTGTCACTATGTAAGCTTGGTTGGCTTAGAACTTGCAGTGTAGACCAGGCTGGTCTGGAGCTTATAGACCAAGTTAGTGAGACAGACAGACAGACAGACAGACAATAAAAATATAATTTGCAGATGCTCTGAGTGTTGGGACCACAAACATAAGCCACGATGGCTGGTTATAATTGCTAATAACTTTTGTTTCATGCAATCATTTTTGGCTACCCGGACAACCTTTTAGGAAGCTCTTCTGTGGCTTCAGGGTGGCACTGAAAGGTCCCCCCGCCCTTGTTGCCCATCTCCAGGTATTCGTTAATGTGGATTCTCCACTTTATTAATAGAGTGACCCTGTAACTTCTGAACAGCATTCCCCATTTATTCTGGGGCGTGTGTCCCTTGGTCTTCGCACCCATACACTGTGGTTGGTACACAGAGGGAAGGGGAGCCACCCTGAAGGTCCTCTCCAAAGCTCTGCATTCTGTGAATCTGTGACTACACAGGCCAAAGGGCCTTTCCAACACGGCACTTTGATCTACAATTTCCATTTCAAGGGCTCAGTCTTGTTTCCCTAGCTGTCTACAAGCTCATTAAGGACAGGCTAGCCTGCTAAAATTGTTGCTCCAGAACGGTTTCTTTCTTCTTCGTTTTTAAAGCTTTATTCATTTTTATGAGCATTGGTGTTTTGCCGACCTTGAAAGGGTGCCAGATCACCTGGAACTGGAGTTATAGATAGTTGTGAACTGCCGTGTGGGTGCTGGGAATTGAACCTGGGTCCTCTGGAAGAGCAACCAGTGCTCTTAACTACCCGTCCATCTCTCCAGCCCCACAGAAAGGTGTATTGATTTTCTGGGCTAGCGTCTATAGTGCAGTGCATTAATATTGGTTCCAATCTTATTACCTGAAATAGGCCAGCTAACATAATTTCCTTCTTTTAGGAAAAATACATAAAAAATCATGACAGTGTGTTGTAACAATCAGGATGTATTATTACCCCAGCCTTGGGTCCTAATGAACCGTGCCCATCAATAAGTACAGAGACCGTGGTGACTAGGTAATGTTTCCGTCAGAAGGCAGGAACATGTGGAAACATCTATACTTTCATAAGTGGATACACAACAAGATAGCACTAGGTGGGTTCAAAACTGGGAGAAAAGTTAAAGTTAAAAACCACGAAAGATGGGATGGGAGCAGAATCTAGTTGTTCACTGTGATGAGAAAAACATCCTTACCAAGGTGCAGATCTATTATGGTTTAAAGCTAAAATGCTCCCACCACGCCTGTGTTTTCAACACTGAATCCTCAGGCTGTGGTGTGATTTTGAAGAGTGAGGAACCTTAAAAGAGTTGGGGTCTGACTGCTTAAGAATAGGTCACGTGGGGCTGCATTTGAGGGTTTGTATCTACTTCTGGCTCTGGGTTGGTTTCTCTGCTTTCTAGTCCGTCACCCCGTGAACCACTTCGCTCCCCCTTCCATCAGCAAGAAAGGAGCGCTTGCCTCACCACCACGATGAACTACAATCACCATGATGAAATCAAATTCGAGCCAAAGTAAAATTTTTCCTCATGTTTTTTTTCCAACAGGGATTTTGTCACAGTTGGTAGGAAAGTGACTAGGAGGAAGATCAGCATAGAAATGTGACATGTTTATATAAAATTAAAAAATATATAATTTCAAGTTTAAAAGCTTAATACTGTGTATAATGAGTCAAGATAATTTTAACAGTAATTACTGATTTATATGTTCCATTGCAGCCACTGATTTTCCCATAAGACCGATACACTTTCTTTTTTTTTAATTTATTTTTTATTTCTTCAAGTTGCATCTCAATCACAATCCCCTCCCTACTCCCCCCTCCAGTCCCACCCTCCCACTCTCTTCCCCTTCAACCCACCCATCCCCATCCTTTTTTCTTTTTTAAGTTTAAGGTATATCTCCGCCCCCCCCCCCCGCCAACAGCTCCCCCTTTCAGTCCAACAATGGCTTTTTCTCTTATAACAATAAATACAATACAATACAACAGAAATAATTAGGCCACAATTATGAGAGTTATATGGCTTAGCATACATTCCCAACGTCCAGTCCATACGTATTTGGGTATTTGGCTCTTTACTGAGCTCCCTAAAGTCAAAGTAGTGCACACAGTGGACACTAGACTGCGGTGGGTATAACCGGGAGAAACCGCAAAACTTCTCACAATCAAACTATGTTCATGTTAAAAGCTTTTCCAAGCAAACGTATTCCAGCTGTTTGGATGTGGATCTGAATGTTCTGTCAAAGACTTAGCACGGTGGGATGAGAGGTGAGTACAACTTTAAGCGGTGCCCCTCCCCCGTCTCGGGTCCCTGGTCCCTTAGCAGCGTGGTGGTGTATGCCTCAAACCCCAGCAATTGAGGAGGGCGGATTGTGAGCTTCAGGCCGTCTGGGATACATAGTGAGACCCTGTTTGAATTGAGGGGGTGCGTGTCTTGTGGGAGATTTCACTCACTCAAGGTGGATTGTGGGTTTCCGGTTTCTTCCTTTTTCTTCTGTACCTGAGCATGAGGCGAGACCCTTCTCTATGAGGCTTCCACGGTGCCCTGCTGCCTCACCTCAAACTCAGTGCCATGGGTCCATCTGGTCACGGGCTAAAGTCTCCGGAACTGTGAGCCAAATAAAGAACACATGACTGTCTTCCCTGTCACCGCCAACCTCACAGAGAAAGTAGAGTGATCCCACTGGGCTGACCTCAACTTCTTGTTGCCCACCATCCATCCCTGCTGGTATTGTTTTCCCCTTCTTGCTGACCAGCGCTGAAGGATCCTTCTTTCTGTGAACCCAAGTATCCCATTCTTTCTTGACAGGCAGACATGATCTCTTTCTCTCTCTCTATCTCCTTGTTCTCTCTACTACAGTCTTTTGTTTGTTTGGCACCAGCATTAAACACTTTTGCAACTTCTGTCCTCAATTCCTAGATGTCATTCCTTTAACCCCGCCCCTTATGTCTAGGTGTGTCCCGGACCCTGTTTGTCATCTCTTGGATTCTTCACTTTATAGTGAAGTCTCTATATTTCCTTTTCCTCTTAAGAATTTTTCAGCCGGGCGGTGGTGGCGCACGCCTTTAATCCCAGCACTTGGGAGGCAGAGGCAAGCGGATCTTTGTGAGTTCGAGGCCAGCCTGGTCTACAAAGTGAGTCCAGGACAGCCAGAGATATTCAGAGAAACCCTGTCTCGAAAAACCAAAAAAAAAAAAAAAAAAAGAATATTTTTCTCCGAAGTTTAGTTCCCAGGGGTTTTTATATACTGCTATACAAATAGTTTAAGAAACAGATACAATCTGCCTGTACTGCCACCAAGGAGATTGTTCATATGCTCCCATTTGTTCTCAGGGGACTTTCTCGTGTGAGGAGGTTTCTTATGAGGTGGTCAAGACACCCACAACGACTTGTGGGGATGTTCACATGCATTTACGTCTATGTGTGTGTATACATGTGGAGGTCAAAGAACAACTTTGGGTGTTTTCCTCAGGTACTATTTACCTTTTTTTTTTTTCTCAGACAGGATCTCTCACTGGTCTTGAACTCAACAAGTCAGCTAGGCTAGCTAGCCAGTGAGCTCCCAGGGACCACATGTCTCCATCTGGGATTGTAAGTGTACACCACCATGCCTGGATTTTTTGTTGACCCTCCCCATAAAGTCCTCAATGGTTCCCCCATGGCCTTGGGATATAGGGACAAATCCTCAAGACTTTCTGGGCTCTTTAACTTTATGTTCCTGTGATAAAGCACCATGACCAAAAGGAACCTACGAAGAAAGAATTTATTTTGGCTTATAGTTCCATGGGGAGGTTTCCTAATGGTGGGGGAGGCATGGGAGCAGTTGGCTGGAGCAGGAAGATGAGAGATCTTATCTTAACCACCTATAGAGAGCCAAGAGAGTGGATTGGAAGTGGGGCAAAGCTATGAGCAATTCCTCCAGCAAGGCTTCACCTCCTACAAGTTCCATAACCTCCCAAATGGTGCCACCAAATGGGGACCAGTGTTCACATTTGTGAGGCTCTGGGGAACATTTCTTTTTTTTTTTAATACTTTATTTTTTTATTTCTTCAAGTTACATCTCAGTCACAATCCCTTCTCTACTCCCCTTTCCTGTCCCACCCTTCCACCCTCTTTCCCCCAACAGCTTCCCCTTTCAGTCCAACAAATGGTTCCTTCTCTTATAACAGTAAATACTATACAAAACAACAAAAATAAATATGCCACAATTATGAGAGTTAAATGACCCAGTATACCTTCCCAATGTCCAGTTCATACATATTTGGCCCCTGACTTTAACATTCTACCATCTAACCATCTCCATGAGTTTAAAGTTCTATATCTCACTCAGCTTTCACACAAACTTGCATCACTATTAAAAACATCTTCTTAGATCCAGAACGCCCTCTTGATTCCTAAACAACTCAAAATTTAACTATGAGACTCTAGCTGTCTATTCTTCAACCACCTCAGAGACCTGAGAGGGATAAATATATCTGATTATATAGGAAGTGCAGGGCCTGCAGCTTCCAAAACTAAGAAATGACATACCAGTGGCTGCCTGGACAGTTCACATTTTCTCTCCATACATTCCAGCATCAATCATCAGCCTTTTGATCCTGTTTCTCTGACAGACATTTATTGTAGAACAGGGCTTATGAAGGATTTACCTACCCTGTCTTGGCAGAGCTAGGCTGTCAACTTCCCTGCTACCAAGTTTTGTCCTTTTTGGACAGCAGTCTGTCTGCAGTTGAAGCAAGGGGTTTTTTCATGCCAAGAGATAAGCTTGCCACTAAGTCAACCATCTCACACTGGAGATTCTTCGATGCTTATCTTCTACTTGGAGTAGAATAGGGGGTGCTGTCAGGAGCTGATATGTCTCGATATAAAAAAAATCTTAATTTAAGACAACATCTTTGAATGCCATATTCTGCAGATCTCTTGGGGTTTTTGAAGATGCCCTATCATCTCTTGTATTTAGATAAGCAAATGTTGCTTGTCTCTTAACAACTTGATTTCTGAGTAGCTTAGAGAATATCTGTGATAGACTGTCATAGTAGCTAACAAAGTGACATGCTTGCATGACTAGGAGTTTGTATTTCTTAACTGTCCTAAACAGTTTAAGATGGTTGGTATCAAGAGGCCAGAGCTTCACATTTCATTGTTAAGTATCTCTAGGTACAATACCATTAGGAAGCGTTACCTTTAATTTTGTATCAATATACAAAGATCTATTCCAATGTGGCCAAATATACTCTTAATTTTGTATCAGTATACAAAGATCAATGCCTATGTATCCCAATACAATCTTAATATTACGTCAATAAACAAGGGTCAATACCATTGTGGCCAACTATAATCTTAATTTTGTATCAATATACAAAGATCTATACCGATGTAGTCCAATACAATCTTAATTTCACACAATAAACAATGGTCAATACCACTTTAGCCAAATATAATACTAATTTTGTATCAATATACAAAGGTATAAGGGCATATTCAATAATCTGTCCCTTCTTCTTGGTCCTTCCCATACTATGTCTATGTCTCATTTTTCTCAAGTCTGTGTACTCTTACATAGGAGAGAAAGAAGGATACAGAAAAGGAAAAGAAGGAAGTCCCTGGGTCTAGCCTCCAAAACCCATTTAACAAGACCATTTAACAGCTTGTAGTCTCTTCCCCTAAATAACAAAGTTTTCAGTTATCCTTCAAATAACCAAAAGGGGGGTGGAGAAACACCCTCCCCACCCTCTGGGCATGGGACGTCGCTCTCTTAAAATGACTTCCTGCTGATTTGGGTTGTAGTAAACCTGTTTGGGGCCCGAACCAAAATGGAAAAAATGGTTAAAAATGTTAGTACAATCCTTTTATGTTCAGTCCTTCTGTGCTCAGCTGTTTAGATGTCCTAAGGAGTTTGTAGGCAGAAGCTGATCTTCCAGGCTTTACTGAAGTTCTGGCTGGGGCAGTGTGTAGAGCTGAACGGTTTTAGCGATTTTGAGTTGTGGTTGTAGACTTTTGATGGAAACAGCTATTGAGGGAGTCTGTAAGGCTGAATCATCTGGGCCACTCGTCTTCTTTGGTGTCTGATTCTGTTTTCTGTCGAGGTTTCCATTGTCCAGTTGTCCCTGGGTTCCTTGAATGGATGCTTTGAATCTCCTGGAAAGATAAGAACAGAGCCCTGCCCTAATCTTAACTCTGGGACAGTTGCCCTTTTTTTTGGGGGGGGGGGTTAGGTAATATTTCTCCTGAAGCAAATTTGGTTTTTTGACAATATATAAAGTATTGTGTTTCAATCTGGGTTAAAGAAGAAATTATTTTGTTATTTTGGAGCTAAACCAGCTTTAGTGTATATATTTTGAGATCTCAAAGGACAATTTGTTTGTATTGAGTAGGCCTTTTGTAAGTAGGTCCTTCCAAATCCTATGTGTCTGTCTCTGCATTCTAATTATTAGGATCAAAGACCTGTGGTTCCCATCTGAAGGGATTAAAGATGTGCTCCACCACTCCTGGATCGAAGTTTTTCTCTATTTAGAGTTTGTTTTGTATCAGGCTGACCTTGAGCTCTGAGATCTGCCTGTTTCTGTCTCTAGTGTGTTGGGATTAAGGGTGTACTCTTCTTGAATGATGGGATTAAGGGTGTGCACCCTCACCACCCTGTTCCGTGTAACTGTAGAATTTATAAGACCACTAACTCTATAGTGCTCCTCCCGTCTCTGCTGAAGTTAAAGGCATGGGTTAACACCATGTTTTTCATGTATTTTACCTTAGCTCTAAGTTTTTTCGACTCTTGGAGGTTTATAAAACCAGGTTGAACGGCTGTAACCTTTATTTTATTTACAGTGTTTTAACATTGTTATCTGCTTTTTTTAATTAATAAATTTGTTTGTTGCTTCAGGTTACATCTCTATCATATTGTCCTCTTTCCCTGCTTCCCAGCCCCACCCTCCCATCCTCTACCCCCTAACCCTTCCCTCTTGTTCCTCTGGGGTGGAGTGTCCCTACATAACAGTCCCTCGCCACAGTTCAGGAGTCATATGAGGGACAAGAGCCTCTTCATACACCGGGGGCCTACGAGGCAGTACTGCCAGTGAAAGGTGTCTCCTTGCTACGGGGGGGGGACTAAAAAAAGACCAACAAACTCACAAAAACAAAGAACAACAACAAAAAAAGAAAGGAAAAAGAAAAAAAAGTCTATGTCCATGTTCCTTTTGGTGTGTTGGTTGTAGTACAGATATCCTGTACTATATAGCTAAAATCCTACTATAAGTGAATAGATGCCATGTGCATCCTTCTGAGTCTGGGTTAGCTCACTCAGGATGAGCTTCTCTAGTTCCATCCATTTGGTTGCAAATTGCATAATTTCATTGTTTCTGATAGCTGAGTAATATTCCATTGTATAGATGTACCACAGTTTTTTAATCCATTCTTCAGTTGAGGGACATCTGGGTTGTTTCCAATTTCTAGCTATTACAAATAAGGCTGCTATGAACATAGATGAGGAGACTTCCCTATGACTCCATGAGGAGTCCTTGGGTGTATACCCAGAAGTGGTATGGCTGGGTCCTGAGGCAAAGTTATTCCAAGATTTCTAAGATATCGTCATACTGACCTCCATAGTGGTTGCACAAGCCTGCATTCCCACCAGCAATGGAGTAGGGTTCCCCTTTCTCCACACCCTCACCAGCATGTGCTGACATTTGAGCTCTTTATCTTAGCCATTCTAACAGGTGTGAGATGGAATCTCAGAGTCGTCTTGAGTTGCATTTCTCTGATGATTAAGGATGTTGAGCATTTCTTCAGGTGTCTCTTGGCCATTAGGGATTCCTCCTTTGTGAATTCTCTATTTAGCTCCGTCTCCCATTTTTTGATTGGATTATTTGGTTTCTTGGCATTTAATTTCTTGAGTTCTTTGTAGATTTTAGATAATGGCCCTCTATCAGATGTGGGTTTGGTGAAGATTTTCTCCCAGTCTGTTGGTTGCCGTTTTGTTCGAATGACAGTGTCTTTTGCCTTACAGAAGCTTTTCAGTTTCATGAGGTCCCATTTATTGATTGTTGATCTCAAGTCCTGAGCTGTTGGTGTTCTGTTTAGGAAGTTGTCACCTGTGCCAATGAGTTCGAGGGTTTCTCCTACTTTTTCTTCTAGTAGATTTAGTGTGACCGGCCTTATGTTAAGGTCTTTGATCCACTTGGATTTAAGTTTTGTACAAGGTGATAAGTATGGGTCTAATTTCATTCTTTTGCAAGTGGACATCCAGTTGGACCAGCACCATTTGTTGAAGATGCTGTCCTTCTTCCATTGTGCGGTTTTGGCTTCTTTGTCAAAGATTAGTTGGCCATAGGTGTGTGGGTCCATGTTTGGGTCTTCAATTCGATTCCATTGATCCATTGGTCTGTTTCTATACCAGTACCATGCTGTTTTTATTACTATTGCTCTGTAGTACAGCTTGAAATCTGGGATGGTGATACCTCCAGATGCTTTTTTATTGTACAGGATTGATTTAGCTATTCTGGGCTTTTTGTTGTTCCATATGAAATTGAGAATAGCTCTTTCCAGGTCTATAAAAAATTGTGTTGGTATTTTGATAGGAATTGCATTGAATCTATATATTGCTTTTGGTAGCATGGCCATTTTTATTATGTTGATCCTACCTATCCATGAGCATGGGAGATCTTTCCATCTTCTAAAGGCCTCTTCCATTTCTTTCTTCAGGGGCTTGAAGTTCTTGTTGTATAGGTCCTTTACTTGTTTGGTTAGAGTTACCCCCAGGTATTTTATATTGTTTGTGGCTATTGTGAAAGGGGTTGTTTCCCTTATTTCTTTCTCAGTACATTTGTTTGTTGTATAAAGAAGGGCTTCTGATTTTTTTTGAGTTAATTTTGTATCCAGCCACCTTGCTGAAGTTGTTTATCAGCTGTAAGAGTTCTTTGGTGGAGTTTTTGGGGTCGCTTATGTATACTAACATATCATCTGCAAATAAGGTTAATTTGACTTCTTCGTTTCCAATATTTATCCCTTTGATCTCCTTTAGTTGTCTTATTGCTCTAGCAAGGACTTCAAGTACTATATTGAAGAGATATGGTGAAAGTGGACATCCTTGTCTTGTCCCTGAGTTTAGAGGAAATGCTTCAAGCTTCTCTCCATTTAATTTGATGTTGGCCACTGGCTTGCTGTATATTGCCTTTATTATTTCTAGGTATGCTCCTTGTATACCCGTTCTCTCCAGAACTTTTAGCATGAAGGGGTGTTGGATTTTGTCAAATGCTTTTTCTGCATCTAGCGAGATTATCATGTGGTTTTTTCTTTCACCTTGTTTATATGGTGAATTACATTGATAGACTTTCGTATGTTGAACCATCCCTGCATTCTTGGGATGAAGCCTACTTGATCATGATGTATGATACTTTTGATGTGTTCTTGAATTCAGTTTGCTAGTATTTTATTAAGTATTTTTGCATCTATGTTCATGAGGGAGATTGTTCTGAAGTTCTCTTTCTTTGTTAGGTCTTTGTGTGGTTTAGGAATCTGGGGAACATTTCTTATTCATCCTACCACAAGGACCTTCCTTGGTATGGTTTGAAAGACATGTCACCCACCGGATGATTGGATGCTTGGCCCTCAGTGGTGAGCAAACCTTGAGAAGCAAGATCAGCTGAAAGAAGCTTGTCACTGGGGCTGGCGGTGTCTTTGAATGTTATGCTGGTACCCAGTCTGCATGTTCCCTTCTGCTTCCCAGATGCCATGAGGTGACAATCTCTGTGACATGCTTCTGACACTGCTCTTGCTGTCAGGATGTTCCTCCCAACCACAGAGGTTAGGCTACCATGGGCTGAACTCTGCAACTTCTGAAACCGTGAGCTGAAAGAGCTTCTCGTTAGGTTGTTTTCTCTGGCAGCTTCCATATCTATGGGAGGAAGAAACCTTGAGGTTTATAACGTGACAGTCTACCTTTTTCTAGAAACTGTCCTCTCTGTCTTTCACATCAGAGCCGCTCTTTCCCCACCCCATGACTCTGCCTGCAATATCTTTTTTAAGATTTATTTATTTTAATGTATATGGATGTTCTGTCTGCATGTACACCTGCATTCCAGAAGAGGGCATCTGATCGCATTATAGATGGTTGTGAGCCATCATGTGGTTGCTGGGAATTGAACTCAGGACCTTTGGAAGAGCAGTCAGTGCTCTTAACCACTGGGCTATCTCTCCAGCCCACTCTGCCTGGAGTATCTTAGCTTAACGTTATTATCAGGCCATGTAAGAACATCCTCCAGAGTCTTCTATCCAGTTTGAAGAAAAAATTAATTTTCCCTTCTTGTCAGTTAAATACCACTCCTTCAAAAAGGCTACAGCCCTCCTATAACCCTTGACATTCTCTCTGAGTATTACATAACCAATGAGATTTGTAGATGTCTTCAACATCTGTTAAGTTGTTAATCTGTACTAATTTATTTTTTTATTTTTATTTTTTTAACAGAACAAAGCAAAGGCATTTATTGTAGAAGCATTCTCAGACCACACTGGAAAAGGTCCATTCAGGTGGATTTGGGTAGAGACTACTCTGTCTCCATCTGTGCCCTTCCTTATCACCTGGACCTGGAGCTCCCCTCACACCCTTTGCAGGCCACAAAGCACCCCGCACAGGAGCCTTCTCCAAGAAGGAGAACAAACTCCATCAATGACAGATCTCTGCTTTTATAGCAAGAACAATTCCTATTCCTGTCAGGATCCCAAACTCCATCCCAATTCAATACAGATCTTTGCTGATGGTTTCGAGGGTCACAGAATTGCCTCGCAGGGTGAGGCAGGGTCTGCAGGACACTGGGCACTAGGTGAGGATGTCTTCAGGGTGAGGCAGGGT
>CAJQZJ010000332.1:414665-469462 GCA_907164525.1 Lophiomys imhausi | reverse complement strand
GTGTGTGTGTGTGTGTGTGTGTGTGTGTGTGTGTGTGTGTGTGTGTGGGGGAGTTCAGCTGCAGAGCATGTGCAGTATGGTTTAGGCTGGGCGTTCCTTTCTCCGGCACCTTAGTCCTCAGAAAAAAAGGACTTTTTTTTTTCTTTTTGTCCCCCTTGCTCTTCCAATTTTATTACAATGTTAGGAACTAAATCCAGGACTCAAAAATACTAGGCTAGTTCTTTACTCCTGAATCCAAGTCCCAAAGGCATGGTTTTTTTGTTTTTGTTTTTGTTTTTGTTTTTGTTTTTTTTTCGAGACCAAATTTCTCCATGTAGTCCTGGCTGTACCTGAACTCACTCTGTAGACCAGGCTGGCCTCGAACTCAGACATTTGTCTGCCTCTGCTTCCTGGTCCTGGGACTAAAGGGGGAGCACCAGCACGCCCAGGTAGGCATGCTTCTTTTTAAAGAGGAAATTTATATATACAGGAAACAAATGTTAGTTGAAAGAAGGGAGGCAAAAAAAGAAAGAAAGAAAAAGAAAAGAGAAGAAGAAAAAGAAGAAGAAGGAGGAGGAGGAGGAGGAGGAGGAGGAGGAGGAGGAGGAGGAGAAGAAGAAGAAGAAGAAGAAGAAGAAGAAGAAGAAAAGAAGGAAGGAAGGAAAAGAAGGAAGTGGAGGGGAGAGGAGGGGAAGAAGAGGAAAGAGCAAGAAAGGAAATGAGTTTTGTGACTGAGGAGGAAAAAGGATAGAGAGGCAGCAGGGCAATGTGGAAACTCCAGGGCAGAGAGGGGTTGTCTAAAGAAGGTGCTGCCAACCCTGCCAGATACTCAAGGATTCCTGCGGCCACCGAAGCTGGCACCATCGCTGGATGCACTGAGTACAATTGGGGTTGGAGGGTAGAAGTAGAAACTCAACTTAAGATGGTACAGAAGTGGACTGGGCGGAGCACAAGGAGACAGCCAGCAGCAATGGCGTCTTGAAAACAAAGCAAGACAGAGTGGCCCACTGCTGTTACAGCTGAGCCAGAGCAACTGTGTCCATTGCTAAGGGAAGGAAGAACATGGCTAACGAAAATGGGCAAGACATAGAAGCTTCCCTCCTTGCTCATGACGGCTCAAATGAAAGGTAAGAACCCACTATTAAAACTAAAGCAAGTGGAACCCCAAACTGCCGGAGTGGATGGAATAGCTCACAACGTGACTAGTAGTATGCAAATCAGCATCAGTCAATATTTTAAAAATCTAGTTTGAAGTAAAATGCAGAGCATTTCAAAGAAATTGCAGCCAGTAGAAAGATGTAAGATGGCCGGGCGGTGGTGGCGCACGCCTTTAATCCCAGCACTTGGGAGGCAGAGGTAGGCGGATCTTTGTGAGTTCGAGGCCAGCCTGGTCTACAAAGTGAGTCCAGGACAGCCAAGGATACACAGAGAAACCCTGTCTCGAAAAACCAAAAAAAAAAAAAAAAGAAAGATGTAAGATGTTTCGTATTATGTATGTGCAAATTATTCAAACATTTAACTATACAACTCCAATAAAAATCTCAGCGTTCTGAGGTCACTTGACAAACCAACCCTCTATAACAAGCAAAGCCCAAAGAAGTGATCACTAAGGAATAATTTTCTGTGGGGTAATCATAAGATTTTAGGAGCAGATATTAATGTTTATTTTATTTTATTTTATTTTTTTGAGACAGGGTTTGTCTGTGATCAGCCCTGGCTATCCTGGACTCTCTTTGTAGACTAGACTAGCCTCAAACTCAGAGCGATCCACCTGCCTCTGCTTCCCAAGTGCTGGGATTAAAGGTGTGTGCCACTACACGCTGCTAATGTTTAATTTTTGTTTGTTTGTTTGGTTTGTTCAGCAAGAGTCTTTTCTCAACTTGGAGCAAACTTCCTGCCTGAGCCTTCCAAGTGTTGGCATTGCAGGCATGTGCCACTGTGTCCAGTTCAATATTTAAGTCCCATCTTATCAGCACAAACTCCTTCTCATTGCCCAGGCATTCAGTAAAATTTTAAATATAGACATGCCTCGTGTGGCTGTTTCAGGGAGAGAAAATCAACAGAAGAGATGGCAATCCACCTTCACATTATCAGAGGAGGAGCAACCACTTGTGAAGGGGCGTTATGGATACAGCACTGGGAGGCAGGAGCTTAGAAGCTCTTAAGAATGACTTTCAATGTGGGAAATTACCAGAAGGGCTTGGAACCAAGCTCTTCCAAATCTCAAAATGCAGGCGATTATTGTCCTACAAGTTACACATGTGAAACCTAAATAGAGAGTCAGCTGCAATGGCATATGCCTATAAATCCAGCTTGGGAGGGTGACACAGAGGATTTCAAGTTCAAGGCCAGCCTGTGGTATGTGGGAGTTCATGGGCAGAGTATACACATTGAAACCCTTGATCACAAACCCACTCCCACTATCCAAAAAGCTTTTTATAAATTCCTAGGGGAAAAATCCTCAAAGTGCTAGTAGTTCTTCTGTTTATAATGGTAAGTTATAAATTAGTTATGTTTCGGTTTGTTTTTTTGTTTTGGTTTTTTTTTGAGACAGGGTTTCTTTGTGTATGTAGCCCTGGCTGTCCAGGAACTCACTCTGTAGACCAGGCTGGCCTTGAACTGCCTGCCTCTACCTTCCTGAGTGCTGGGATTAAAGGCATGCTTCACTACTGCCCTCTATAAGTGATTTTTTAAAAAATGTTTATTTATTACTTCCATTTACATCTCCATCACAGTCCCCTCCCTCCAACCTCACTGGGCCCACCCTCTCACCCTCCCAACCTCTCCTCCCTCTCCCACCTATCCTACTCCTCCAGTGTGGGGTGCCCTACATATCAACCCCTTCAGTTCAGAAGCAAGAGCTTCTTCTTGCACTGGGGGCCCACATGGCAGCTCCAGTAGGGCAAAGTGTCCCACTAACAAGTAACAAAGTCCATGTTCCTGTTCCTTTCGGTCTGTTGGTTGTAGTAGAGTTATCCTGAACTATATGGCTACAATTCAGTTATAAATGAATAGATGCCATGTGTATCCTTCTGAGTCTGGGTTAGCTCACTCAGGATGAGCTTTTCTATTTTCTAGTTCCATCCATTTGGCAACAAATTGCATGATTTCCTTGTTCCTGATAGCTGAATAGTATTCCATTGTGCAAATGGTACTACAGCTTTTTTTATCCATTCATCGGTTGAGGGACATCTGGGTTGTTTCCAGTTTCTAGCTATTACTCTGTAAGTGATTTTTATTTTTATACATTCATATAATAAACATTGGTTATTCATGCCACGTGAACCACACTTTTGTTCTCTTTAGCTTTCTAAACTGGTTCTTTCTGTCACTTTCTTTTGTGTAATTAAATATTATACAGCAGTGAAAATAACATTATAAAGTATGTAGTCTTTTATACGACTGTGTCTTGTTTTTAAAGAAATGTTTGTCATGAGAAAGGGATAAGCAGGAAGCTTGCTTGAGTGGAGAGCAGGGTCCAGTGAATTTCATGTGTGTGGTGGCTTCTGGGAGGTCACAGTAAATGTGTCTCTGTGTGTCTCACCTTCAGCGAACATGATTGCATAAGTGAACAGGATTCTGTGACTGTCCTGACAGGAATAATAATGTCCTCAGGAGACACTTACATCCTTCCTTTTGGCTGTCAGAATGTTGAAATAATGGTCCCCAAGAAATTGATATTTCCCTAGGAATCATACTGGGAGAAAGAAAAATGCCAAGGCCTGATGCTGAGCAGAGGAACTTGTCTGGTGAGGTTCCACACAGTTCTGCCCGCTTGATGGACCACCCTACAGGAGAGACTGGAGCAGAGCCAGCAAATGATACTCAGTGACAGGTGAGACACAGCTTTGGCCACGACCACTTAGCTCCGAATACGTCTTCCTCTACTTAAATCTAAGCTTCATCATAGGACGCCAAAGATGCATTTGGGGGTGGGAGCTCTTAGCAGACCTCATTATCTGTCCTTCTTCCAACATTGAATAAATCTCCTTCTCTGTTTTTCACTACACTATTACTCCTGTTCTCTGTTCTATTTAGTGTGTGTGTACACCATGGTACACATGTGGGGGTCAGAGGATAACTAGAGGAGGGTGATTCTCTCCTTCCACCATGTGGGTTGCAGGGGCCAAACCTGGGCTGATGACGCGGCTCCAGGCACCTTCACCAGCCGAGCCATCTCATTGACCCCTCACTTGTGTCTTTGATTGTCCTGATGAAGACGGGTGGCTCATCCTGGATCCCTGGGGCTGTCTGTGCCCAGGTTCTGATCCTAACAATGCTGGCCACTAGCCATGGTGATTCTTACTGCACGTGCCTTGCCACCTCTTAGAACCAAGCAACAAGGGTAATTTATCAACACACGTCTCCTGTGAATAAACTTCCCCTAAGTCCCATGCAGCAGCGACCCACTGTCTTCAGTTTCTGTACAGCTGTTTCGTCTATTCGGATGCCGTCTTGTAAGCCAGGTCCCAAATTTATCTATAACCACATCGAGTCTTGCATATCTTTTGGTTCCCCTTTGTTGCCTGACAGCCATACAGTTTTATATTAAATAATTTCAAAAACTAAGTATCCCATAAAGGAATATACAGAAACATTCAGTGACAACTCCAAGATAACAGAGGAATATCTAAGGAAGACCATATTCACATAAGCTACACGGCAACGCGATAGGTTTCCAATGTTGGGTCGCATCTTCCCTGTGAAGTATCTGGTAAATGTGCTTTGCAGTGAGTCATAGTTTACTTGGTGAACGGATGGAACGCTCAGCTTGGTGTAGAGCTAGTGTTGTGCCTGACATCTGGACTTAGAGTCAAGTTCCTTCATCCGTCCACTAGGGCCTCTCCTGTTCCTTGAAGGCGCTCCCATCACATCCGTATCCTTCACCATTTGTGGTGCTCTGCATATAGCAGGTATCCAGTGTTTGGAGGCAGTGACCTCATTTGGCTTCCAAACAATGCAGTGCGAGAGTCACAGAATAATAATAGTGGCAAACATTAATTCCAGGAGTTGCTAATTGAGAACACCCATGTGTCATTATCCCTCTCATTCCCTTCTAGTCATGGGTGCTCTACTGTTTCAGCTTAAGGACGGAGAACAGGCTCTTACATGAAAAGGTTTGGCCAAGTATCTACAGAAAAAGATTCAGAAGTTGGAGACCTGGGTCTTCTGGTAAAATTGGGGTTATTGTCTGCCTTTTAAAATCATCTTTGACTCAATATTTGTGACTTTCTCTTTATCCACTTGGGGAAAAAAACGGAAGCGTCTTAAAATCCAGGGAGTCTAAAAAATATAATAAGATCACCCTGTCCAACAGAAAGGAATCAATTGTCTAGTACCAAAAAGTTAATAACAATGGGCACAGACAGTTTAGACTGATGGATTATTAGGGGTCTGGTGCTCTAGGCTGCTACATTTAGAGACAAGGTGGTTTGACACCACTTTGAACCAGCTCACACTGCAGAACATGTGACTCATCTACCTTGAGGCCACCCTCCACAGACACAGCATCAAATACATCTCTGCGTTTATAGTGTTGGAGTCCAAGTAAGCTGAACACACAGGAAGCAGATTGGGCTAATCCAGCCAATGCCATGTGAATTGTGCCTCTGTTCTCTTTGGCTTTGGAACCAGCTCTTTCTTTCACTTCTTATTACTCTTCGAGTAGAAACTCAGGGTGAGTGTGAAAACCAGTAGGTGTCTTCGTTTAAAATCTTTTGAAGTAGCTGGGTACTCCCAGCACTTGGGAGGCAGAGGCAGGCGGATCACTGTGAGTTCAAGGCCAGCCTGGTCTACAAAGCAAGTCCAGGACAGCCAGAGCTGTTACACAGAGAAACCCTGTCCCAAAAAAAAAAAACAAAAACAAACAAAAAAACCTTTTGAAGGGCGATGTCTGTCCTGCCTGTGACACCCTGGTATGCTGGATGCTCATACGTGCTGGCTGTAACAAGGAGCACATCCAAGAGTGGCAGCACCCCTGGTCCTAACTTCCTTACCCTTCTCAGGCGTCTCAAAGATGTCACGGACCAAAGGCAAGTTCACTGAGCTATCAGCCAGTTGTTGGGAATGTTTGGGGAACAGCCATAAGCAGTGCTTGGCCATGGTGACAGAGAAAGACAGACTCTTATACCCCACACACTAGAGCACCTACCGGAGGCAGGTTAATCATCACAATTGCCTGTGGGTGAATCACAGCAGAATGAAAGGCAGTGGGCAGGAGACAAGGAAGAAGGGAGACAAAACTGGAGGTGGGTTTTGCAATATACCAATTTCACTTCCTGAACTGAACTGGCTCAGCCTGACTGGATTCCTGTACACACTTTTTTTTTTAATTAAGTAAAAAAAAAAAATCTGTGCATGCATGTGTTTGTGCTTGTGTGTGTGTGTGTGTTGTGTGTGCCACCGTGTCATTGCCTTCCACCTGGTTTGAGACTGGTGGACACCTTGCTCAAGCTATCTGGCCCGTGAGCTTCTGCAGATGTTCCTGTCCCTGGCCCCCATGCTGCTGTAGGAGTGCTAGAATTACAGCCGTGCAGTATGTGTCCAGCTTTACATGGGTTCCGGGGATCTGAAAGCAGTTCCTCTGGCTTGTACGGCAAGTGCTTTATGCCTTTAGCCTTTGTCCCAGCCCTGACTGGGTCCTTCCTGTGACACACAAACAGCCACCTCCCACTCATAATTTTGGGTTCCTGTGAAGATTCTTTTTGCCATTCAGTACCCGGGGGCAGCAGCAGTGTGGGAAGGATAATATATTTTGTTATTCTGGTTTTCAGTGTCCTGTCCCCTATCTCCCACTCCCCACTCCCCCATAGCTTGTGTTAGTTTTCTATTGCTATTCTGACAAACTACCACAAACTTGATTGTTTACAACGTGACAAATGCATTCGCTTAAAGAAGTCTGTTGCCCGTTGGGATACATTCCCTCCAGAGTCTATGGAGGAGAGTTTCTTGTATTTTCTGGCTTCCAGGCATCCCTTGTTTTTCATGATGCCCGGCTCCTTCCTCCATGTTCAAAGCAGTAATTTAGTGTCTCTCTTCTTTCCTTTTTTAAGGTGGCATGTTTTTAGTTTGTTGGTTTTTGTTTTTGTTTTCGTGGAGTGTCATTATGGTGCCCCAGTTGATCGTGAGTTCCTAGGCTGCAGGGATTCTCCTGCCTCAGCTTCTCAAGCAGCTGGTACCACACTGACCTTCCTTCAATCTTTGAGGCCCTGCTTAGTCCTAATAAGAATATTTGTGGGGCTGGAGAGATGGCTCAGCAGTTAAGAACACTCGCTACTCTCTCAGAGGACTCAGGTACCAGCACAAACACACGCACAAAAATTTAAAAAAAAACTTTAAAAAAGAATATGTGTGAACTAGGGAGATGGCTCATTCAGCAAAGCGTGTGCTGAATAAACATGAGGACCTTGGTTAGACTCTAGCACCCACATAAAGGGTCATGACTGTGAACACCTGTAATCCCAGTGGTGATGAGGCAGATGCAGGGGAATGCACAGTTTGGCCAGATCTCCTTTTAAAATGTACATATTCCTGAGTGTATATATGTGCACTACATGTGTGTAAGAGTTCAAGGACAAAAGAGGATGCTAGATCCCTTGGAATTGCAGTTAGATGTGGCTGTGAGCCTCCATATGGGTACTGGGAGCCAAGCAAATCTTCTGGAGAGCTGTAAACATCCTTAACTCCTAAACCATCTCTCCAGATGCCGGCCAGCTATTTTTTTTCAAGACAGGATTTTTATGTGTTATAGTACTGGCTGTCCTGGAACTCACTTTGTAGACCAGGCTGGCCTTGAACTCACAGAGATCTGCCTGCCTCTGCCTCCCAAGTGTTGGGATTAAAGGTGTGCGCCACCACAACTGACACCAATTTTCCCATTAAAATTTACTTTTAATTTATTATTCTGTGTGAGTGTGTGTGTATCTTGTGTGTGTGAATGTGGACATGTGTGTGCATGCATGTGTATGTATCTTTGTGCATGTATCTGTGTGTGCTTGTGTAACTTTGTGTATGTGCATGTATCTTCGTGTGTGTGTGTATCTGTCTGTGTATATGTGTGTGAATCTTTGAGTGTATATCAGTGTGTGTATCATTGTATATATATCTGTGTGTGTATCTTTCTGTGTATCTGTGTGGGTGAGATCCACCTGCCTCTGCCTCCCTGAGTGCTGAGATTAAAGGTGTGTGCCACCATGCCTAGCTCTAATACTTCTATACAATGTATTTTTCTTTATCTAGATTTCCTCTTGTGTGATAGCTTTGGCTATGAAGTCCTGTTTCATTTAACAAAATTCTTTCCGTCCTTTTCATTTGAGCTCATTGAGAGCTCTTCCACAGAATAGGCCCTGTGAGTTAAAAGCAGAGTGGCAGAATGTGGGCTCAGATCACAGCGCTTTCAGTGTTTTGAGCAACTGGTCCTTGAGCCAAGCAACTGCCATCTTGAGAGATTTGGCTATGCTCTCTTGCAAAATGACTATCCCATCTGGGCTTGCTGTGTATACCCCTCATGGAAGGATGGGGAGGGTCACAAGACCCTCACCTGAGTAACCAGAGGCTCCTACCGCCTGTTACAACAAGTCTGCCTTAATTGCATAGATCAGAGGAGGCAAATTGCCTTGGGGAGGGTCTAGAATGTATAGGCCAGGGAACCCTAAGGGAGGGAGTTCATCTATGCAATTAAGAAGAAGCTCTCATCTTTGCTGAGTAAAGGCTTTCCAGGTGAGACCTATGGAGGAAGGAGCACCATACCCCTGTAAGTAACACCTCGCCTGTGTTCTGTGAGGAAGCCCAATAAGCTCATTGGTTTCTCAGAGTGAACTTTTGTGGAATGGTAACTTGGTCTGCTAGGACCTTGGGAGGAGTGGTAGACATTGGTTATATCTTCTGCCGGGATGGAAGTTTAGCAACAGTGAGATGCGCCCTCCATTCTGTCAAACTGGCCACAGCTGAGCCACAAGTCCTGTTAGTAGGTCGATAAACTGTTCCTGAGAGTTCCTGTGTTCAAAACTAGGTTTAAGATCCCAGCACTGCCAGGCGTGGTGGCACAGCCTTTAATCCCAGCACTCGGGAGGCAGAGGTAGGTGGATCTCTGTAAGTTCAAGGCCAGCCTGGTCTACAAAGTGAGTCCGGGACAGCCAGGACTACAAAGAGAAACCCTGTCTCTAAAAACCAAAAAAAAAAAAAAAAAAACCAACCAAACAAAGAAAAAATCCCAGCTGTACCACACAATAACTATGTGGTCAGGGGAAATTTTCTTCTCTCTAAATCTTCTGTTATTTTATTTGTAAAAGAGAGTAAAACGAAACCTGATATCCTTGTGAAGATTGAACAGGCTAGTGGGAGGTGTCAGCAGGGTAAGGTATCACAAACCATGACTTATGTTTGCAGTCTTCTGTCCCGCCTTATATAGTGTGGGTTCGCTCTAGAGAACTCCTGATGCTGGCACAAGGAGACGTGCATTGACTGTGGATTACCTTAATCCTCATGCTTGCTCTATAAAATGCACACTGTTGTCCTCTCCGTCCAGGTGAGGAAGCCATGTTTAAGTAGGGTTTCCAAGGTCACACAGCAAGCAAGTGGCAGAGTCTGACTCCAAATTCTGTGCCATTACTGCCCTACTCCATTTGTGTCTTTTTTCTCTAATGTGGGCTCTGTATCCCAGGTAGGGGTCTTGTCCCCACTCCACTCCCGATGCTAATAAGCATCATATATGTCACAGGATGATGGTGGTTTGGTAGGGTACCACTGGGTCTGGAATGCAGCATTTATGACAATAAATCACTCAGGTTTTCCTTGGCCCTCGCTGATCCATGGAACCCATTTCACATTCTGGAAATTTAGCCTGTAGGGGTATAACTGTTACTAGAGAGAAGTCACTCTATACTCTCAAGAGCAAACAGACTTGCCCAGTGCTGAGAAGCACTGAGTGGGCCTGGCTGCCTGACAGGGGCTGACTTCTGACTGACAGAAGGCTGCTGCTCCATGTCATCTAAGTGGTCTGTGTGAGCAACGTGACAGCATTTCTTTTAATTCACTGGGACATTCTAATCTCACTTTTATCTCATTTTACAGCATCCTGGTTTGGGGAAACGACTCTTTACTGCTCAATCAGGTGATGAAGCTCAATGTAGACTTGATGCACTTGTATTGAAGTGCTGGGGTGTCTGGACAGTGTGCAAGACCCAGGAAAGCCTCATGGGTTGGGCTATTGGACAGTTCCCAAGAGATATCTCTCCTGGTCCAAACTTGACGTTCATTTATTTATTTTTTTTTGAAAACTAGATTAAAAATTCCAAGCTGAACATAGAGGTACATGCCTTTAGATCCAGCCCTTCGGAGGTAGAGGCAGGTGGGTCTCTATGAATTCAAGACCAGCTTGTTCTACATAATGAGTTCCTCAACAGCCAAGACTTCATGGTGAGACCCTGCTATCCTGAAAAAGATTTTGCAGTGTCTTTGAGTGGTAGCTTGTGATAAGACAAAAGGGACTAACCATGACTCTATGCCCTGTTGTGAGAGGTGTGCAGGGCTGATTAGATTGATGGAGACTTAGGTCCCCTTAGGTCCTAACTCTTTCCTCACTTTGTGCCTCCTTAAAACATTGCCTAGCAAGGTAACCAATTGAAAAAAAAGAGACTAGAAAAATTCTAGAATGTGTGCAAATTAATCTCAAAGCAAAAAGAAGCCAAATCCTAGCAGTTAAGAGGTAGAGAAAGGAGTGTCAGGAATTGAAGGTCAACCTTGGCTAAGTAGCAAGTCTGAGACTAGCCTGTTTTGAAAGAAAAGTAAGATGAGAAGGAAGAGGAAGAAGAGAAAAGGAGGAGAGAATGTAGTCTAGAGATACAGCTCCCACTTGCCTAGCATTTATGAGGGTCTAGGTTCAAAAACCAGGAAAACACACACACACACACACACACACACACACACACACACACACAGACATACAAAGACACACACATACAGACACACACACACACAAAGACACACACACAGACACACACACACAAAGACACACACACAGACACACAAAGACTCACACACAGATACATATATAGACACACACAGACACAGAGAATCAGACACACACAGAGAGACACACACAGACCACACACACACACACAACTGGGGAGAAGGCTCAGTCAGTGAAACATTTGCCTTACAAGCTTGAGGAGTTTGGTCCCAAGAACACCCATGTAAACATCTGAGCACAGTAGTATATATTCGTAATCCAGCAATGGTGAGGTGGGAAGCAGACAGGGGCAACCCTGGACGAGTACTGGCCAGCTAGTCTAGTTGGCAAAGTTCCAGGTCAATGTGAGACCGTGTCTCAAACAAAGATGGAAGCAGCTGGAAAGTGACACACCGTGCGGTCTTCTTACTTGCACATGCTTGTGCACTCATGTGCATCCATGTGTACCTCCCATACACAAATGTGTACACATGCATTCAGTCAAACATAAATAAATAACACAAGGAGGGAACACCCTTAGGCGTAAATGATGTCCATCCAGTAACCCCTCCCACCCTCTTTGCTCAGCAGCAGAACAGTGCCTCAATGGGTACCATGGAAAGGCAGCACACCCACCATGATTAGGGATTGTGGCTTGTCACAATACACCTGAAAGAGCAACAGCACATCTGGTCAGACCGAGTCAGGAAAGGCTCAGTAAAAATGTCCTTCAGACGCAGAAGGGGAGCCTCCGCACTGTTCAGCCTGAATGCCAGAGCCTCACGATGTCCCCCAACAGCTCTGTCCTAGCTGAGTATCCTGTTACAACTGTCACCACAACAGCTAAGCGTTTTGACAAGTGGGCTGTATTAGGATGAAAGTGTCCAAGGGGAGGAAGAATATCTCCCACTGACAGTTAAATACCACTGCAGCTCTACAGCGCCACTCAGACTAGTCTATACCGAGGATATAATAGGAAATGGAATCAGACGGCCTCTCCAACCCACAAAACAAATTGCTGCAACACTTGGGCTGGCAGCTCCCAGACATTTCTCACTAAGGGTAATTAGCAGCACATAAAAGCTAATGGCTAATTACCTTGGCCTGTGTTCACATCCCGGGAAAGCCTGACTTAACGGATAAACCCACGTTTTTTTATTCAGTGACTCCTGGCTCTGTTGAGGGCCCTGTGGAACTGGGGATGAGGGAGGTGGTTTCAGGGAGGCAGGAAACTACATGAGTAAATTACGGAGCCATGAATGGGGACACATACCTGCAATCCCAGAGGTAGATGTGGGAGGATGGCTATACTAGAGTCTAGGGCTACATGGTAAAACCCTGCCTTAAACAAACAAGACAGAACAGAACAAAGGAGTCAGTGGTACTTGGCTCTCAGGAGGTAGAGTTGGGTAATCGCCAGCCTCCATGTGTTAACCTGGAAAACAAAGTTGACTTAGTGAGGTGTACAGACTCGTCTATGTTTCCTTGAAGGTCTGTCTTTCTCCAGAGGCTGCTATGTAAAACTGACTGCAGAAAGATCTGGTTCTCCATAATGAAACATGTCAGATAAATGCGTGGCTTGGGAAGGGAAAATGCACTATTCACTTTTTTGTAAAGCAAAACAAAACAAAATTATGGTGAAAGAGATGAGTCTTCACAAAAAGATGTTAATGAAATGTCACCAGAACACAGGGCACTCCTCCAAACCCCTTTGCTCTGTCCTGAAGGGAGAGAGCTTCTTTGAATTTGGGACAGTAGTGAAATTAGTAAAATAGACTTGAGAACCTGTGTTAAAATTGCGTTAGCCAATAAATAGAGTATTTTGGTTTAGTTTATTTTGTTTTTTTTCCTTTTAAAAGGGAGGGAGTAATGGGTAATTATGATCAAAATACGTAATATGAAATTCTCAAAGAATTAATAAAAATATTACATTATCAACCCCAACACAAGAGGCAGAGGCAGATGGATCTCTATGAGTTCAAGGCCAGCATGTTCTACATATTGAGTTCAAGGCCAGCCAGAGCTACATAGTAAAATCTTGTCTCAAAATATACATCAACTAGAAGATGAATTCTATTTTTTTTATTTTCTAAGCATAGATTATGATTGTATTCTATTTAAAATCATGTGGATGTGTGTGCATGTCTGTGTTATTCTATAATCATGTGTATGTGTGTACATACATATATGTGGGTGCCTGAGGAGGTTAGAAGAAGGCATTAGAGCCTCTGGTCTTGAGTTACAGGCAGTTGTGAGCTGCCTCATGTACATTCTGGGAGCCACTGAACTGTCTCTTCAGCCCTAGCTTCTTTTATTGTAATAAGGTGTCTTTTCTTATGTAGTTCAGGCCAACTTTAGACTTATAATCCTCCTGTCTCAGATCTCTGAGTGCTAGGACTATAGGTGTGTTCCATCATGTTGGAACCCAGTTACAATTTTACCTAACAGTTTTTGTTTGTTTGTTTTTTAATAATTGACTTTGGAGGAGAGAGGATGTGGAATTAAGTCCCTTAAGTGACCCTTTGCAACTTCTGCTTGTAGGAAGGAAATGGGTTATTTGAATATTTTACCCAGGCATTGTGGTATATATAGCCTGTAATAGAAGCACTCAGCAAGCTAAGGTAGGAAGCAAATAAATTCCAGATCAGCCTGGGCTATGTAGTGAGATTCTGTTTCTAAATGCACCAATAAAAAGATAAACAACTGTGACTTTTTTTCTGGGGAAACATGAACAAATGTCTACTGACCCTGATGGGACACCAAGAGCTAAAAGGAAAGACTCCATTCACATTACTAGTTGCATTACCAAAATGCCCATTGTGGCATGGTGATGAAAGCTGCATCCCTGGGTCTCTCTAAATAACTTATAGGTGAAGGAGTCTCCTTTCTCCAGAAATTGCTCCTTCATAACTAAGGGGCTCTGTGAATCTTGTAAGGTTCAGCAACTTTCTGTGCCTCCTTAGCTTCACCTACATCCTGAGTCCTGTGGACTATTCTCTTCCGTTGAGGAAGGAATGTTTCCATTGAGAGGAACTAACTACAAAATACTCCACCCCTTCCCTCCGGTCCTTATATTCTTCCCCTCTCCTCCCCTTTGTGATGTCCCTGAGCCTTGGAGCAGATGCTATAGATACTTGATGATGATGATAATGACAATAATGATGGTAATGACAATGGTGATGATAGTGATGATGGTCTGGTAGTGATGATGGTGATGATGATGGTGATGATGATGGTGGTGGTGGTGGTGGTGATGATAATGATGATGATGGTGGTGTTGTTGATGATGCTGATGATGGTGGTGGTGATGATGATGATGGTAACGATGATGATGGTGCTGGTGATGATGATGATGATGATGGTGGTGGTGTTGATGATGATGATGGTGATGATGATGATGATGGTGGTGGTGGTGGTGGTGATGGTGGTGGTGATGATGGTGGTGGTGGTGGTGGTGGTGGTGATGATGATGATGGTGGTGATGATGATGATGGTGGTGGTGGTGATGGTGATGATGATGGTGGTGATAATGGTGATGATGATGATGGTGGTGATAATGGTGATGATGATGATGGTGGTGATAATGGTGATGATGATGATGGTGGTGGTGATGATGATGGTGGTGGTGGTGGTGATGATGATGGTGGTGATAATGGTGATGATGATGATGGTGGTAGTGGTGGTGATGGTGATGATGGTGGTGGTGATGATGATGGTGGTGGTGGTGATGATCCTGATGATGGTGGTGGTGGTGATGATTATGATGATGATGATGTGATGATGATGATGATGGTGATGATGGTGGTGATGATTCTGAGTGGTGTCCTGGTAGCTCGCTATGATTGGATAGTGGCTAGTACTCTGCAATGTGATTATTTTCTTGCATCCATGACTGTGTATAGATGAGAGTTACAGGAGCATGGGTACCCAAAGGCAGGTGCATCACCAGCATGGATCATGATCCATGAAAGCTTCATTCTTGGAGCTCTTTACACAACCTCCAGGTAGCTGAGCTCTCCCAAGAAGCAGCTGTTACTGTTTAGAGAACTGCTGGGAGAGGCCTTGGGAACCTGGGTCAAGAGTATCCTTAGCCTTGTGAGTTTGGTTTTCTTTCTGAGTCCTGTGAGCGTCTCTTCTCCCTTCAAATGGAAATATTTCAGTTTGGAGGAGATAGCTAGTAACCATAAATAAGAGAGGAAAGGGAAGTTTCATTCTCTACTGGTCTTTTTCACTTACTTGGTGTAACATAATTTTTCTTAAGAGAATTGAGAAGGAAAGTCTCAGTTCATACTCATTAAACTGAATCTAGGAGAAACTAAAAGAGTGTGTTCCAAAATTAGGAATGAGACAAAGGCCCTCCTCCTCCAATTCATATTCATTACAGTGCTCAGGGTCTTAGAACAAAGCCAGGAAAATGAGGGAAAGAAATAAAACTGACACAATTAGAAAAGGAAGAAGTTAAATTATCCCCATCTGTGGGTAACATGGTTTTATAATGACATTACATGCTAAAGATTCTAGCAGAAAGCACAAAATACCGATTAACACTTTATCAAAGTAGCAGTATTCAAAAATCAACATTCAGAAATCAGCACACACACACACACACACACACCATTAAAACACTTGCCCAGAAAGAAATCAGGACAAAATTCTTCTATAGTAGATTCAAAAATAAAAACAAAAATTATAGTTAAAAACCAAGCAAGGATCTAAAAGATCTCAACAGTGAAAACGAAAACACTGCACTGAAGAAAGAAACTGAAGATGTTGCAAGATGGAAAGATCCCTTATGAAGAGCTGATGGATCAGCAGTTAATAGAGCAAAAATGACATTACTAAAAGCAGCCAATATATTCAATGCAATCCCCATCAAAATTCCAATGAGATCCTCCACAAAACTACCAAAAGTGGGGGGAGGGGGGAGGCCCTAAAATTTGTTTTAAAATACAAAAGGCTCCAAATAGCAACTGTAATTGTAAGCAAAAGGAGAAATCCTGGAGATAACACAATCCCCAATCTTAAACTATACCACAGAACCACAGTATAACAAAGACTGTGTGATGTAGATACAAAAATAGACCCATAGGCCAGTGGGACAGAGCATCAGACCCTAAAGTAAATCCACACAGTCCAGCTGCGTCCTTGTACAGCTTAGGTACAAGAACCCTGGCTTGGGGTGACAAGGGAGCAAAGAAAGGATAGACACATTCAGAAAAAGCTCTATACTTCTTATATACCTCTTCTTCAACTGTCCCGCTACTTTTATATTTTTGTGCACTCTTTATGTGAATATATTTTAAAGCACATGTTTAAATCTAGATTTCACACATGAACAAAAACAAGATATTTGTTTTTCTGAGTCTGCCATATTTCTCATAACATGTTGGTCTCTAGTTCAACCATTTCCCTGCAAATGTCATAATTCTTGATCACAGCTCAGCAAAACCCCAGTGCATATACATGCTACACTTCCATTAGCTATGGGTCTGCTGGCAGGGATTGGGTGGACTCGGCTCTCTGATGGGCAAGATGCAGCATCCCGACAGGGAGGTTGGGGTTGGGTTATTGAATACAGCTGAACAAGGAGAAGTGGGGTTAGTATGCACTGATAAACAAGAAGGAATGATAATTATACAGCCGAACAAGAAGGCAGGTTTAGCTATCTTTGTAGGGGAGCAGTCTTCAGGTTGAATTTGTCTTGGGTGGAAAGCTATGGTGGACATTTCCTGCAAATTGCCAACACTCTGGATACAGGAGGCCTTTGTCACCCTCTGAGCCTCACCGGGAAAGGTGTTGGCCTTCCTGAGGGTCTGAGGCACTGGGGTTTTTGGTGTGACTGCATCATGTCACACAGTACACATATGCCCTGGATGCCACTCACTCCCCACAAGCTACTTAAGTTTTAATAAAGTTGTAAAAATCATGCTTTTGAGAAAAGACAGCCTCTTCGACAAGTTAGGCTAGGAAACTCCACTGATCTCTATCTGTAAAAGAATGAAACTAGCCAGGCGTGGTGGCGCATGCCTTTAATCCCAGCACTTGGGAGCCAGAGGCAGGTGGATCTCTTGTGTGCTCGAGTTCGAGGCCAGCCTGGTCTACAAAGCAAGTCCAGGACAGCCAGGGCTATTACACAGAGAAACCCTGTCTCAAAAAACCAAAAAACCAAAACAAACAAACAAACAAAGAAACAAACAAAAAAAAACCCAAAACCAAAACAAAACAACAAAAAAACAAAACACACACACACACACACACACACAAAGAATGAAACTAGACCTGTACCTATACGTGTACCTGTACCTGTCCCTGCACAATTCAAAATCAATTTACAATGTATCAAAGACTTTAATGTAAGACCTGTAACGTTGGAACCTCTAGAGGAAAGTGTAAGTAGAGCACTTTAAGACATGGATATAGAAAAGCACTTTCTGAGAAATTCTCCACAGCAAAGGAAACATTGGCAGAGGGAAAACATAGGACATAGATTGGGAAAAAATATTTGCCAGCTATACATCATACAGAGGATTAATATTGAGAATGTTTAAAGAATTCTAAAAATTAAATACCAAAAAAGTTCTCAATGAGTAAATGGGCTAATGAATTGAATAAACAATTCTCAAAGTACAGATGGCCAATAAATGCTTTAATGTGTTCAGCACCATTAGCCATCAGGGAAATGTAAACAAAGCTGCATTGAGATTCAGTATCTCAGACTGGCAATCATCAAGAATAACACAAGTGCTGGTGAAGATGTGGGGAGAGAGGAACCCTTACACACTTTTGGTGCAGTGTAAACTGGTGCAGGCACTATGGGAATCAGCAGGGAGTTTCCTTAAAAAACTAAATATAGATCTACTGTATGATCCAGGTCTACCAATCCTGGGTATGGACCTATGAGAATCCAAGTCAGCACACCACAGTGTTACTTACACACCCATGCCTTTCGCTTCATTATTCATAGTAGCCAGGACATGAAGCCAGTCTGGCTGTCCATCAGCACACGAGGAACTAAAGAAAATGTGCCATGTGTACACTGGGAGTTTACTGAGCTGTGATGAAGAATTATGACATTTGCAGGAAAGTGGACTGAGCTTGAGATCATCATGTTATGAGAAATAAGGCAGATTCCAAAAACTTACAACAAAACCCAGGCATGGTAGTGCACGCCTTTATTCCCAGCACTCAGGAGGCAGAGGCAGGTGGATCACTGTGAGTTCAAGGCCAGCCTGGTCTCCAAACGAGTCTAGGACAGCCAGGGCTACACAAAGAAACCTTGTCTCAAAAACAAACAAACCCCCCAAAACAAACAAACAAAAAAGAAAAACATGCATCACATTTTCACTCCTATGCACAGTATAGATTTAAATACGTAGTTAAAAAATTTAAGTGTGTACACATGAGTAGGATATGACAGTAGAAAGATGACATGACAAGGGGGAAGAGGCACGGAGGTATAAAAGGGAATGGGAGGGGAATAAATGGAATGTAAGCCAAAATAGACTCTCTACTATCTCAATTGTGGTTTATGTCTTCCTTTGGCATTTTGGGGGGTACAGTTTTGAAAATCACTCCTAAATAATGTGACTTTCTAAGAATCAGTGAAATGTCTATTATTTATAAATATTTCCAGAAATAAGCATTCTTTTTTCATTTGTTCCATTTTATTGTGTTTTACTTTATTTTGATTTGTGGCAAATGTGCAACAGCTCACATGCACACCACACACCTGCAGTACACACAATGGAGCAGTAGGGAGAGTGGCCTCTACTGATCTAGTCTTTCCCTTGTCACTCAGACATTACCTCTTTGCCTCCCTCTTCCTTGTGATGTCACTGGGGACGCTAGATAATCCAGGCTAACCTTGGTGCCATCTGTTGTGGTGGTTCCTTTTTGCCAGGTAATGTGACATACTCTCACATTCCAGGAATTACATGTTGGACACCAGTGTGAAGCTGCTTTTCAGTCTGCCACACCAGTGACATGCTCATCCAAATGTTGCAAAGCTCTCTCCAGCATTCACTCCTGTCTCCACGCTCAGAACAGCTCATGTTTGTTAAGAAAAAAAAAGTTAAATTAAAAAAAAAAATCCACAATAGGTGCTGCCTCTCATGAGAAAATTAGCAGCTTGGGGTGGGGGGAGATAAATGAGCTGGTTTCATCCAAGCCCCTGAGTTCCCCAAAATGTCCCGGGGAGAAAACCAAAAATGACAGAGCTCAAAACTCAGAGTAAACATTACTGTCCAGCCTGACTCACACCACTCACGTCACCCTGCTAGATATAAACTAAGCCAGCCATGAAATGAAATTTAGTTCATCTCAACTGGAAGGGGTGAGGAGTAGGGAGAGGGAAGGGTGAGAAGGCTGGGTGTTTTGCCAGGGCATGTCAGGCATGAGGCCCCTGGAGAGAGTGTCTGTTATACAGGGGAAAGGAGACAAGTTCCAAAAAGGATAGTGACACAGTGAAGTGAGGATACGCCATAACGGACCCCACAGTGTAGTAGGGATGTACGAGGTGGTATCTGGGGTGGACCTTGGAGTGGGGAAACGCAAGGTGGGTGGCTTATGTTGTCAAGTGGAGGGGGCACGAGGGCAGAGAATTGTCACTTGAGTGTTTGGAGATGTTTGCACTGTTTTCCAAAAACCAATAACCCTTTCTAAACTCATATAAAACTTGGTCTTAGCCAGAGGCCACGAAGCATTACAAATCAGTCTTTCATATCATCCTCAGGTTTCACATCTAGGTGAGACATTTGAGCTAACTGAGGGGGACAGTCCTGTGCATTTTACCATGCTGGGTGACATCTGTCCTCTAACCCGGATGCTTGCAGCCCACTATTTACAGCTCTTCTTCCCAGGGCATCTCCTAACACTGCTCAAAGGCTCTGTGAACCATGGAACTAGATTCAATTCTAATCCTTAGTCTCCAGTTACAATTAGAGACCAATGTGAAGCAGAAAACGAAATCCCGCACAGCTGTAGGCAGGGAGAATGGGAGGGTTCTGTTTATGGTGACTTGTCCCTTTAGATTTGATGGACAGACTTTGAAAATGAATAACCATCATCTATGGCTACTCAGCTAGTCCAAAGTATCCCTATTATGGACACATGGACCCTTTTTAAAAATTAAAACCAAGCAGGGCAGTGGTGGCACACGTCTTTAGTCCCAGCACTCAAGAGGCAGAGGCAGGTGCATCTCTGTGAGTTCGAGGTCAGTCTGGTCTACAAAGGGAGTCCAGGACAGCAAGGGCTACACAGAGAAACCCGGTCTCAAAAACAAAACAAAACAAAACAAAACAAAAAAAACCCATAAATAAATAAATAAATAAACAAACAAACTAAACCACCAAACCGAGATTCCACACCCAACTCTTGGTAGTCTCCACCCAGTTGCCCTCCTTGAAGAGAATACAGTTATCTGCCTTTACCCACTTCTGTTCATACTTCCAGAACATTGGTAGAATTTGATTTTCCTTTAAAGTTAAAATGATAGAACACACCATGTCCAAAGTTCCCTGAGTTTACCTATTCATGGAAAAATGCTATGCAGTATCATTGGGTCTTTTACAAGGGTCTCTCTGAACCTCAGTAGGATAAGTGTCGACAATAATGGTGTAGTAGTTTGAATAAGAATGACCCTATAGGTTCATATATTTGAATGCTTACTAACCAGGGAGAAGAGCTGCTTGAAAGGATTAGAAAGATTAGGAGGTGTGGCCTTTTTGTTGGAAATGTGTCACTGGGGATGGGCTTTGAGGTTTCAGAAGGCCATATTAGTCCCAGGCAGTCAGTTGTCCCCTCTCTCTACCTCTCATGTGTGAATCAGGATGTAGTTCTCAGCTACTGCTCCAGCATCTGCTTGCATGCCACTATAGTCCCCATCACGATGATAATGGACTAAACCCCTAAAACTGTAAGCAAGTCCCCACTCAATGATCTATTTTATGAGTTGTCTTGGTCATATTGTTTCTTCACAACAAGAACAGTGAGTAGGACAAATGGTTTTTTGTGTCGGGTGCTTGGTACTTGTGAGAAACAAAAGTGACCAGGTTAACATTTGTGTCCAGCTGCACACGCAGGAAGAGTTAAAAATATCACTGATAGAAAATGTGGACAAAGCAAAATCAGCCTAGAGCTTTACAGCTAGGATTTGGTGGCAGCCATAAATAATCTTGAAGCCTGCCAAATTCTGTTCTCTTCAGATACCCCCAAATGTTCTGTTGATGAAACAGAATGTTATTGTGTGCAGGATGACTACTGTTATTCAATAAGATTGATCATCAATGAACCAAGGGCTGCCTCTCCTTGTTGTCTCATTGAAACCTGGAAATATTAAGTTTGAGGCTGGCTTCAAACTCGAGATGTAGCCAGAACTGGCTCTGAACTCCTGATCCTCTCAAGCTGCCAAGTGCTAATATTAAGGTAAATGGCCCCACATCTAGCTTAACTAATTTTAAGTGTCTGTAGGTGGGGGGCAAGAGCAGGGAGGTGTTCATCACGCTTTGAAGGCCTGGTTTTGAAGGAGTCTTCCAACATGGGTACCTGGCCAGGTGTCTCAGTCTGCTCTGGGTTGCTATAACAACAGACTCGACGCTGGTATCTTCACATCATGTGCTCCTTACTCGTCTCCCTGGCATCTTCTCGATTTTTGGCATTCCTATTATCTAGTAAGATGTTTTCTGTCGCTCGCTCTTCACCACTCCTCTGGATGCTCAAGCTTCCTGTCCTGGGGTCTCCTAATAACCTATTCCAGAACAGGTACACAATGTGCCACTTCATGTACATACACTGCAGCTCTCCTTTTGTATGTGACCACAAGTAGACTGTGAGATTCTTAAAACCAGGAGTTCCAGCACTTTAAAGTTGCCATCAGTCAATACCAGGCCTAACACATGGACCCCTGCTATTTAGAAGGACTGAAGGATGCCCAGCGGATTTAATCCCAGCAGTTGGAGGCAGAGGCAGGAGGATCTCTGAGTTTGAGGACAGCTTGGTCTACAGAGGGAGTTCCAGGACAGCTACACAGAGAAACCCTGTCTCAAACAAACAAACAAGCAAGAAAGTCTGAAGGGTACTCATAGTGACTGTCTTGTGCAGAGTGACCAGAGACATTGAGGCAAATAGAAACTTGAGCAGTACAGTCCAGTCTCTTGAAAGCTACAAACTCAGAATAATGAAATGCCAACAAGTTGTAGAATATCTGTGATCCTGGATGTCAAGATACATAGCCATGGTGCCTAAGTTGATGAGGTGGTTAGGTGGTTATTAGGTTTCTTCATTAGGTTCTGTCTTGGCTCTCCACATCCCCTCAAAAATTTGTTTTATTTCAGCTCAGATGGTCTAACTGGCTAGAGACTTTATGTAACTCTCACTGTTTTTTTTTTTTTTTTGCTTTGTTTTGTTTTAGTGGCTTTGTTTACAATCTTTTGAAATTCTGTGGTTCTGTGGACTCCACGAGACTCTTCCTTACTTCCCTCCTATTGGGAACACAACCTGCTGCCACTCATTGCCACAACCATCCCTTCCCTGTTGGTGTCAGTGAGAATGTCACAGACAAAGCAAGAGAAGAATTAAAATAAACTCGCCGGGTTTCATCCTGCCAGAAACTATCTGGGAGAATAATTCAAGCACCCGTCAGATGAGGAAACGTCAAAACCGGGAGAGAGAAAAAATATCGTCACTATTTTTAAGGAAAAGTCATGCCGACAGATTGGAGAAGAGTTGGGCAACATTCAGAAAACTGGCGATAGGGTTTTACAGGGAGAAGAGGGGTCAGAGCAAATGAAGTCTACAGACATCTAGCTATGAAGGAAAAGGGTTTCCTTCATCTGACAAACATTTGTAAGGTAGCAAGCCACAGCTATGTTGAGATCCCTTAGAAGCTCTGCATGTGGTTGCAGGTCTGCTGGAGGGCACTTTCCTGCCTTATTTCTCAAAATGTGGTCTACTGAGAGGGGATAAGATCCCCTCTCAGCTGTTTAAGAACACAGAAAGTTCCAGAAATGTATACCCTCTCTTCCCTGCACTATCATCTACACCAATCTTTTGGCTTCTCCCATACCACTCAAATTCTTTCTTTATTACACCTTTTTTTCACTTCCTAGATAGCTCACCTCCCCTTTTATAAATGATCCCCCTTTAAAAAGTTTTCTCTACCACTACCACCAAATATTTTCCTCACATTCTAAGTTAAAGCCCGTGCAATTAGGCTTTTGCCCTGAAACTTCAACTGCTCTTGTCCAGGTAACCACTGACTATTCCACATCTGGAAGCAATGGCAGCTGCCATTTCTCAATTTGTTTGGTCCATTGGCAACATTAGCATAACTCCTTCCACCAACATTACTGGAGATTGAGCCTTGGATCAGTGTGGCAGTGCTCTACCACTGAGCTATGCCCTCATCCTTAACCTACTTGTTGGCTCTCTCTTTGAAAATACTGCTATGCCTCATGGCTTCTAGAGCAATATTCTGCTTTTCTTCCTAGCTAACTCTCCCCTCACCCCATCTTCATCACTAGGCTGTTTCCTCTTTGGTGTTGTTGATAATACTAACAGCTCTGTTCTTGAAAGTCTTCATGTCTTCATTTGTGAACTCACTCAGTTTGGTGGCTAATTAAACAGAGAAGCACAGTGATGAGCATGGTGGCACTCTGGGAACAGAAGTATATAGATTTCTGTAAGTTCAAGGCCAGCCTGGTCTACATAGCAAGTTCCAGACCATCTAGGGCCACATAGTGAGATCCTGTCTCAAATAATTTTTTTTTAAATCATAAGCTAAGAACTTTGAAACTTATATGTTCACCCCAGAACGCTTCCCTGAACTATACATTCCTCTCTGCTTACTCAATAGTTCTCCATGTAGTATAACTTATGAATTCCAGTTTTCCTCTGAAAACCTCTCACCAGATGTTCTGTCAGTGCTGTCCTCATAAGTTTCTCAGGTTCACTCAATAGCTTGGACTCAAGCCTTACTCCTCTCTTGCCCAGACCCTAGGTACAGTGCTGTTGGCACTGTTTTCAACATCTGTCCAAGTCCAACACTAGGAGGCACTTGTGGCATTACACATGTGTGGGGAATTTCTGATAATAAGACAGAAGTCTGGCATTTCTGGAAAGGCCCCTGGGCTTGTTGCTGAAATGACAGACTCTTTTTTACAATGGGATCTCCTTCCTCTGATCCCAGGAAACTTCAGATACTCTATGTGTCATGTAGCTCAACCTTGATAATCCTGCCCAGTGAACCTGGAGTGCTTCCCCCCCCCCTCCCACTGCTCATGCATTAATTAGGTATTACATTTCTTCTCTTCTGATAGGACCATGCCTGGCAAATCAAACACATTCACCTCCAAAACCCCTCCCCATTGCCCAAAGGTTTGTAATGCCCCTGATTCAAGAAATAAACTCTCTTTCTCCATGCCTCCAACATGACTGTCTGAGACTTGGCTGTTTATTTTGGGCTTGGGAGGGAAGCACTCTTCCTTCAATGAAGAATTTGCTGCCACCACTGCCTGGCAGGCTAGGCCTGCTCAGGGTGCATGTTCCTGCCACCTCTCCCACAGCTTATCTGCTTGGCCACCTGGCCCAGCTCCAAGGAGCCCCAGGAACCTTGAAACTGCCCAGCCTGGTGCTGGCAGATTAGCTAAGAGAGCTGTAACACTGGGTAGTTAAAATAAATTTTCTCCCTGCCTCTTGGGCCTAGCTTGGGCCTTCCAGTGGAGGAGTGTGTGTTTCCGGCCTGATACCAGATCAGGCTGGGAATTTCCAGCCAGAAGTCACAGAACGGCAACATGTTGTCCCCACACTGGGATCCAGATGTGGTATTGCACACAGGTGGTCCTCCCCAAATGGGAGGCAGAGGAAAGAGGACTACAAGTCTGAGGCTACCTTAGTCTGAGTAAGACTTTTAGGCCAGCCAAAGCTATAAAGGGAGACCCTGTCTCAAAACATAGTGCAAAGAAAGACTAATCTGAACACGAGACTTTTCCTACGGTGTTGCCATTGGGTCCATCTCCATCACTTGTCTTTCCTGGATTGCTGAGATAACCCCTTCCTTTACTTCTACCTACTTACTAGTGACACCGAGACCAGACTCCATTACTGTTCCCCTTCCTAGCTTTTTCAAGGTACATTTGTTACCACTGGTTTTAGTTACCTGACTTGTTGCTGTGGCAAAATATGTGACAAGAATCAACTTAAGGAAAAGGTTATTTCTGGTTCACAGTTTGAAGGTACAGTCCCATACCAGGGAGAAAGATATGGTGGTCCAAGCAGGAGGCGACTGGTCATACAGCACCTACAGCCAGAAAGCAGAGAGGTGGAGGCTACCACTCTATTTTGCTTGCTTTATTGTTGTTGTTATTCTTATCATCATTATTATTATTATTCATTTGGGACCCCATCCAGCGGGTATAGAATTACCTAGTTGAAAACCTCTGCGTGAATGGCTAAGATCAAAAGCTCATATGACAGCACATGCTGGTGAGGGTGTGGAGAAAGGGGAACACTCCTCCATTGTTGGTGGGAGTGCAGGCTTCTACAATCACTATGCAGGTCAGTCTGGCAATATCTTAGAAACCTTGGAATAGCTCTGCCTCAGGGCCCAGTCATACCACTTCTGGGTATACATCCAAATGACTCCTCACCGAATCATAGGGAAGTTTCCTCATCTATGTTCATAGCAGCCTTATTTGTAGTAGCTAGACACTGGAAACAACCCAGATGTCCCTCAACCGAAGAATGGATTAAAAAACTGTGGTACACCCCCCCCAAAAAAGGTAATTGTCCCAGAGTTAGGATTAGGGCAAGGCTCTGTTCTTATCTTTCCAGGAGATTTAAAGCATCCATTCAAGGAATCCAGGGACAACCAGACAACAGAAACCTCAGCAGAAAACAGATCAGACACCAAAGAAGATAAGTGGCCCAGAGGATCCAGCCTTGCAGACTACCTCAAAAGTCTACAACCAAAACAACTCAAAATCTCTAAAATCGTTCAGCTCCACAGACTGCTCAAGCCATAACTTCAGTAAAGCTCTGAAGATCAGCTTCTGTCTACGAACTTCTTAGGACATCTAAATAGCTGAGCATGAAAGGACTGAACATCAAATGATTCTATTAATATTTTTATCCATTTTTCCATTCTTATTTGGGCCCCAAACAGGTTTACTACGTCCAAAATCAGCAGGAAGCCATTTTAAGAGAACAACGTCCCATCCCCAGAAGGTGGGGAGGGTGTCCCCCCTCTTTGGTTATTTGATGGATAATAGAAAATTTTGTTATTTAGGGAAAAGACTACAAGCTGTTAAATGGGTTTTGGAGGTTAGATCCAGGGACTTCTCTCTTTTTCTTTTCTGTATCCTTCTTTCTCTCCTATGTAGGAGTGAACAGACTTGAGAAAAAAATGGGACATAGATATAGTACAGGAAAGATCAAGAAAAAAAGACAGATTATTGAATATGGCCTTATACCTTTGTATATTGATACAAAATTAATATTATATTTGGCTAAATTGGTATTGATCATTGTATATTAATGCAAAATTAAGATCATATTGGGCTATATCATTATTGATATTTGTATATTGATACAAAATTAAGATTACATTTGGCCACAATGGTATTGACGCAAAATTAAGATTGTATTGGCTACATCGGTATTGATCTTTGTATATTGATACAAAATTAAGGGTAACACTTCTTAAAGGTATTGTTCCTAGTAATGCTTAAAAATGAAATGTAAAGTTTTGGCCTCTTGCTACCGACCGTCATAAACCATTTAGGATAATAAAGAAATGGAAAATAGTCATGTAAACGTGTCATTTTGTTAGTTACTATGACAGTCTATCACAGTTATTTTCTAAGCTACTCAGAAACCAAGTTGCTAAGAGACAAGCAATATTTGCTTATCTAAATATAAGAGATAGATAGGGCATCTTCAAAAACCTCAAGAGATCTGCAGAATATGGCATTCAAAGATGTTTTCTTAACTTAAAATTTTTTGATATCGAGACATGTCAGCTCCTGACAGCACCCCCTATTCTACCCCAAATAGAAGATGAGCATCGAAGAATCTCCAGTGGGAGATGGTTGAATTGGTGGTAAGCCTTTCTCTTGGCAAGGAAAACCCCTTGCTTCAACTGTAGATAGACTGCTGTCCAAAAAGGACAAAACTTGGAAGCAGGTAAGTTGACAGCCTAGCTCTGCCAAGACAGGGTAGGTAAACCCTTCATAATTCCTGCTCTACAATCAATGTCTGTCAGAGAAACGGGGCCAAACAGCTGAAGATTGATGTTGTAATGTATGGAGAGAAAATGGGAACTGTCCAGGCAGCCACTGGTATGTCATTTCTTAGTTTTGGAAGCTGCAGGCCCTGCACTTCCTATATAATCAGATATATTTATCCCTCTCAGGTCTCTGAGGTGGTTGAAGAATAGATAGCTAGAGTCTCATAGCTGAATTTTGAGTTGTTTAGGAATCAAGAGGGTGTTCTGGATCTAAGAAGATATTTTTAAAATTGTGAGGCAAGTTAGTAGGAAAGCTGAGTTAGATATAGAACTTTAAACTCATGGAGATGGTTAGATAGTAGAATGTTAAAGTCAGGTGCCAAATACATATGGACTGGACATCGGGAATGTATGCTAAGCCATATAACTCTCATAATTGTGGCCTATTTATTTCTGTTGTTTTGTATTGTATTTATAGTTATAAGAGAAAGAACCATTTGTTGGACGGAAAGGGAGAGCTGTTGGGGGGAAAAAGAAATACCTTAAACTAAAAAAAAAAGGGAAGAGGATGGGGGGTTGAGGGGGAGGAGGGTGGAAGGGTGGGACTGGAGGGGGGAGTAGGGAGGGTATTGTGATTGAGATGTAACTTGAAGAAATAAAAAATAAATTATTTAAAAAAAAAGAAAAAACTGTGGTACATATACACAATGGAATTTACTCAGCCATCAGAAACAATGAAATCGTAGCTGGGCAGTGGTGGTGCACGTCTTTAATCCCAGCACTTGGGAGGCAGAGGCAGGTGGATCTTTGCGAATTCGAGGCCAGCCTGGTCTACAAAGTGAGTCCAGGACAGACAGGGCTACACAGAGAAACCCTGTCTCGAAAACAAACAAACAAAAAAAAAAAGAAACAATGAAATCATGCAATTTGCAGCCAAATGGATGGAACTAGAGAAGCTCATCCTGAGTGAGCTAACCCAGACTCAGAAGGATGCATATGGCATCTATTCACTCATAGTCGGATTTTAGCTATATAGTACAGGATATCTATACTACAACCAACGCACCAAAGGAAACATGGACATAGACTGTTTTTGTTTGTTTGTTTGTTTGTTTTAGTTTTCTCTCCCTGTCAATGAGACACTTTTCACTGGTGGTACTGCCTTGTTGGCCCCCAGTGTATGAGGAGGCTCTTGGCCCTCATATGACTGCTGAACTGGGGTGGGGGACTGTTATGTAGGGACACTCCACTCCAGAGGAGTGGGATAAAAGGGTTAGGGGGTAGAGGGTGGGAGGGAGGGATTGGGAAGGGTGGAAAGAGGACACTGTGATGGAGAGGTAACCTGAAGTAATAAATAAATAAATTTTTTAAAAAGTCTTATCCAAGTTGTTTACAAGCACACCAGTGCTGCCTGGAGCCAGGGATGGGGAAGTGGCTTGCTGCAAAGAAAGAGGTGAAAAGAAACATCTGGGAATGGTACATGTCTGTGTTCTATGTCTCTTCTTTTTCTCTCTTGGAGTTGGGGGTTGAAGCCAGGTCCTTGTGCATGCAAGTATACTACCATGGAGTCCTACCCCAGCCTCATTCTGTGTCTTGAGTATGGTGTTGGTTACATATGGATAAATAGTCAAAGGCATCTACAGCCCTTGAATGATTTATAAGTTATTTGTATGTCAGTAAAAGTGATGAATATATTCTCTTATTAAAAGCTTTGCTTTGGGGGCTGGAGAGATGGCTCAGCGGTTAAGAGCACTGGCTGCTCTTCCAGAGGTCATGAGTTCAATTCCCAGCAACCACATGGTGGCTCACAACCATCCATAATGAAATCTGGTGCCCTCTTCTGGCCTGCAGATATACCTGCAGACAGAACACTGTATACATAATAAATAAATCTTTAAAAAAAAAAAAAAAGCTTTGCTTTGGGGCTGGCAAGAGGGCTCAGCAGGTGAAAGTGCTTGCTGCCAAGCCTGATGATCTGAGTTCAAATCCTATAACCCACATGGTAGAAGAAGTAACTTGTTCTCTGATCTCTACATGCATGCCTTGGTATGTACATCCAATCACCTTAATGAATAAATACATGTAATTTTAATAAATTTTAATGAGGTTTTTCTTTTTCTTTTTTTTAAAAAATAAATTTATTTATTTGTTGCTTCAGGTTACATCTCCATCACAGTGTCCTCTTTCCACCCCTCCCAGTCCCTCCCTCCCACTCTCTACCTCCTAACCCTTTCATCCTACTCCTCTGGAGTGGAGTGTCCCTGCATATCAGTCCCTCACCCCAATTCAGCAGTCATATGAGGGCCAAGAGCCTCCTCATATGCTGGGGGCCTATAAGGCAGCACCACTAGTGCAAAGTGTCTCATTGACAGGAAAAAGAAGTCTATGTTCATGTTCCCTTTGATGCATTCGTTGTAGTATAGTTATTCTAAAAAAGGTATTTTCTTCTACTAGAAAAGATGTGGTTGAGAAGAAAAACAGGTAATGCAGACAATATTGAAGTATACTGTATTTTCCTTTTCTAGAAGTTCATGTAAATGGAACCACTGTAGCATGGCATGCCTTGTTTGTATCTGGTGTCCTCCATTCAGCAAAAATGCATCTGAGATAAACGTCCATGTTGTTAGTATTTCAGTGGCTGACTCCTTTCACTACGAATAATGTGGCAGTCTGAATGAGAGTGGCCCCCATTGACTCATGTATTTGAATGCTTACTTACTAGGGAGTGGAATGGCTTGAAATGATTAGAAGGATTAGAAGTGGCCTTGTTGGAAGAAGTGTGTCACTGGAGGTGGGCTTTGAGGTTTCAAAAGCCCATGCCAGGCCCAATCTTTCTCCCCATTCCCTATCCCCCTGCTTGCTCCCTATGGATCAGGATACAACTCTCAGCTACTGCTCCAGTGCTATGCCTGCCTGTGTGCCACCGTGCTCCCTACTAGGACGATAATGACATAACACTGTGCAACTTTAAGCAATCACCTAATTAAATGCTATCTTTTGTAAGAGTTGCCTTGGTCAGGGTGTCTCTTCACAGCAATAACATACTAAGATGTTATTCAATTCTAAAGATCTAAAGATCAAAATTGGTTTATGAAATTCTCCAGTTGATCATTTTGGTTGTTTTCAAGTTGGGATTTTTTTTTTATGTATGTGTATATAAATGTGAACTAATGAGCTAATATGAACAAAACATTTGTGTACAAAGCTTTGCATTGGAACTGTTTTCATTTCTCCAGAACTGTGGAATCATGTGGTAACTATATATTTTTCTTCCTAAGAAACTAATTTTAAAAGCTACAAAAATTAAACACTCCAACTGAACCACCCAATCAATAAATGGGCAAACTAACTGAGCTTACAGAGGAAGAAATACAAAAGGCCAGTAAATATTTGAAAAGGAATTCGATATCTATAGTTGTCATGGAAATGTAAACCATATGGAGATTCTATGTCACTCCAGCCAAAAAACAAAAAAAATTCAAATGTTCAAAAAGATGTGCAGAAAGAGGGCCCTCACAAACCCAAGCTGAGAATGGGGGTTATGCAGCCACAATGGAAATCAGTATGGAGGTTTTCCCAGAAACTAAACATAGAACTGCCACACGATCTGTCTGTACCATTCCTGGACTACAGGTTAACGCACATCACCACCAGTCACACCAGCCAAGCCATGGAACCAGGATTGGTGTCTCAGTAAATGAATGGATAAAGGAAATGTGATGTGGATACATAATAGGGTTTGATTTAGCCATAAGAAGACTTGGGGCCAATGAGAGGAGGGCTCAGCAGGAAAAGGAGCTTGCCTCTAAGCCTGACAGCCTGAGTTTGATCCCTGGAAATCACATCGGAGTAGGAGAGTACCTATTCCCACAGGTTGTCCTCTGACTTTCACATGTATGTCATGGCACAAAATAAGTAGCAACTGTAAAAAATAAGATTACATTTTCTGAGAAGTAGATGAAAACCAGAGATCATGTTAAGCAAAATAAACTAGACACAGAAAGACAAGTACTTCAGGTTTTATCACAGAAGCAGAATCTAGACTTAACACACACATACACACACACACATATAATACATATGTGATATGTATGTGTAACAAAAATACAAGATGTACTATAAGACCAGAAGGGACTTAAAGGAAAGGGAATCAGGAGAGGTTAATGGGAGAGAAGCAAGAAAGACAAAATATTGCATGCTTTCTCTTGTAGGAAAGGCAGAGTCAATATTGAGGGAGAAACAATGATCAATGTGAATAAAAATGTCATTGTTATGCCTATTGCTTTGCATGCTCACTAAAACATTGATTTCAAGAGAGAGCTGGGTATGATGGTGCACAGATTTAATCCCAGCACCCTGAGATGCTGGGCAGAGGCAGGAGAATTTCTGTGAGTTCGAGGCCAGCCTGGTCTACACAATGAGTTCTAGGACAGCCAGGGATATGTAGAGACCCTGCCACAAACATAAAAATAAGAGAGGTGGGGGAGAGGAAGGAGCTGGATGTCTTCCACAGCAGCTGTGCCATTTTGCATCCCCGCCAGCAGTGCGTGACAGCTCAGCTGCTCTGCACCTCTGGGGTCACTTGTGTTTCCAGTGTGTACATTCGATCGTTTTGTGTCTGTGTACTATCTACCGTGGTCTCATTCTCACTTTCCTATGACTAGCGATGGCAACCATTTTTTCAAGGTCTTCTCCGCAACCCATTCACCTTGTCTGGTGAAATACCATCTCAAGTCACTTGCGGTTTTTATTGGGATATTACTTTTTAAAAATTTCATTTGTAATTGTGTGTGTGTGTGTGTGGTGTGTGTGTGTGTGTGTGTGTGTGTGTGGTGTGTGTGTGTGTGTGTGTGTGTGTGTGTGTGTGTGTGCGTGTGTAGGGTAGGGGCAGTATGTTCATGAGTGCAGGGACTTTCATAGGTGTTGGATCCTTGGGGAGCTGGAGTTACAGGCGGCTGTGAACTGACTGACATGGGATACTGAGAATTGAACTCTGGTCCTCTGTAAGAACTCGCGCTTTTAACTGTTGAGAGAGATGTCTCTCCTGCCGCAGGAAACATTATACATTGTCTACACAAGTCCTTCAACAAATGTTTGCACTGCAAATATTTTCTTCAGTTCCTTAAATGCTTTTCAGTTTCTAAATGGTGTCCTGAAGAGCACACATTTAGATATCTTGAGAATGCCCAAATTAGTATTTTTCTCTTATTATTTGAATTCCTAAAAAAACTGTAGCTCTCACAAACTTATAGAAACATTTATTCTCTCATAAAGAAGTGCAAAATAAATTTTGCTTATTTAATTTTGTCTCCATTCATTAAAAAAGAAAAAGCTATAAAGTGGAAAAAGATGCATTGGAATAAAACCAGCTGACTGACTGACCCAGCATGCTGGTACTCACTCACCTGTAATCCCAGCACTGGGAAGTGAACCGAGTCTCTCTCTCTCTCTCTCTCTCTCCCTCTCCCCCCCCCCCCCCCCCCCCCTCCCCCCTCTTCCCTCCCTCCCTCCCCCCTTTTGGTTATCTTAGACAAGATCTCATGTCAGACTCAAACTCCTTGGTACTAGGATTTTAGGTGTGAGCTACCGTGCCCACATCTGCTGATGAGTTTGAGACCACCCACAAAGCACAGTGGTGAAAGGACAGATATACAAAACATGCCCGCATTGACCAAGTCACTGCAGCTCTCTCTGCCTGTTTGCTCACGCTCCCCGATGAAAATAGTGTGAACTCATGGGCTAACACCCTTAATGTCCCTGACCTAGGCCAGGACACAGAAGACCATTACCATCATTCGTAAAGTAAGTGTGAACCACCGTACCCTCCTGGCCAACAGCCCATGGCGAGCTGAGCCGTGATTATAGTCCAATGCTTAAAGCATCACTATGGGCATTTTTTTTTTTTTTTTTTTACTGTTGTAGGAGTGTTTCCCAAATAGTAAGGAGCCTCACATTTCACTGCTTGTAGTTTGTTTCCCTAACAAAAATTCAGGGGTATTTATCATTTGTTAGAGTATGTGTCCACAGATTCCTTCCAAACTTCTAAGAAGAGAATATCCTCAAATTATTATTATTATTATGATGATGATGATTTTGGTTTTTCTAGACAGAATTTCTCTGTGTAACAGAGCCCTGGCTGTCCTGGGCTCTCTTTGTAGACTAGGCTGGCCACGAACTAACAGAGATCTGCCTGCCTCTGCCTCCCGAGTGGTGGGATTAAAGGCGTGCACCACCACTGCCCAGCTCAAAATATATATATACATTTTTTTTTTTTACCACAAACAGGCCATCTAAAAAATGTCTCTCTGGCTGTTGCTGTTTCTGTTTCAAAGAGTCTAGTCTAGAAGAGATTTTTTGTGAGTTTGCGACTATGGCTTCTTGTGATGGCCCACGTCAACCACTTACCAGTTCTACTGCAGCTCTCAGGACAAATGGACTTACTGACATTCTTCCTTTTTAGTCAAGACAATTTTATAATTTACGGCCGGGGTGCTTTCAGCCTAGATAGCAACATAACTGCATCTCCCATATCATTCATACGTTGTTCTTTAATGTAGTTAACTTTTCAGGCTTAGAATCCTGGGCCAAATATTTAATACGTGATCGGGGCTGAAACGCTGGCTTAATAAGTAAAGACTTCAAGTGAGACACCAAAAAAGGTGGTTGTGGTTGCTGTGTGAGAACTGCTCAGCCACAGGCTCAGCAATCTCTCTGAGTCTTCTGAGGTGGCTTCCTCAAAGGACGTAAACACAGAAAGACTGAACTTGAGGTCAGGAGCTTGTGAGGATATAGGGACTTTTGCTGTCTGATCTCAAAGCTGCATTGCTTCTGCCCGTTCTCTGGTGAGGCACCCTGAGAGTGCCACATGACTCACTAACTTCACTCTCACTGGTGTATCTGCTCCAACCCAAACCACACAAGGTACACACTGTTCGGCTTCCACCATTTGCCATATAGTTACGTAAGACTTAGCTTGTGTGCCTGCCTGCTCCTGAATTATATTCTCTCTCTCCATACTTGCCCAGGATGTGATATTTCTTTTCCGGAGACAGGGCGTCTGGTTCGTGGTATAAAAGACTAATTCCACTTTCAGGTCACACAAGTGACACAGATGTCTCTGGGTGTCAACGAGCAATTCTTTGTATTCCTCCCTCTCCCAAACAGATCCCATGGTTTCTTAGCATGGCCACAATATATATGAGGTTTGGGCCAAAACATGTTGTCCTGGGTGGGTTAAAGCCTGTGCCCGCTGGCTCCAGAGAATAGATGGCTAGATGCCCTGGAAAAGGCAGCCACTTCCCAGTGCAGACCTGAGAGCAACCCAGGGCCTCACAAACACTGAGGAAGTGCTCTACTCCGAGCTCTGGTCCTAAACCAGTTAAATATTTTAATTTGATTTGTCTCCTATTTGCTGTAATCTGCTCTTTGCTGCAGAGGAGACAGAGAGAAAAAAGAAACAGAAAGTAAGCAGTGGGGATGTGAAAGGGGATGCAGGAAAGCAACGCTGAAGGCCAGGAAGAGGTGAAAGCGAGCTGTGCCCCATCTTCATACCCCTACCCCACGTTTGTGAGCACAGTGCACAAGCCTTTGAGTTTATCACCATACAGCCTAAGGCTGTTGTTCTCAATCTGAAGTGTGTTTCAGTGTCATCAGGAAGATTCTGAAGCTACCTAGTGTAGCCCCACACCCTGTTTTTAGCCAGACAGCTTAATTGATGAAACGCAGATGGGGCGATTGTCTTTGCAGCACATGGGCCAAGGCCAAGGCAAACTTCAGAAGTCCTTAATAGTGGGGATCCCCATTTAGCATCTTCTCCTTGGGAGACTGGGGAAGTCCTAAGGGTTGTTCAGCAAAAGAAGAAATCCCCACTTCTGTTTTGTGAAAAAGGAGGAGGAGCTGGGGGTGGTTGCCCTGGGAACCCCCTAGTTCACAGGGTTCTCCAAACTTCTCCACAGTTACTGTCACTGGGGGCCCCCCAACGGGCGTGGCCTACTGCTCCTGACCTTCTTTCAGGACCTTTGGAGATTTTTACAGTTGGCTTTTTCTCAAGTGAGATTTCAGAGAAGGTGAAAGGCGATCCCATGATTTTCCGATCTGGCTTGAATTGAGGCCTATCTGTCCAGCAGCAAGAGGCCTCTGTGGGGTTTACAGTCCATTTCTTAAGCAGAGTCAGGTTTACAGCTGCCATAGGTGCGGACAGAATGTAATCCAGTTTAACAAAGGATTTGGTGTTTGCACAGTTAGGACCATTCTAGCAGAGTGGAAAGCCATAGCAGGATGACACACACCCCCACCCCCCACATCCCGTCAAGGATTTGTATATGAAGGTGACATTCCACCATGTAGTTGAGTGCACGCTAGAAACTTCAAATCGCTGTTTAGAGACACATGTTGGTACGGTGTGATTTAAATATGCTTTTCAACCTAGAATTGATCTTGATTGAAAAGTGACTCACCCAAGGCTGGGATGTAGCCCAATGGTAGACTGATTTAGTGTGTGTGAGGCCCTGAGTCCCATTCCTAGAACAACAAACACACAAAAAACAGGAGGGGTGAGGGAAGAAAAAAATAACCCTAATTTTTCAATTTTAGAAATGTATAGAAAATAACACACGCCTTTAATTCTAGCACTTGGGAGGCGGAGGCAGGTGGATCTCTGAGTTCAAAGCCAAACTGGTATACAGAGTGAGTTCTAGGACAGCCAGAGTTTCATAGAGAAGCCCTATCTTGAAAATCCAAAAAAGAAAAAAAAAAGAGGAAAGAAAAGAAATTCCTACCGGGCAGTGGTAGCACCTGCACACCTGCCTCTAGGCTCAGCACTCAGGATCTCTGTGAGTTTGAGGCCAGCCTAGTCTACAGAGCTAGTTTCTGGACTACAGAGAGAAACCCTGTCTTGAAAAGCATAAGTAAATAAATAATCCCTAATTTTAACCTATATATAAATTAGTGTTTACAAAACATATCTTGCTTTGGCAGAAAATTTAAAGTTCTTTTTAATATTTCAGATACTTTGAACTTTTTAAGTAATTTTGTCCTTAAAATAATTTAGTGGCAAAATGGAAAAAAAAAATGAAGGCACTGTTCTGTTTCCCTGACAACCTGACTACCATCCCAGAATCAATGTTGGAAGGAAAGAAGCAATTCCTGAGAGTTGCCTCTGATCCTCACATAAATGCCTGCACTTACTACACCCAACACACACACACACACACACACACACACACACACACACACACACATAATCATAATAATTAGTGAAAATTTAAAACAACCGGGCAAGGTGGCGCATGCCTTTAATCCCAGCACTCGGGAGGCAGAGGCAAGTGGATCTCTGAGAGTTCAAGGTCAGCCTGGTCTACGGAGTGAGTTCCAGGATAGCCAGGGCTACCCACAGAGAAACCCTGCTTCAAAAAAACAAAACAAAACAAAAAACAAACAAAACCCAAGCTCTCCAGAATTTGTTAGGAATAACACTTTACAAACTCATTAAAGTCTATATTGTCTCATATGCTTGGTATGTTCTGTTTAAAACAAAACAAAAACCAAACCAATACAATACCAGCTGGTCATGGTGGCACACACCATTTGGGAAACTGAGACAGGAGATTCATGAGCAGCCTGTGCTACATAGCAAGAGCTTGTCTCAAGAATGAAACCCAAGCCGGGCGGTGGTGGCGCACGCCTTTAATCCCAGCACTTGGGAGGCAGAGGTAGGAGGATCTTTGCGAGTTCGAGGCCAGCCTGGTCTACAAAGCGAGTCCAGCACAGCCAGAGCTGTTAAACAGAGAAACCCTGTCTCAAAAAAAAAAAAAAAGAATAAAACCCAAACCAAGTGAATATATGGAGTTGTGTGGTGGTTTGAATGAAAATGGCCACCATAGACTTATAGGGAGTGACATTACTGGAGGTGTGGCCTTGGCGGAGGAAGTATATCACTGGAGATGGGCTTTGGGGTTTCAGAATCTTTTGTTTGTTTATTTATTTATTACTTCAAGTTATATCTTCATCACAGTGCCCTTCTTCCACCCCTCCCTGTTCCACCCTCCCACCCTCTCCTCCCTCTCCCACCCATCCCACTCCTCCAATGTGGAGTGTCCCTATATATCAGCCCCTCTCAGTTCAATGGTCATATGAGGGTTAAGAGCTTCCTCTTGCACTGGGGGCTTACATGGTAGCACTCCTAGGAAAAATTGTCCCATTAATAGGTAACAAAGTATATGTTCCTGATCCTTTTGGTGTGTTGGCTGTAGGATAGTTATCCTGTACTACATGACTAAAATCCAATTGTAAGTGAATAGTTGCCATGTGAATCTTTCTGAGTCTGGGTTAGCTCACTCAGGATGAGCTTCTCTAGTTCCATCCATTTGGATGTGAATTGCATGATTTCCTTGTTTCTGATAGCTGAGTAATATTCCATTGTGTAAATGTACCATAGTTTTTTTTATCCAGTTGTCAGTTGAGGGACATCTGGGTTGTTTCCAGTTTCTAGCTATTACAAATAAGGCTGCTATGAGCATACATGAGGATATGTCCTTGTGGTGGGGTTTCAGAATCTTAGGCCACGCCCAGTGCCACTCTCTTTTCCTGCTGCCCGCAGATCCAGGTGTAGAACTCTCAGCTACCTCGCCAGCATCGTGACTGCCTTGTGTGCTGCCATGTTTCCTGCCATGACAAAAAATGGACTAAACCTCTGAATCTATCAACCAGCCCCAATTAAATATTTTCCCTTATGAGAGTTGTGAAGCCAGGCATGGTGAGTTTGAGACCAGCCTGGTCTACAGAGCAAATCCAGGGCAGCCAGGGGTGTTATACAGAGAAACTCTGTCTTGAAAAACAAAAATAAACAAACAAAAAGAGAGTTGTGGTCATGGCGTCTTTTCATAGTAACAAGACATTGACTAAGACAGGCTGGTTCTTATGGATTTGGTAACAAATGGAAGGCATGAATTGAGGGACTAGAGAAATAGGTAAAGCTTGACTCTGGTTTCATGTCATCATTTTAATTAATTAATTAATGCTTTTTGAGACAGTGTCTCATTGTGTATCCCATGGCCTCAAATTCACAGCTCCACCTGCCTCTGCCTTCCGTGTGCTGGCATTAAAGCCATGCACCACCGCATTGACCTCAGAACTTTAAAGATGAAGGCATTTATATCTGCAGAAATGAAGAGACTGTCACTCTCTGGAATTCATAATGAGAATTAGTTAACACCTCTCAGCAATGGGAAAGAGTAATCATAAATGTGGGTAAAATAATTGAGGATTTGCTTTCAAAGAGTTGAAAGTTTAAACTGTTTTTTTTTTTTTTCTAAAGGGACATATTTTGCAAGCACTGGGTATCAGCAATGCTAAGATCAGAGAGTTGAAAGGTGAGAAAATGGGGTGGGTGCCCATGTGTTCAGACAGGACACCCTCACTCTTGGCCCAGTCACACCAACAATGATTTCCACAAAGCAAACATGCTCTGTTGAACCAGACATGGAAAAATAGGATTATATGCAGAACGTATAAGACTGAACTGCCAAAAGGAGTAAATTTGGATCAGGGGAAAATAACAGTTAAAAAGCAAAAACAGAACAAAACAGCATTTCGTTTGTATATACAACCACTCTTCCTAGGTTGATGTTGATCTCTTGATCCTCCTGCTCCATCTTGCCAGTGTTGGAATTATATTAAATGCCACCATGTCTAGCTTACAATTCAGTGGTTTTGTGTGACACCTACATAAAAGTGTGTGTGTGGGGGGGGTGGGGTGGCGGCCATAGGCCGTGACAATCAAGTGAGCATAAATTTTACTTGTGGAATTCAAGGTTTCCTAGTCCAGTGGATTGTCAGGCTAAATCCAAGTACATTTGCACTGTCTGAGAATGGAGAATCCTATGCCGGCAGGCAGGACCCTGCCCAAAAGGCAGTCTGTCTTCAGTTTTTCCCCTGCAGCTGTTCGTGACTGGACAGTGACCAACTTAGCATGTGAGTAAGAATCAAGGTGATTGGCATGGAGTGCAAGAATGAAGCACATGTTCGCGCCTGCACCCATCAACTGGGAAAGCGGTCTTTGTCCATTGCTAATGACAAGATGAGCTTCTTTGCAAGTCAGCTGATTTGGCTTTGGTGCTGTAGGTAACAACTCAAGTCCGGGGACTGTCGTTCTCCTTCATGTGTGTGTTTAAATATTGAATTTCGCATTAAAAGTTTCAAATTTAATTTTATTATTGTCATGTGTGCGTCTCAAAGTACGTGTAGAGGTCAGAGGATAACCTCATGGACTCGGCTCTCTTCTACCTTTCCACAGGTTCTAGGGATTGAATTCAGGTCTCCAGATTTCAGTGGCAAGTTCCTTTACCGACTGAGCCATCTTGCTGGCACTAACTTTGCATTTAAACAGCAACAACACAAGGATGGAAAGGGAAGGGGAGAGAAACTATGTAATGCGCAAAAGTTCTACAAAGGAAATTATTATTGTTATTGTTATTATTATTATTGTTATTTTACAAAGGAAATTATTAAGGCTCAAGTCAAATGCCTGTTTCTAAAATGAGTCTGGCCATCAAACGTGAGCACCACGAGGGAGAGATCTGACACTGAGCTGCTGAGTGGAGGCCTGGAGGCTCAGAACATTTGATTTCTCCATTTAGGTTTGGCTCCCAAAACTGAGACCAGGGAAAAGGAAGAGTTCCGAGGCTAGGCAACACCTGGATCAGACAAATGTTGGAAGGGTCGGCTGGGTAGCTCAGGCTGGCCTTGAACTCACAGTCCCTCAGTCTATCTTCTATGTGCTGAGAATGCAGGCACATACCACCACATTGGACACAGGAATCTGCATCTGTGTCATATCTAGACAGTTTTCTTCTTTGAGACATCTCTTAAAACCATCCCTTCCTCACCCCACCCCACCCTGCACTCCCCACCTCCTACTCATTTCAAGCAAATGTGTGTTGTTCTCTTCCCCTGTGGAGTTGTCCCTCCCTCCAGCTGATCCTAGATGGCCACCAGGTGAGTCTCCTTAAGCCATTAATTAATTAATTAATTAATTAATATTATTATTTTGCCTTTGAGTTTTATTTTTTCCTTTATTTTTTATTTCTTCAAGTTACATCTCAATCGCAGTCCCTATTCCCCCCTCCAGTCCCACCCTCCCACCCTCAACCCCCTATCCTCTTCCCTTTTTTTTTTAAGTTTAAGGTATATCTTATTTCCCCCTACATTTTCCCCTTTCAGTCCAACAAATGGCTCTTTCTCTTATAATAATAAATACAATACAAAACAACAGAGGTAATTAGGCCACAGTTATGAGGGTTATATGGCTTAGCGTACATTCCCAATGTCCAGTCCATATGTATTTGGCACCTGACTTTAATATTCTACTATCTAACCATCTCCATGAGTTTAAAGTTCTATATCTAACTCAACATTCATACTAACTTGCAACACAATCTTAAAAGCATCTTCTTAGATCTATAACACTCTCTTGACTCCTAAACCACTTGAAATTTAATTATGAGGCTCTAGCTATCTGTTCTTCAACCACCTCAGAGACCTGAGAGGGATAAATATATCTGATTTTATAGGAAGTACAGGGCCCGCAGCTTCCAAAACTAAGAAATGACATACCAGTGGCTGCCTGGACAGTTCCCATTTTCTCTCCATACATTACAGCATCGATCTTCAGTCATTTGGCCCCGTTTCTCTGACAGACATTGATTTTAGAGCAGGGGTTATTAAGGACTTGCCTACCCTGTCTTGACAGAGCTAGGCTGTCGACTTACCTGCTTCCAGGTTTTGTCCTTTTTGGACAGCATTCTGTCTACAGTTGGGGCAAGGGGCTTTTCCTACCAAGAGATAGGCTTGCGACTAATTCAATCATCTCCCACTGGAGATTCTTCGATGCTCATCTTCTACTTGGGGTAGAATAGGGGGTGCTGTCAGGAGTTGATATGTCTTGATATAAAAAAATCTGAAGTTACGGAAACATCTTTGAATGCCATATTCTGCAGATCTCTTGAGGTTTTTGAAGAGGCCCTATCTATCTCTTATATTAGGGTAAGCAGATGTTGCTTGTCTTTTAGCAGCTTTATTTCTGATTAGCTTAGAAAATAACTGTAATAGGCTGTCATAGTACCTAACAAAATGACCGGCTTGCATAACTATTAGTTTGCATTTCTTAATTATCCTAAACAGTTTATGACAATTAGTAGTAAGAGGCCGAAACATCACATTTCATTTTTTTTCTTTACCTCCTAACCCTTCCATCCCATTTCTCTGGGGTGGGGTGTCCTTATATAACAGTCCCTCATCTCATTTGAGAGGTCGTATGAGGGCCAAGAGCCTCTTCATTCATTGGGGGTCTATGAGGCAGTACCATCAGTCAAAAGTGTCTCATTGCCCGGGAGAGAGAACTAAAAAACAAACAAACAAATAAGCATACAATAGATGAAAAAGACTAAAAAATAGAAAAAAATATAAAAAATATATAATAAATAAATAAATAAAATAAAAAATAAAATTCTATGTCCAAGTTCCCTTTGGTGTGTTAGTTGTAGTATCGATACCTTCTACTATATAGCTAAAATCCTACTATAAGTGAATAGATGCCATGTGCATCCTTCTGAGTCTGGGTTAGCTCACTCAGAATGAGCTTTTCTAGTTCCATCCATTTGGCTGCAAATTGCATAATTTCATTGTTCCTGATAGCTGAATATTATTCCATTGTGTAGATGTACCACAGTTTTTTAACCCATTCTTCGTTTGAGGGACATCTGGGTTGTTTCCAGTTTCTAGCTATTACAAATAAGGCTGCTATAAACATAGATGAGGAAACTTCCTTATGATTCCGTAAGAGGCATTTGGGTGTATACCCAGAAGTGGTATGGCTGGGTCCTGAGGCAAAGCTATTCCAAGTTTTCTAAGATATCGCCAGACTGACCTCCATAGTGGTTGCACAAGCCTGCACTCCTACCAGCAATGGAGTAGGGTTCCCCTTTCTCCACACCCTCGCCAGCATGTGCTGTCATTTGAGCTTTTGATCTTAGCCATTCTGACAGGTGTGAGATGGAATCTCAGGGTCGTCTTGAGTTGCATTTCTCTGATGATTAAGGATGTTGAGCATTTCTTCAAGTGTCTCTCAGCCATTAGGGATTCCTCCTTTGTGAATTCTCTATTTAGCTCCGTCCCCCATTTTTTGATTGGATTATTTGGTTTCTTGGCATTTAATTTCTTGAGTTCTTTGTAGATTTTGGATATTAGCCCTCTGTCAGATGTGGGGTTGCTGAAGATTTTCTCCCAGTCTGTAGGCTGCCGCTTTGTTCGAATGACAGTGTCTTTTGCCTTACAGAAGCTTTTCAGTTTCATGAGGTCCCATTTATTGATTGTTGATCTCAGGTCCTGAGCTGTTGGTGTTCTGTTCAGGAAGTTGTCGCCTGTGCCTGTGACCGGCCTTATGTTGAGGTCTTTGATCCACTTGGACTTAAGTTTTGTACAAGGTGATAAGTATGGGTCTAATTTCATTCTTTTACAAGTGGACATCCAGTTGGACCAGCACCATTTGTTGAAGATGCTGTCCTTCTTCCATTGTGCACTTTTGGCTTCTTTGTCAAAAATTAAGTCCCCATAAGTGTGTGGGTCTATTTCTGGATCTTCAATTAGATTTCATTGATCTACTGGTCTGTTTCTATACCAATACCATGCTGTTTTTACAACTATTGCTCTGTATTACAGCTTGAAATCTGGGATGGTGATACCTCCAGATGTTTTTTTATTGTACAGGATTGATTTAGCTATTCTGGGCTTTTTGTTGTTCCATATGAAATCGAGAATAGCTCTTTCCAAGTCTATAAAAAATTGTGTTGGTATTTTGATAGGAATTGCATTGAATCTATATATTGCTTTTGGTAGGATGGCCATTTTTATTATGTTGATCCTACCTATCCATGAGCATGGGAGATCTTTCCATCTTCTAAAGGCCTCTTCCATTTCTTTCTTCAAGGGCTTGAAGGTCTTGTTGTACAAGTCCTTTACTTGATTGGTTAGAGTTACCCCCAGGTATTTTATATTGTTTGTGGCTATTGTGAAGGGGGTTGTTTCCCTTATTTCTTTCTCAGCCATTTGTTTGTTGTATAAAGAAGGGCTTCTGATTTTTTTGAATTAATTTTGTATCCAGCCACTTTGCTGAAGGTGTTTATCAGCTGTAAGAGTTCTCTGGTGGAATTTTTGGGGTCGGTTATGTATACTATCATATCATCTGCAAATAGGGATACTTTGACTTCTTCGTTTCCAATGTTTATCCCCTTGATCTCCTTTAGTTGTCTTATTGCTCTAGCAAGAACTTCAAGTACTATATTGAATAGATATGGTGAAAGTGGACATCCTTGTCTTGTCCCTGAGTTTAGAGGAAATGCTTCAAGTTTCTTTCCATTTAATTTGATGTTGGCCCCTGGCCTGCTGTATATTGCCTTTATTATTTCTAGGTACGGTCCTTGTATGCCCGTTCTCTCCAGAACTTTTAGCATGAAGGGGTGTTGGATTTTGTCAAATGCTTTTTCTGCATCTAGCGAGATTATCATGTGGTTTTTTTTTCTTTCATCTTGTTTATATGGTGAATGATGTTGATAGACTTTCGTATGTTGAACCATCCCTGCATTCCTGGGATGAAGCCTACTTGATCATGGTGTATGATACCTTTGATGTGTTCTGGAATTCGGTTTGCTAGTATTTTATTAAGTATTTTTGTATCTATGTTCATGAGGGAGATTGGTCTGAAGTTCTCTTTCTTTGTTGGGTCTTTGTGTGGTTTAGGAATCAGAGGGTGTGACCTCATAGAATGAGTTTGGCAATGTTCTTTCAGATTCTATTTTGTGAAAGAGTTTGAAAAGTATTGGTGTTAGCTCCTCTTTCAAGGTCCGGTAGAATTTCATGCTAAAGCCATCTGGCCATGGGCTTTTTTTGGTTGGGAGATTTTTAATGACTGTTTCTATTTCCTTAGGGGTTATAGGGCTGTTTAATCTGTTTATCTGATCTTGATTTAGCTTTGGTAGGTGGAATCTATCAAGAAAATTGTCCATTTCAGTTAAGTTTTCAAATTTGGTGGTGTATAAATTTTTAAAGTAGGATCCAAATATTCTCTGGATTTCCTCAATGTCTGTTGTCATTTCTCCCTTTTCATTTCTGATTTTGTTGATTTGTGTTTTCTCCCTCTGTCTTTTAGTTAATTTGGCTAAGGGTCTGTCTATTTTGTTGATTTTCTGGAAGAACCAACTCTTGGTTTCATTGATTCTTTGTATAGTTCTTTTTGTTTCTAAGTTGTTGATTTCAGCCCTATGTTTGATGATCTCCTGCCTTCTGCTCCTCTTGGGAGTGTTTGTTTCTTTCTTTTTCCAATTCACCCAGTTTAGCTGTTAATTCACTAATATGAGCTGTCACAATTTTCTTTTTGAAGGCACTTAGTGCTATGAACTTTCCTCGTAGCACAGCTTTCATTGTGTCCCATAGGTTTGGGTTTGTTGTGTCTTCGTTTTATTTGGATTTTAAGAAGTCTTTGATTTCCTTCTTTATTTCTTCCCTGACCCAGTGGTCCTCTAGTAAAGACTTGTTCAATTTCCATGTGTGTGTAGACTTTCTGTTGATTCTTTTGCTATTGAAGTCCAGCTTTATTCCATGGTGGTCTGATGAGATACAAGGGGTTATTTCAATTTTCTTGTATCTGTTGAGGCTATCTTTGTGTCCAACTATATGGTCTATTTTTTTAAAGAAATGTTTTAAAAGTTACCTAGGCAGGCCTCAAACTCCTTGACTTTTGAACTCTTGGGTTGAAGTTTACCATTTCTGTCTCAATTGCTTTTAATATTTCTTTCCACTATTTCAAAACTGAAAACAACTTCAATTGCCTAATTAAGTCAGTTCCAACCTTCTCTACCTGGCTCTCAGGAGTCCTACCCCCAGCAAACACACATCCACTTCTTTCTCCACACCCACCTCCTACTCTTACAATCCGAAGAAGTGAGCCTACTCTGTCTTAAAACAGCATCATCCACCGGGCATGGTGGCGCACACCTTTAATTCCAGCACTTGGGAGGCAAAAGCAGGTAGAACTCTGAGTTCTAGGCCAGCCAGGTCTACAAAGTGAGTCCAAGACATCAAGGGCTACACAGAGAAACGCTGTCTCGAAAAACCATACAAAAAAAAAAAAACAACAATAACAACAACAACAAAAAAAAAAAAACCCAAAGCCCAGCATCATTCTCATGAACAGTGTCCTCACCCTCATCTCGTTCTATGGTCTTGTCTGGAATGATCTTCCATATTTGTATTTATTTCCTGTTTCAGTACCTGGGTCTAGTCACATTGCATAATTCCAGTCCACAGTGAGATGTGTTTTCTTGGACCACCATGCTGGCCATAGTTTACCAGCAGTCCCACAGCATCGTTGTTCTTGTTAACTGATTACTCAGCCAGGTTGCAAGCTGTTAAGACTGAAACCTGCTACTTTTTCTTCTCATTTAGCACAGGGGGCTAAATTTGTAGAAAAACATCCATAAATATTCAGCTTATTGAACTGAATATTAATATTATAAGCAGAAAGACTAATACTCAAATTCTGGCACAGTTACTTTTTTAGTGATGAATTTAATATTCACGGGTTATTTCTTTTCCAACATTTATTTATTTCTTCAAGTTACATCTCAATCACAGTCCTCTCCCTCCTCCCCCTTCCACCCTTCTACCCTCTTCCCCCTCTCCGTCCTATCCGCTTTTTAAAAAATTTAAGGTGTATCTTCCCCCCCTCAAAACTCCCCTTTTTAGTCCAATAAACGGCTCTTTTTCTTGTAACAATAAATATAATAGAAAACAATAAGAACAATTAGCCAACAATTATGAAAATTATAAGGTATAACATACATTCCCAATGTCCAGTCCATACGTATTTGGCAACTGATAATAATATTCACAGTTACTTTTTAACCAGTGTTTTAAGAGAAATTATACTTTTCTTTCTCTGCTTTTTACAAAACATAATACAAGTTGTAACAATAATTACAGGAGGAAATACTTCAGTTTGTAGACCTAATATGCTAACAAAACCTTTGCCACTCTTCATATTCATCAATAGCCTTGAAATTGACTCATTTAAAGTCAACCAGGACAGGCTTAACATGGCTCTGATTCGTCAAGGATAGGAAAGTTAGAGCCATTTATCCAGGGAACTTTGGCTGACGCAGCTTCCACAGTTAGGCTGGGATTCATGCCTTATGTTTTGAGGCATTGTCTCACTACACAGCCCAGGCTGACTTCTAACTCAAGAACCTCCTGCTTCTGTCTCCCTGGTACCGAGATTATAGGTGTGTGCCACCACACCTGGCCCATGTAGGTGGCTTTTTGTGTTTGTACTATTATTAGCACTTCATAAAGGACATCTTTATTCTTGGATCTATGTTTGTGTATGGCTCATAGGTCAAGGAACACAACTGAAACTTTTCTAGTTGGGTTATGTGTTCCTTGAAAACGGGGCAGGGGTGCAGTTTAGTGATAAAATCCTTGCCTAGCATGCTGGAGATTCTAGGCCTGAACTTCGCACCATTAATTAATTAATTAATTAATTAGTTAGTTAGTTAGTTAATTAATTAAAGTCACACAGGATTGGGGATATAGTTCAGTAGTAGAGTATATGTTTACTATGTGGAAGGCTTAGAGATTGATTCCTTTTAAAATATATGTATATATTTAAAATTTTTATAAACTTTATTATCAAAAAATTCCTTGCACATAAATAAAAATGTCAAGTTTAATTCCCAATAGTACAAAATAAAAAGAGAAGTAATCATGAAGATAAGTAAAAGCTTTAAAAAAAAAAGTCTCCCTGGCAATGGTAGCAAATACCTTTAATTCCAGCCTTGGGGGAGGCAGAGGCAAGGGAGATCTCTGAGTTTGAGGCCAGCCTGGTCTACAGGGTGAGTTCCAGGACAGCCAGGGCTACACAGATGAACCCTGTCTCAAAAAAAAAACAAAAAACAAGTAAACTAACAAAAAAGTGTATCCTTCCAAATTGTGTGTGATTTTAAAGGATAACTATATTCGCATGTCCCTCTGCTGTGGAACCCGGAACTAAGTGTTCAAGCAAGCACGAACGCTGCCTTATCTGTTCTCTAGAAACGCTTGGAGTTCAGCTAGTTTTCAGAAATGAAAACACCTGCTGTCCCGGAGGCCGCGCCACGAGGCACCAGTGAAAAGGCAGAGCGGCCAAGATTGCAGAGTCCTCAGAGGAGCGCATCTGCGGATGCCTTTGCACCGCAATCATTTAGCTCTTTCGTCTTCCTCAGGCCCTGGAGGTTCTAGAGCAGAGGGAAAAGGGCAGTTTCAGCGTTTCAAATCCCAGATTCCTCCATCTCCTTGGTGCGCTCAACCTTCCATTTAAGGTACACTCAGCACTTTGACAGACAGTACACAGAGTAAATGGTAAATTGTAATTGGGAACGGGTAGTCTGACAAACTCACTCTCTTGTGTATGAGAGCAGAGCTCACCATCTGCGCGAACAACGGGCCAGATGTTCCAGAAAGTTCTCACTGCAAGCTCCCAAATCCTCTGGCTTCCTTTCCATCTATTTGAGCTGTCTGAACACTGTAGGCGCACAGTGCCTACCCTTATAGTTTACACATGTTTTGTTGCACTAAATGGAAAAGGGACAGAAAAGGGTGCAGTTGGCTAGATTAATCATTTTGTAAAACCTTAAACTGAGATTTTGCATACATAATTTTTAAAAAATTGCCAGGCGTGGGGACGCACTCCTTTATCCCAGTGCAGGGAAGGCAGAACTCTTGTGTTTGAGGCCAGTCTGGTCTACAAGGTGAGTCCAGGACAGCCAGGGCTACCCAGAGAAACCCTGTCTCGGAAAAAAAAAATCAAAACTCTCTCTGTGGCAGAATGTTTGGGGATTATGTTTGTAGATTATTGGCTGTCAAAATTTTGAGTTGGGCCTGGGGAGGGAGCTGAGCAGTTAGGTTGTTTGTCCTGGGTTTGGAACCATAGCACCTCACTAACTGAGTATGGCGGGACATGCTACTAATCCTAACAGCATTTGGGAGGTAGAGGAAGGATTGTAGTGAAAATTCTGGAATTTTTGTTTTTTTTTTTAAAAACAGCACTATTATAAGAATATGTTTTCATTTTAATCACAGGTGTGGGGAAGAGAGTTGAAGACACGAATGCCTCATGGAGACAGTGGGTTCTGAGCACCATGGCCTGCTGAATGATGAAAAGATCTTCTGTGGTAATAGATTCCCAAACTTCGATTTTGTCCTTAAAGTGAGTGTCTAAAGAAAAAAAATTCAAGTCATTCCAGGATCCGAAAATGATGCCTCTAAATAACTTTAACCCATTTATCAGGGAGTTAAAAATACACACACACACACACACACACAGAGAGAGAGAGAGAGAGAGAGAGAGAGAGAGAGAGAGAGAGAAGTATGTGTGCTTGTAGACTCTCACTCTAAATTGAACATTCTGTTTTGTTTTGTTTTTCAAGAGTTTCTTTCTGTAGTTCTGGCAGTCCTGCTCTGTAGACCAGACTGAACTTGAAGTCAGAGAGATCTGTTTGCCTCTGCCTTCTGAGTGCTGGGATTAAAGATGTGCACCACCACCAGCCCCTCAAGCTACATTCCTACTTGTATTTTGAGATAGGATTTTTCCAAGTTGCCTAGGCTGGACTTGAAATCCCCCTGTAGTCAAGGCAGTTCTCAAACTTGGGATCCTACTGCCTCAGCCTCCCCAGTACTGAGATTATAAGAGGATGACACCACACCTGGCTAATTCTTTTTTTAACTTGGATGCAACAGAGAATTGTACCAGTAATTTTATTTCCACTCCTTACATCACTTTATTTTAAACTCAGTATTCCCAATACACTTAGGATGTGTGTGGCCTTAGAATGAATACCAACTGCTTCTAGGTGGTCCACATTGAGTTTAGGGCACAATTACAAGTGGGAGGAGGCCCCTGGTGCAATTAGTCATTGAAAAGATCTTCGTTTCTATGTAAGTGGGGTACGGATACTGACCATAATAATATATGAAATTTGTGCTATTAGAAAATGTGCATTGTAAGTTCCAATCACATTTCACAGACCAAGTTCTTTGTCTACCCAAGTCCAGCCACACACAATCTGAGTCCAGAAACCACAGGGCCCCAGGACTGGGCTCCTCTGGATAGTGAATCATGTTTTCTTCATTTCCTGCTGGCCTCTCGATAGTGGTGCCGTCTCCAGAAATTAAAATAAGTATACAGAAATTTCTGATCAGACTTGAGAAAAACTGAGAAAACACAGGACCAGAGAACACCCGGGAAGCAGATCTGTCCCTACAGCCCCAGAGCTTCCAAAGACCACTGAGGCTGAAGAGACCAATGGCTCCCTTCTCTCTGCCACAATCACCACATGGAACCTGCTAGAACCACAGGGATCTGAGAATTCATCTTTCAACTCAGGGCAGCTGTATTCTTTTAAATATCTTATTTCCATCATTTACCTTTTACATATGTATCTCGTGGACATTTTGCTTTTGTCTGTATGCTGCTCAGCTGGTTTAAGGACAGTTGTATATGTTTTTACATCCAGTTTACTGTGGGCATTTTTTATTATTCTTTTCAGATTCATCTCATCCACTTCCCCTCTTTATCTACATCTTTTCTTCTTTCTATTATCCTTATCCCCTCCTCCTTTTACTTCTTAGTTATTACCTTCCATACCTTGACAATCCTAAATATCTGTAGACCCTACCCATGTCCCAGTTTTCTCCTCTTACACATTGATTGCTTTCCTTTTCTTCAAATTTGATCTATTTTTTTTTGCTTTTTAGTTTTTTTATTATTTTGTGAGTTTCACATCATGAACCCTGTTCCCTCTCATCTCCCACCTCCCCTCAGACCTCCCCTCCACCCTTGCAACCTCCCCCCTACGTAAAAAAAAAAAATCTCGCTGTGGAAGCTGTAATATGTCTCAGTGCAACCCATGATATTCCCTTTTGTCCACACGTTTTTGCTTGCAAATGTTCATTAAAATGACTCTTTGATCTGGTATGAGTCCTCTGGCTTCTGCTACTTTGTCAATATGGGAACCTCACTGGGACTCCTCTCAGATATGCTGTTATTGTTCTGTGTCGTGGAGATCCTGTAGTTTTGGATCTGTGGAAATGGCCACAATCTTCATTGTGCCTCTTCATGAACTCCAGCACATCATCCATTGAGTGGATGTTGGGGTGGGCCAACTCAAAGCCCTGGTTCTTTGTAACTCCCACTTGCAGGGCCTGCTCTCCTGAGTGCTGAAGCAGGTAAGGGATTGGACCAGCTCTCCTGCTTTCATGACCCCATCAGGGCCAACTCTCCCACCTGCTACCTGTGTTGAGAGCAAAAGAGTGGATGGGAGCGCTCCCTCTCCAACACCACAAAGCAGACAGAAGGCAGGACTGGCTCTCCCACACTCATCCCTCAAGGATGGCTCACCCATAACCCCCAAATCCAGAACCAGCTGTACTGTGCTGCTCAGGCAAGGTGCAGGGCCTGTTCTCCCAAGTGCTACAGCATGTGAGGGGCAGTGACATCTCTCCTGCTCTTGTGACTCCATTGGGGCCAGATCTCTGGTCTGCCACTGTTGGGGAGGGCCAAAGGGAGAGGATCTTTCCCTTGCCAATACCACCACAAAGCAAACAAAAGGCAGGACTGACTCTCACACACTCACACTCTCAAGGCCGGCTCACCCACAACACCCTAATCCAGGGCCAGGCAGGGCTCCCCTAGTCTCTGGCTTGCTTCCTGTCCTAGGAGCCCAACTGGTGCTTGCCTGGTGCTGGACTGGTGGTCATCACAAGCTAGCTCCCTGTCTGAGCCCCATGGTGCTGAACTGGTCAACACCAGTTGGTCTCTGGCTTGATTTTTTTTTTCTCCAGGAATGTTAGGCTGCTATTCATTCAGATGTTCACAGGTCAAAACACTGAATGTAGACATAATCTCTCTCCTCTGTGCCACCTACTGATGCACATGTGACACAGCAGCCACATCTGCAATGCCTCTAGTGGCAGCCAAATTGTTCTAATTTTTAATCCTTATCTTCACCCACCTTATCTTTTCAAAATTGATGTAATACTGAATCATATTTAGCCTATCTTTTCAATGTCTGCCAGGCGTGTTGTCACATGTCTTTAAACCCAGCACTCAGGAGGCAGAGGCAGGCAGATTCCTGTGAGTTCAAGACCAGTCTGGTCTACAGAGTGAGTTCCAGAATAGCCAGGGCTGTACATCTATTTGTTGCCTCTAAAAAACACACCTCACCACAAAAGACAGATACTACTTTAGGTAAAAGGTCAGAAAAGGGTATTTCAAGCAAGGGCCTTCAATGTAACTTAAAAGTCATTTAATTAAAGTAAAACAATTATATAAATACTATTATGAGTGATTCTCAAATACGACAAAAAGCAATAAAGGTAATGTTTGTACAATTTAAATAGAAGATCCTCTTCTAATTCTGACAAAATAGGTTACACACGAAAACCAATTCAAAAAATGGTCACTTAATACTGACTAAGGGAATAGTTAATCAGTCAATAGACCATTACTATTCTAACATATAAGCTCATAATACATATATGTCCGATTTCATAAAACAAGTACTGTTTCATAAGACAGTAGTCACAGATTGGGCTCAGCAAAATAGTAGTGGTGGTTTGAGTACTCCACTCTTACCAACTCATAGGTCATTCTCACAAAAATAAACAGAAGTATGTAAACTAAATGATCATAGATCAAATGGACTTAACAGACTTCTCCAGAACATTCCATTCAAACACAGCAGAAGCCATGGTTTTCTCAGCATCTCATGGAACTTTATTTTTGGACACAGAGCATCTCTTACCAAAGGAAAATTGAAATAATTCTTTCCATTGTACCTGATCACAATGCAATTAGACAGCAAATCAATACCAAGAAAACCCCTAAAGCATATACACACTTGTAAGTGTTAAATAATAAACTATTGGGCAATAAGTGGGACCTTGAATAAATCAAGAAGGAAATAAAATATTTCTAGAATTGAATGAAAATGAAAATACAACATATCAAAACCTATGTGATACAGTGAAAGCAGTCCTAAAAGGGAAGTTTATATCTTAAGCACTTACAATAAGAAACCAGAGAGGTCAGGAGTGGTGGCACACGCTTTTAATCCCACAACTTGGGAGGCAGAGGCAAATAGATTTCTATTAGATTGAGACCAGTCTGGTCCACATGGTGAGTTCCAGGCCAGCTAGGGCTACATAGTAAAAACCTGTCTCAAAAAAAAAAAAAAAAAGTCAGAGTGATCACCATGCATGTTAAAGCTCCAGAAAAGAAACACAGACTAAACTCCAAATCAGTAAATAAAAAAGAAGTCATTAATATCAGGGAGAAATCACTACAACAGAAATGAATATATATATAAAGAATCCGTGACACAAAGAGTTGGTTCTTTGAAAAGATAAATAAGATTAACATACCCTGAGCCAAAGTGCCTAATGAAAAGCAAGAGAGAGCCGGGTGTGTTGGCGCACACCTTTAATCCCAGCACTCGGGAGGCAGAAGCAGGCGGATCTCTGAGTTTGAGGCCAGCCTGGTCTGCAAGGTGAGTCCAGGACAGCCAGGGCTACACAGAGAAACCCTGTGTCGAAAAACAAAAACAAAACAAAACAGCAAGAGAGGATCCAAATTTAACAAAATTAGAAATGAAAATGGAGGCCATTACAGCGTGTGCCAATGAAATTCAAAACATCAAGAAATGAGACCCATTCAACAGCCTCAGCACCTAGGCCTGAGTGCCTAGGGTCCCTCTTTTACCCAGTGCAAATGAGCCCTGACCACCACAGCTAAGGCTCCCAGGGAAACAGCTCCTAAGACAGATTTCACAAACTTCATTCCGCAAAGAAGAAAGAGTAGGCTAGAAAGCAGGGCTGATTGAGGGAACCCTCCTGGAACTCTTTAGTCTTGAGCTGGGCAGTCATTCTCAGTGTGGAGCCTTGCTTCAGGGCAGAGCTAAATAATGCAGAAAAATGATCCTGAAGCAGGTGTCGTATGTAAATGAATCTTTTGTCTCAGACTTGCATTTGTTACTGCTGTATCTACATAGGTAAGAACTTAGACACACAAGGTGACCCCTGCCACTTAGCACATGACCAGTTAACAGATGCTAAATGAACAGTAACTAAATGTGACTCAAGGGAAGAGAAATAATAAATGTGTGGAAAGGAAGAGAAGGGGTGCGGTGTGCTAGGACAGAATCTCAAATGGTGAATCTGGGAACGGGAGGATCAAAAGTTGGAGAACAGTTTGGGTAACTTAGTGTGATTCCTCAAAATAAAACTAATAAGTGGTTGAAGGTGAAGCTCTGTGGCAGAGTACAAGCTGAGCTTGTGCAAGGCACTGAGTTCAACTCCTGGCAATGACAACGAAGAAAGTAAGGAGGGCAGGGAGGAAGACAGGGAACCTACGTCCTTTGTTGCGTTTGCTGTTGGCATACTGCAGTAAAGAGATACAGCCATCATTAGAATGAATACCCACAAAGTTCCTTCATGGAAAAGGCCAATCCCATTACACTCATCTCTCCAAGTATTCTGCCTGCCTGGCACAAGCTGTCTGGAAAACAAAGTTGGAATTGTCTTCATGCAACAATAAGGTACTGGCAGTCCAACTGGCCCATGCTTGCCTTGAAGTCTGGCATTGGTCACTTGGGCAGTTCTTCTAAATTAAGTTGACTCAGACTCCTACAGACACCTGCTTAACTTGCATTGTAACTGGCTGATGGTCCAGACAGGCTCCGCAGGGTCCCTGAGTCCTGTGTTTTCAATGTCTTTGATGCACTCACACTGCTGACTTTTGTGTGTGCTCACACCCCAGGAAGTACTTAGCAAACAGGATCCTGCTGCTCTGTATGCCCCAATGAAGCAAAGCTCAAGGATTGAGGCCCCAGCCTCCCCACTCAATATGTGTTTGTTGAGAAGAAGTTCATGGCCAGTTCTGAGGGTCCTTATTGTGAACTATGATAATCACATGAGGTGAAGCTTGCTATTTATCCATTCTATAGTACATACATATCTGAAACGTTCAGATCGTATATATAACAATACAAGACTACTTGGTCAACTAAAATACATTCATTAATTTAAAAGTGTTTGTTGAATAAGCAATTATATACCCAAGTAAGTATAATCAGCAAACTTGTTAAGGTGCGTTTATTTTGCCTTTCAAGGGTTAATTGATATGCTCTGCTTTGAATAAGCATCTTTGTGCTCAGACGGTCATTGTCTCTTTTTTTTTTTTTTGGTTTTGGTTTTGGTTTTTGGTTATCGAGACAGGGTTTCTCTGTGTAACAGCTCTGGCTGTCCTAGACTCACTTTGTAGACCAGGCTGGCCTCGAACTCACAGAGATCCGCCTGCCTCTGCCTCCCAAATGCTGGGATTAAAGGTCACTGTCTCTTAAAGTTTAATGAATAAATATTATCCTCCCATGGGAGGATGCTTTAACATAGTACCAGCTTTGTCTTGAATTTGTTTTAAAAATTAAGATTTAAAAAAAAATTTTTTTAATTGGTGCATGTGAGTATGTGTGTGTGAGGATGTGCATGTGTGTGTGTTTATGTATGTGTGTA
>CAJQZJ010000332.1:398273-414655 GCA_907164525.1 Lophiomys imhausi | reverse complement strand
GCATATGTGTGTTTGTGTGTGTATATGTGTGTGTGCATTCACATGAGAGCAGGAGCCAGAGGTGTCAGTGGCATCATACCTGTTGGATGGAGTGACAGGTGATTGTGAGCCTCCTGACCTGGGTGTTAGGAACTGAACCTGACCTCCGAGAGCAGAGCACACTCCTAACTGCTGAGTCATTTATTTTCTAATATAAACTTATATATTCGGTGGTGCTGGGGGGCCAAATCCATGGCCTTGTGCATGCAAGGCAAGCACTTGCCCACTGAAATACAGGTCAGCCCTGAAGTCAGTAAATTTTATTCACTTAAGCTGAGTTGCCACATGTGCTGGCTAGTATTTCGCTAACAGAAGGCACACACAGTATCATGTGAGATGTGGGAACCTCGATAGAGAAAATGCCCCCATTCTCAGATTGTGGGCAAGTCGGTGGGGCATTTTCTAATTAAGGAGTGATGTGGGAGGGCCCAGTGTCTGTGCCACTCTGAGGTGGGTGGCCCTGAATGGTATAAGAAACACTTACTGTGCTTCCAGAAGACCTGGGTTCAATTCCCAGCACCCAGATGGTGATTCACAACCATCTGTAACCCCAGTTCTAGAGGCTCCAACAGGAATATACACTGTGCTCACACCCGCAGAACAGTCATTAGCATAAATGAACAAATTAGCATAAATTTTAAATATATTCTTCATTAAAAAAAAAAGAACAATCCACAGAGCAAGGCAATAAACAGCTCCCTTCCAAGGCCACTGCTTTATTTTCTTCCTTGAGTTCCTGTCCTGACTTCCCTTCATGGTTGGTATATGATGAAATAGTTTTTCTTCCCCAGGTTGGTTTTGTTTGTGGTGTTTAGCATGGCAATAGAAAGCAAGCTAAGAGCTGGGGCTGGTGGCACATGCCTTTAATCTCCACACTCTGGACACGAAAGCAGGTGGATCTCTGTGAGTTCGAGGCCAGCTTGGTCTACATAGTGAGTTCCAGGACAGCCAGGGCTTCATAGTGAGACTCTGTCTCTAAAAAACTAAAAATCTAAAAAAGAAAAGAAAGCAAATTGACACTAAGAAACCACAGGACCACATTACACATTTCAAAGACCTGTCAAGGTGATGCAGAGAACCTTCAGACTGATATTGAACAGGAAAATTGTTAGTAAGTACCACAGAAACTGAAATGCCTAGAAGAATGCCTGGTACCCACTATTTATTAATTCTTCTTGCCACTTGTGTTTTCAAAGAATTATTAAAAGCCCTAAATTTCGGGGCTGGAGAGATGGCTCAGTGGTTAAGAGCACTATTTGCTCTTGCAGAGGTCCTGAGTTCCCAGCAACCACATGGTGGCTCACGACCATCTATACTGAGATGCCAGGTGTTTGAAGACAAGAACACTCATATACGTAAAACAAACAAAGGAATGAATGATTGAATGAATAAATAAATAAATCTTAAAAAAAAGCCCTAAATTTCATCTGACCACGGTGGTACATACGTGTCATCCCAACTATGCAGTCCCAAGACTGGAGTGGGAAGATCCCAAGTTCAAGGTTTGCCTGGGCTTTAGACTGAGTTCAAAGCCAGCCTCAGCAACTTAGCAAAACCATGTCTTAAAATAAAAATGTAAAAGGCGCTGGGGAGATGGCTCAGTAGTTAAGAGTGTTTGTGGCTCTTACAGCGGACCCAGGTTCAGTTCCCAGTACCCACACGGTGGCTATAACTAACCACCCTTAACTCCAGTTCTGGGGAATTTCAGCGTCTCTTCTGACCTCTGTAGGCACCTGCACACAGGTGGTGCATGTTCATACACTCATACATACACACAAACTTAAAAATAAAAGGAAAAATAAAGCCAGGAATGAAGAAGAGTGGTAGAGCCCTTGCCTGACATACATGAGGCCCTCAGTTTAATCCCTTGCACTGCTAAACACAATGACAGCAGCATCAAACCCCCTCATTCTAAACCTTGATGGAAAAAAACGTGCTGATTCTAATAAACGACAAATGTCAATCTTTTAATCCAGTATCCAATCAGAATTAAAGATGCCTCCCTAACCTCATATTTCTGAGCATCATGGTATAAATGGATCTAAGTTTTCCACATAAAATATTCAACATCTTGTTAATTTTTAAAATGTATTTACTTTGTTTTTCTTATGTGCATAGGTGTTTTGCCTGCATTTGTCTGTATGAGGGTGCCAGATCAGTTGTGAGCTGCCATGCTGGGAATTGAACCCGGATCTTCCGCAAGAGCAGCCAGTGCTCTTAACTGCTGAGTCATCTCTCCAGCTCACATTTAGTTAATGTTTAATTTCCATAAACAATGGATAACTTCTATAATATAAGTATATCCCAATTTAATATCTGGGACATGCCAAATTCGAGACATGCTTATACTAGATAATTATTGCTGATTTGAAATTCACATTTAACTAGGTATCTTGTATTTTGGCTTGCTGAATCTGGCCATCCTAATCAAACCATAATAACATGCAGCAATCTATAAATCATAAATATAATAGTTTAGTTCAATTAGCTCTTTTGATTTTAAAAGAATGCTCTATTGGCAGTTAACCAATTTCCCCCTGAAGTTTTCAACCTAACTCCTTTCCTCATCCTAAACCCATGGTTAGTCCGCACTGTGATTTCACCTTCCTTTAGAACATTCTCTGAGCTCTGGAATCAGAATATCTATTTTGGTTCTCTGTGGTTACCAGAATGTGGCTTGCAAAAAAAAAAAAAAGAAAGAAAGAAAGAAAAAAGAAGGAACAGTTGTTAGCCCTGGCTAAAAGCCAGACATTTGGTGTTGAATTATCAGTTGCATATTCTCCTGGAGGTTCAGTGCAAGCTTGTAAAGCAGGTTTTCCCTATTGGTGTGATCCAATAGCCAGGAGACCATAGACATGGTTGCTTATTTTCATTCAGAGTGAAGAGTCCCGAGCCCTCGTGCTAAGGAAGAAAAGGCCAAGCTTGATAAGCAGTGTGGCTGAATATAATAAGCGTTGTGACCTGCCAGTGGGTGCTGGTTCACAGAGCAGAGGGCTTGGAGCCAAGTTTGGAGGGAGGTCTTGGCAGGGCACCGCCAGCCAAGAAAGAAAAACCCGAAGTTTGCACTAACTGGTCCTTTTATGGGTCGTTTCTTCTGTCATTATTCACCTCTCTCACGCAACCCTATAAATCATCTTGGGGCTGAACTCCAAACTTCCAGAAAGCTGGTTAGGTGAGCAGCTGTGGGAAGCCAGGGCTTCTTGCCAAAACAAGACCCTGAGGACATTCCAGATCTCCAGCCAGCTCCCGAAAGCCCTTTCCTTTCTTCTCTGCACCCGGAGGATTGGCCAGTCTGTTTCCTCTCCTCCAGTGCCACCTGTTATTTCCAACTGCATTAGCTCCTTCCTGGAACAGCGTGGGACAAGCCAGCTTCACCACTTCTGGCCTACCTAATTCACACCAACTGTGGAGTATGTAGGGCTCGCCATGTGCCTGGCCTCGCTTCCTTGCCTCCCAGCACAGGGCTCTGTCTTTCCGGTCCTCCTGAGCTGGGCTGGCTCTCACAGCCAAGAACCCGAGTTCTTATCAGATCATGAGAAAAGAAAATGTGATGCAAGCCTATCCAGCTTTTTGATCTCCGTATAGCTCCGCAGACAGGCACCATCTCTCCCCCATTCACCTTTTCCGGACGAGTGTGAAGGTCTGTAATCCTGGTAAATGAGAGAAACAGAAACAAGAGAATCAGGGGTTTCAAGGCTAGTCCCGGGGAATAGCAAGTCTGAGGCCAGCCTGAGCTACTTGAGACCCTGTCATTAAAAAAAAAAATCAACCAACCAACAAGAAACCCGAGGGTGTGTGTGTGTGAAGAAATAGAAAAAATAGAACAAAAAATAAATTTAAATTTAAATAGCTAGAAAAAAAAACAGAATCCCGTGAAATTGTGGGAAACTAAGGAAATTGATAAAAAGATGGCTCCTTAATAAGATCAATAAAGTTGATAAACTCTGAGAGAGATTAAAAATAAAGAAGGGAAGTCCGGTCTCAGTGGCCTTTGCGCATTACATGTGGTACCCTGGGTTTGATGCAAGGTAACCTCCAAAAAAGGTTTTGAGTGCTTTTTATTAATTGCATATCAAATGTTTAAGAGCAAAATCAACAAACAAAACTGATACCACTCCCGGTATCAATTGGTTTAGACAATGTGTCAAGTCAATTAAATGAGAAAAGGAAATCTTTTCAGCAAGTGGTGCTAGAGTAGCTGGTTACACTTGTGGAGAAGCTAGACCACATTTTCTTTGTCACTCTATGCCCTAGAATTTATTTAAGATGGATCCTAGACCTAAGTGTAAAATATATAAAGCTTTAGGTGGAAAACTAGTAGGTGTGGTGACACAGGCCTGTAATCCCTGCACTTGGAAGGCAGAGGCAGCAGGACCAGGAGTTCAAGGCCAGCTCTGGGTGCACCGGAAGCCAGCTTGGATGACCATGAAACCCCATCTCAAAAAAAAAAAAAAAAACCCCAAACCCTGGGGTCTGTGGAGAGACACCCGAAGTTCTTGCTGTGCGAATACAAGGGCTTGGGTTTGAGCCCCAAAGCTGGACACAGTGGCCTGTACTTGTAATCTTACTACTGGTGGGAGGTGGGAGAGGCGTGGAGACAGGAGGGTCCCTGGGACACCTGATGATTTCTGATGATTGACTCCTGACCTTGACCTTTCACCTCTGTGTGTTCGCGCGCGTACACGCAAACCTAACAAACAAAATGAACGGATGAACACTTTACCTCTTCAAACTTGTGTCAGTAAATTTCATTGACAGGTATGGCAAAAGCAGCAAACTTGAAAGAGTGATTGATTAATGTTGTCAAATGTTTAATTTAAAAGTTTTGCTCATCAATAAAATAAAATAATAAAAGGGTCTGGAGAGATGGCTCAGTGCCTAAGAGCTGCTCTTCCAGAGGACCTGAGTTCAAATCCCAGCACCCATGAGGCAGCTCACAACTCTCTGCAACTCCAATTCCAAGGGATTCCACAACCTCACACAGATATTCATGTAAGCAAAAACCACCAATATAACAAAATAACAAAATAAAAAAAATAAGTAAATCTTTCTCATACAAACAACCCCCCCCCCAAAAAAAACCCCAAGGTTACTGAATAAAAAGTCGACTAACTAAAGTCCTGTAACCAGAGCACATAAAGATCTACAGGGAATAAAGCGACAAGCTAGCCCCCAGAAATGACTCAGTGAGCCAAGGTGCTTAACACCCAGCCTCATGATCTGAATTCGTGATCAGGGCCCTCATGGGAGAAGGGGGCAACTGACTCCCACAAGTTGTCCTCTGACTGCTATACACAAGCTGCACGCAAGCTGTAAAGCACATGTGTACCCCCCACCCATCCACCCACCCCATATAAGAACACACAATAAGTAAATATTGATTTTGTGGTTGTTGTTGTTTTTGATTTTTCGAGACAGAGTTTCTGTGTAACAGCCCTGGCTGTCCTGGACTTGCTTTGTAGACCAGGCTGGCCTTGAACTCACAGAAATCTGCCTGTCTTTGCCTCTGAGTGCTGGGATTAAAGGCGTGCACTGTTGGGGAAAGTCTAAAAACATTGCTTGGATAGGCTGAGATCTGGTTACCATCCCTTCTGAGGCATTTTCTTGATTTGTTAATAAAAGTCACTTATGACCAATTAGCTGGGCAGAAGGAGTATAGGAAGGTGGGACTTGAAATTAACACAGGAACCCTGCGTTTTACATGGAGGATTAGCTCTTTCGGCCAGGAGACATGGAAGCAGATAGACGTGTTTGAGAACACTGGAAGGTACTCACAGGCACATGGCGGTTTGGGATTAGGGTAATTTAGAGTAGCTAATTGAGAGTCTACCCAGCTAAGGGCTAAGCATTCAAACATTAGAAGGTCTTGGTGTGTTTAATTATTGGGGAAAGGATCACTGTGGCTTATAGGCTGTCAGTCCAAACAATCCAGAGCCATCTTCTGCCAAGCTTCCGGCAATTCTACCGGCCTAATATAACAATTTATATTACTTAACAGAGTTTAGGTTACAGGTGGTGTAGTGGGGGGGGGGGCTCTTTCCCCAGGATATAGCAGGATGCTGCTGGTTGAGGTGGGCCAGGCCTGTCAGCTGATATCCCGCTAGGCCGCCCGCTGCTCTGCCAGCCTAATCTTACAGTTTATACTTATTAATAAATACAATTGATAAATTTCACTTTCAGTGCACCACCACACACAGCAAGTGAATTAATTTTTTTTTAAAAGACAAGCAACCCAATAAATAATCAAGAAAGATTTGAATAGGCCCCTCACAAAAGAAAGTTTTACTCATAAGGAAGACACAATGGAACCAGAGTAAGGTCTAATTTCACACCCATTAGGCTAAGTAGAATTTTAAAAGCTGTCTGTACCAGGTCTTGGAGAAGGTATAGGCTATAACTAAAAGTGTAAGGTATGGCTCATGGCTCTGCAAACTGCTATAAATACTTTCAAAGAACATTTGGTGTTTTTATGCCAGAAATTCCACTCCTGGGTTTTTGCCTAAAGGAAATAAAACAAAACAAATGTTGACTAAAAACGTATACAAAAATGTTCATAATAGCTCAACTATGGACAACTCAAGACCTTAAAGAAATTGTGACATAGTTATACAATATACTATGATTCATATTTTTTGTTTTGTTTTGTTTTGCTTTTTGAGACAGGGTCTCACTATGTTGCCCTGGCTGTCCTGGAACTCACTCTGTAGACCAGGTTGGCCTCAAACTCATAGAGATCTGCCTGCTTCTGCTGGGATTAAAGGCGTACACCATCATGCCCAACAATTCAGAATTTTCTAGACCACAGAAGCCATGAACAAAATTTACACGTCCATAACTCCACTGACTGTAAGGTGAAGACTGAACAAAGCTGTTGCCTGGTGATGGAGACCAGGGCATGCGCGGTTAGTGAGCAGAGGGAACTATGGGATAGCATAATGTTCTACATCTCCATGGGAAGGTTGGTTACACAGCTGTACACATTTTTTTCAATATTTATCAAGATCTACTCAAAGGTTGTGTGTTTCAATATACATGATAATTAATACATTTACGTATATGCGAGTAAATAAAAGTAGTATTGGTGAGGCTGGGGAAAGTGGGTAGGGCCAATGATGCTTGTTCATGAAGGGATCCCTATCCGGCGCTCAGGAGGTTGGCCTTGGCCCTCCAACCAGCAGGTGCCTCTTGAAGAAGTAGGATGTGTTAAAGATGTGTGTTTTCAGAAGGTTACTGAGATGCTGTACATGAAGGGAAATTACCTTTCCTTTATTTCTCTTTAATTTTGTCAACATCAATTCTTCCTTCTGCCTCATAGAATGGTTTAAGAAGCACTGGAGTTAGCTCTTCTATGAAGGCTTGTTAAAATTCACACCAGAGAATACATCTGGACCTGGGTTTTTTGTATGTGGAGAGTTTTAATTACTGTTTTGATCTCACTGCTTGTTAGTCTGTTTAAACTGTTGCTCTACTCTTGCATCTAGAAATTAATCCATTTCTTTTAGATTTTCCAATTTAGTGGGATAGATGTTTCAAGGTAAGCCCTGATGGTGTTTTACATTTCATTGGCATGTGTTGTAATGGCCCCCTTTTCATCCCTAATTTTATTAATTTTGGTCTTTTGTGTTTTTTAAGCAGGCTAGTGAAGCATATAGTCTTGTCTTTTCAAAGAGCCAGCTCTGCGTGTCATTGATTCAGAGTGCAAAGGTTCTGTCTTTAGACTTGTGGTTGTAGTTGAACCTTGAGTCTCAGAGAACAATGGGAAGGGCTGTTAATATTAAAAAGAAAAAACCCAAAAAGGTGAAAATAAAATCGTGAAGACTTTACCTAAAAACAGATTTGCGTGATGAGTGGCGTGTGCTTCCCATTGTGTGGTAGCTTCTTCGGCACTGTTGTCACTGACCCACCCCTTGGTCCTCATACGCACTGAGTTCATTGTCTTTAGTGGACACGATGCCATCCATGGTTGTCATCTTTGCAAGGTTTAGTTATGGGGGCTTTATTTTTATGAGCCTTGGCTGTTTTGTTTCCAGTTGCACAGACTCTAAGTTGGGATAAAAGATAGGGGGGACACCATGGACCTCACATGCCTCACAGGAGTCTCTGGAGTGTATGTTTCAGAATTTTCTAGAAATTTCCATTTACTTTTCCACATTTTTGTCTGATAATTCTGTAGAAGCCTAGCCCGGCAGGCTGTGGCTTCTTCACAAAGCTGATGGTATGAGGTTGAGTAAAATTTATGGTTAAAATGAAACTCTTACGTCTGTTCATTCAGCTGTATCACTTCAAAGGGGAAAACAAATAGAAGCCAGCTTCCTGTCATCTCCAGGCATTAAAGGACGACAGACTACAGTTGCTTTCCATTTTGACTGGAAGCAAAACTACAGATGAAGAGAATAATAATAGATCAAGGAGCCAAACAAACTCAAGTAACCTCTTCATCAGCGGGAGCCAACCAGTTAAGAGCACAGTGAAAACCTCCCACGCTGACACCGCTGCATTTCAATGAGGGTAAGGAAGAAGAAGAAAGAAAGAAAGAAAGGTAGAAAAGGGAAAGGAAGAGAAACTGTCAGCTGAGCAAGCAGACAATAGCCCAGTATTTGGTTCACTAACGAAATCTGCAAGCCCTTTTCTCTATTGGCCAGGAGTGAAAAGGACGTTACTAAAATGATGGAAGATGCTCACTCACCAAGGAAGGTCTCCCTTCCAAGAGTGAATTCCTCTCTCTCCATACCTGGCAGAAGACTGTGACTACTGGAGACTGCGAGGGCAGGGACTTTGTCACTGTCATTTTCTCATTCTCATTTACTCACCCAGCATCTGCCCACATCCACCAGCATTGCTAGAAGGCCATATGAAAATAGTCTGGTTTGAAGGCTATGCTTTTTGGTGATGCCAAAGCTTGATTAATTGACTTTGTAAAGCAGTGTTTCTCAATCTGTGGGTTGAAACCCCTTGGGAGGTTAAATGACTATTTCACAGGGGTCGCCTGTGACCATGGGAAATACTATGATTCATAACAATATCAAAATTACAGTTGTGAGGTAGCAATGAAAATAATGTTGTGCTTGGGGGGGGTGCGGTGTCACCAAAGCATTCAGAACTGTGTCAAAGGGCTGCAGCAGTAGAAAGGCTGAGAACCACAGTGGTAAATGAATGACTTGTTCAGGCACCCAAGGACACATCTCATGTGCTGTAGAGTTGATGACCACTGGACAGTCACTAGACTGTCTGCACGGTCCCTCTGGTCCTTATGATGGTGACTGTACAGAAGAGACTGACACTCAGAAGAAGGAATTCTGATTAAGGTTGGGGGGTGCTGGGGACAGAGAAATAGTTTTGGAAAACAGAACACTTTAGAAAGGATACAATTAGCCAGGTGTGGTGATGAACGCCTTTAATCCCATCACTTGGGAAACGGAGGCAGGTGGGTGTCTGTGAGTTTAGGGCCAGCCTGGTCTACAAAAGGAGTCCAGGACAGCCAGGGCTGCACAGAGAAACCCTGTCTCGAAAAAACAAAACAAAAAAAGGGAAGAAATGATACAATTAACCATACCCAGAAAAGAAATATGGTGAAATATTTACCACTCAAAAGAGTAGAAAACACTGTCATTTCAAAATAAATAATTCTGGTATGTTTTGTTGTGGAGAAACCTCCTAGGAGTAACAGTCTTCAAATGTGTGGCTGTAATAAACCACAGTTAGAAGGAGAATAGGAAAATAATTTCCAGATGCCTCTAATTCATGTAGCAGCAACAGGAACATTGGGTTAAGTGGGGGCTGTTCATCTTAACTTAGAGATGACAAGTGCTTGCTTGTAGAATGGAGTAAATATTTTTGGTAGAATGCCTTTAATCATCATTCTGATGGTGGATTATACCTCATTGGTGATAGAGAGAAAACAAACTCAAGAATCATCGCTGAACTGAGGAAACATAACATTTTGATTTACAGTTAGTGTGATTGTTTGGGCGCTGTCATTTATTCGGCTGCTCAGAGAGAGCTGCTGAAATGAAAAGCATATTTCCAGGTCAGAAAAACCACAAAGAAGAAAGTATTTGAAAATCCAACAAAACCTCGCACTAGCGAACCGGCTTCCCTCGAGGGGAAGGAGGCCATGCATACTAGTTGGGTTTTCCTGTCTCTCCCAGGAACGCAACGAATTTTCAGAGGAGTCATCTGCTGGCTGGTGATGGCCTCAAAATAGATACAAAATCCTCACCAGTTGGTATTTTAGGCCATTCTTATTTTCTCTTCATTGGACCTAAAATTTAAGAGAATTGCACTCACACTTGCTCACATGTGTGGGCCTGTGTGTAGGTGAGAGAAAGGGGGGTGTACGTATGTTCCCATGAATGTGGTCATACATGTTCTATGGCCCATGCGTGAGCCCACAGGATAACCTGGGGTGACAGTACTTCCTTACATCTTGTCTCAGGTACAGCCTCTTTGTTTTTAGCTCTACTTGTACCAGGCTAGCTGGCCAGGGAGCTGAAGGACTTCTGTCCATTCTTCTCATTTTGCTGTGGCACACTAGGGTGGCAGATGCATGTGGTAGGCTGGGCTTTTCTGTGGGGTTGAACTCAGATCCTCACGCTTGTTCAGCAGGCACTCTACCTAATAAGCCATTTCCCTGACCTTAAATTTTAATTTTGAAAACATACATGCCTTTACAAGCTTATGACAATCCTCTGGAGAGTTCTGTTAAATCAGCAAACTTCACATTTGATCTTACATTGCCATCATTTTATGAGCAACAACACTGTGTCCTCCTGGTCATATACAGTATATATACAGGTTTCTAAATAATGCTGTGCCTGAGATTTTAAAAAGGAACAGGCTGAAGATGTAGCTCAGTGGTAGAACACTTGCTTGGCATGTGCAGAGGCACAGAGGTTTCATCTTTAGCACTAAAAATAAAAGTACATGTATTTATACTGCATGTTTGAAACATCTTATCTTAATTTCTGAATCATTATGTGGTCCAGGAAAATCATGTGTGGTGCAGATTTCAAATATTTTGTCCCATTGACTACTTGAGAACACCCCTCCTTATAGTACATTTTTAAAAAAGTGTTGACATTTCATTTTAGCCTAAAACTTCTTTTAACCACACTGAGTGGGCCACTTCACATTTCCCAGATCTCCTCACGCTCTTATCTCTTGGGATCAGCAGCAGTCCTCAACCATTTTTCTAGAAAAGGAAAAAAAAAATTGGAAAACACTGAACGTGTTGTAGGCCTCTTTTCTGTAGTTTCTCTTCCCTGCAAACTCACGGTCCTACGGTTGTTGCTTTTGTTGTCCTGACAACAGGTGGCCCTTTACTGATTAAGGGCTTTGGAAATCATGTCTTCAGTTTTTTTGCACAGCCTGATTATAGACCCACTGTAGGAAAAAAAAAAAAAGTCAGATTATATAAGTGAAACGTGACTTTGCTCTCCATCTCCTCAGCCCTAGTCAGCCTTGCCTTTCAGGTTTCATTGTTGCTGTTGACTCACAGATCCCATCTGGACCCTTCCCTGATCTCCTGAGTTTTAGAGAAGCCTGACAACACTGTCCCTCCTGGATGTCGCATAGAGACCTTCCTTCACCGTGTCATCAACAGCACCCTCTATCTTTTCTCCTAATCAACGATCTTCCTTTCCTATCTCTCTTCACCGGGAGAGCAAGAGCCATGCGTGGTGCTGGCTTCCGTCTTGTCCACTCATCCGTGGTCTGGGTCTGCTCATTTGGCTCCACCCTTCTGGAGTCCCACTCCACTCCAATTCCTGTTTTCATTTCTCCTCACGCAGCCACCTTGTCCTACCTGGAGGACGCCCGTGATCTCTTCATTGATCTTGAATCCATTCCCATTGCACGTGTTAGACACACAACTATGTTCGCCGTGATCTTTTTCTGTTCCCCTGAGGTTTCCTATACTACTTTATTATATCACTTCGAAGTTCTGAATGGCTTGACTCACTCTGTCTTTTCCAGCTTACCGGTCACCTTTACTGGGACACTGCTTTGAGCCTCAGTTCCAGATTGTGCTGGCCTCATTTTCTCTCTGGGGATCTTTGCCTCCCCCATTTCTTCCTCGCCCCTCAATGCCTTTGCTCCCTTGGTGAATGCACCCCCATTCTGTGTTTGCTCTTCTTCCTAGCGCCGCCTTCACATTCACGGTCAAGGTAAGTGCTTTGTATAGTCCAAATGGCACTTGTGCACTCCCTTCTCATCCTCGGTCCACCTTTCTTCCTTGGCTGTGCCAAATCCTAGGTTGCTTCTGGCCTCCTCAGCCACCACGGCCTGCAGCGCTCTCTCTTTTGTCATTTTTCTCCAGCTGGCTAATCACTACTTGTTTTGAATTTCTCAGCCCAAAGATAACTTCCTTTATGAAAGCTGCGTAAGGGCACCCTTTTCTCCCTTCTTTTCCCATTGTGAGCTGTTGCTGATTTGTCTGAACCTCCAGCCCTGGAATTATATGCATGTGCCACCGTGCCCAACTTTTCACATGGGTGCTACCGATTGAATTCAGGCCCTATGTCTCTACAGCAACCATCTTACTAACTTACCTATCCTTGTGGTCCCTGGAATCCTTTTCTTTATAGTTGAAGGGGAGCAGGGTCTTCAGGGGGGATATCTTCAAATTCATTGTATAGACAAGGGTGACCTTCAGCCTTGTCAATCTGCCTTCAGCTCTGTAACAAGCACAGTAGAAGATGCCCTTTAGACATGTAAAAACAGCTTAGTCAGGACACCCAGTACACCCAAGACTGCTTCTGATAACCAGAACTCAGTGACTTCACTCACTCCTGGAACCCCATGATGCCCAATGGACAGTATATAAGCAGAGTGTGAGAGGAGTGCTCTGCTCTGCACATCGGGAGAGATGCCACCTGGATCTGCTCTGTGGCCTGAGAGTCTCCCCCAGGATCCTGAGCCTCGAATCAGAGACTTCTGTAAGAGACTGGTCCTGGCCTTCAGCTAAGATATATCACACAGGTGACCAGCCTTGGGTGACAGGCTGAGGACCATATTTAGGAATGTAGAGTGTAAACACTAATTTTCTAATTTTCCTATTGCAACCTCATTTGTGACTGCCTGGGAAATATCAGCCCTCTTTTAATTAAAAAAAAAAATAGTCATGGAGGGGGACGGGTGCAGGGGCACACATGCCATGGCCTTCTGTGCTCCTGTGGAAGTCCGAGAACATTTGGAAGTCAGCTCTGTCCATGCACTGTGGGTTGTGGGGATTGTGTGACAGGGGCTGTTATCCACTGAGCCGTCTTGCTAGCTCAGTTATCTGTCTTCTTGAGAAACTTGAAACTTAATGAGGTCAGAAACTAGGTGTCTTTCCTTTCCCCTGCTGTATCCATGGCCCTAGCACAAAGCCTGGCACCAACAGAGTCTCAATCAATATTTCTTAAACAAATGGATTATGGTATCCCTCACATTTCTGCAATAATTTGTCTAATATGTCTCTCCTGGCAAGGAATGTTCTGTTCATGGTTGCCTGACTACCATTGAGCATGCCTGTGCTTGTAGCAGCTAACAAATGTCAAATGAATGAATGAGCTGCTCTCAGCACGTCAGAAGAGCTGGCTCTTTTTACTGAGTTGGTACTGGCAGACTTTGACTCATTCATTTTTAGACCTTATTTGATTTTCTAGAAGCTCAGATCCACATATAATAGACGAATTATCACCAATGACTCCCTGTGGTCTTCCGCCAGAAATATAGGCAGGGTACGAGTTTCTTTTTTGAAGGTAAGAATGATTACGTTAGTAGCCAATCTCTGTCCAAAAAGAATAGGCAGAGAACTATAGGAGAAGCACGAAAGAGGAAACTACCTTCTGCTATCTTTATACCCTGACCCTAACCAGACCACAGTGACTCTATGAAGCAGGATATAATTATGTTCACTTTCCCACATCAGAAGAAGATCTCTCCATTGTTCAGGAAACCCAATGAAGTTAGTTGGCTTCTCAGTACCACTCTACAGATCTTTGATGATTTACTTCTAAATTCTCTTTTGTGTTTTCCTCACACTATAATTATTTAGCATGTAAATACATTAGCTAACATCTATTCAGTCTTCCATGAGACGGATGTTTTAGATAAATTAATCTTCAAAAACAATTGCATGGGCCTAGCATTGTCCTGTCTTCTAAGGTGTTGAAACTGGTTTGTAGACTGGTTTGAAGATAATTCTAAAATAACAATACTGGAATTCTAACTTTGGCTTGTGAGACTGTCTCTTGCTATTTCCATTTTCATATGGTGAATCCTTTCTGTTGGTCTGGGTATGAAAGGATGAAACTTCACATAATCCCCAAATGTCTCTGGAACTTGCCCCTGCCTTGGAAGGACATAAAAAGCTCTTTTGTTGTTGTTGCTTATTTGCTTATTTTGGTGGGAGGAGCCGCACTCTCTCCCCAGGTCTTACAGTTGATCAACTTACAGTTGATAACTTCAACTCTTCCTGTACACAAGCAAGCTATGCGGGCAGGGAAAGGATGGATGGAACAGGGAAGTTTTGTGCCCGGAATAGAGAGGAAATTGAGTTAGAGACAGATGATGCAACAAAGTACTTAATGGACCTAATGCTACGTAAACATTTCTGTTGGACAGTGAGTGAAAACACATGGGTGATCTTTAGAACATCAACAAAACACACTTGAATAACATCTTACAGCCTCAGTGTACTGCTGGTCAGGGTAGAAGGTACCCAGCACGCTGAGGCACACTGACTAGCTTAATAGAAAGACCATCCCATTTCTGTTTATTAAACGACCTCTTTTCAAAATTAGGGTTTTTGGGGTTTTGTTTTTGTTTTTTGGGTGATGGTAGTTCTTTTGTTTTGTTTTAGGACCGTGTCTCCCTACGTGTCTCTGACTGTCTGTGAATTCGCTATGTAAACCATGCTTACTATAGCCTTCAAACACACAGAGATCTGTCAGCCTCTGCCTCCTGAGTGTTGCTATTAAAGGCATGCAGAACTCCCTATGCCTGGCTTTCAAAATTAGTTTAAAAGTTACTTAAAAGCTGGGTGTGGTGGCACCTTTTTTACTGACACTTGGAGATAGAGGCCAGACGATCAGAAATAAGCTTTGGCTGTATAGGGAGTTTGAGGCCAGCATGGGCTGCATGAAACCCTGTCTCGACAGTAAGTAAACAAACAAACAAGCAAACAAATAGGAGCATTTTGTGGTGATAGAATCCCCCCCCCCCATAATTTGTCATTTCTAGAGAAGCTATCTGGAGGCTTGCTTTTAACCCAAATCAATTTGCAGGGTTATAAGAACATTAGAAAACTCGTCAGTTGTTTCATGCCATTTTTTCCAGGTTATTATCATCGCACAGCCACTAGAATCAGTAGGCTCTAAATACTATGTTGTTTCTGATTGACAACATTACAGCATGTACATTCTGGAACATCCTCGATACATTCTTTCAGATTCTAGGGAAAGGCCCCAGGGATGGGAAAAAGTAAACATCTCTCTATCCATCTTCCTGTCTCTAACTCCAAAATTTTTGGATTATAGGTTTGTGTTTTCATGTCCGATTATTAGGAATTGCATAAGTTGTTCCATTTTGAGCAAACTGTCATTTTAAAATTCAGTTCTGGGGCTAGCCTTGCTTTGAGAACAAATATGAAAATAACAAAAAGTTTGAGTTAATAAAATAGGTTTCCTAGCTGGGTGTGATGGCATACTCCTTTAATCCCAGCACTCGAGAGGCAGAGGCAGGCGGATCTCCATGAGTTCAAGGCCAGCCTGGTCTACAAAGTGAGTCCAGAACAGCCAAGTATACAGAGAAACCCTTTCTTGAAAAACCAAAAAAAAAAAAAAAGAAAAAGAAAAAGAAAAAGGTTTCTTTAAATAAACATATAGGATTGTTTAACTTAAGCCAAGTGTAGTGCCATGTGCTTGGAATCCCAGCACTTGAGAGGTGGAGGCAGAGGGATCAGGAGTTCACAACTTAATAATGAGTTTGAGGCCAGCCTGGGCTATCTGAGACCCTGTTTCAAACAAAACAAAGACTGCTTAATGCAAATGCGTGTAAACTAATGATCATAATCCACAACCTCTGGCATCCAGACTTCTAGGGTAGGGTGAAAAATGCTGCAAAACAAAACCAGAAACATGTTGTCAATCTCCCAACACTTACTTCTGTTTTCCTGTGGGACAGTGTTTGCATAGCCTAGGCTGGCTTTGACCTACCGATCCTTCTGGTTTAGCCTCCTGGGTGCTGGGATCATAGACCTGCCACAGCCTTGCTCTAATTCTGTCTGTCTGTCTGCATGCATGTATGTATGCAGTGTGTGTGTGTGTGTGTGTGTGTGTGTGTGTGTGTGTGTGTGTGTG
>CAJQZJ010000332.1:377600-392273 GCA_907164525.1 Lophiomys imhausi | reverse complement strand
GTGTGTGTGTGTGTGTGTGTGTGTGTGTGTGTGTGTGTGTGTGTGTGCGTGATGCATATTCGTGTGTGTGAATATCACAGTGCATGTTTGAGGACACAGGACGACTTGTGGGAATGTCATTCTCTCTTTCCACCATGTGTCCTACCTGGGGATTGAACTCAGATGGTTAGTCTTGGTAGCAAGTGCCCTTACCCTTCATATGCTGGCTAGTTTTTACATCAACTTGAAACAAGCTAACATCACCCAGGAGAAAGAGCCTCACTTGAGAAAATCCCCCTATAAGAGACAACTGTAGGTAAATTGGTAAGACGTTTCTTAATTAGTGATCGATGAAGGAGGGCTTAGCCTAGTGGTTCTCAGCCTGTGGGTCATGACCCCTATTGTGAGCCTAACGTTCACAGGGGTCACCTAAGATCATTGAAAAGCACAGATATTTACATTAGAATTCATAACAGTAACACACAGTTATGAAGTAGCAACAAAATAATTATGGAACTATATCAAAGGGTCAGTCGCAGCATTTGGAAGGGTGAGAACAACTGGCTTAGCCCATTGTGGGCGGTGCATCCCTGGGCTGGAGATGCTGGGTTCTGTAAGAGGGTTGAGCAAGCCAAGAAGCAGCACTCCTCCAGGGCTTCTGCTTCAGCTCCTGCCTCAAGGTTCCTGTCCTGTTTGAGTTCCAGTCCTGACTTCCCCCGGGATATGTAAGGAATAAATTCTTTCCTGCTAAAGCTTATTTTGGTCATGATGTTTTATCATAGCAATAGAAGCCCAAACTAAGACACTCTTGAGACATCTTACTGAATCCAGTCCATTGTTTTCAACTACAGTTAGCCATTTGTAGAGATATCTTAGAATCATTACTCCTATCCAACTGTCTCCTGTAGCTGTCAATCCTTTCCTCTGCACTCCTCCCCACAAACACCCAGTGTCACCTCCTCTGAAGAACCTTCTGTGACTCTCTATCTCCTCAATTCCTCAGGGACATACTGTGTATGGTGGTTGGAATTATAAATGTCTCCATGTGTTTCAACACTTGATCTCAGCGTTGGCATTGTCTGGGGAGTGTTGATCATTTTATGCACTGTGTAAAGACTGTATTTCTATCATTCAAATGCTGATTTCTGTACCAGCAGAGATCTGATTACAGACCAGACTTTGCTATTGTTATTCTTTGGCTGCATCATATTTTGTGAACACTCCCTCCAACACCTTCTGATTGGCTTAATAAAGAGCTGATTGGCCTATAGCTGAGGCAAGAGAGGGAGTCAGAACTTCCAGGAAGAGATGGGAACTATGGAAAAGAATCAGAAAGATGCACATGGCATGTGTTTACTTATAACTGGATCTTAGCCATATAGTACAGGATAACTATCCTACAACCAACAGACCCAAAGGAACAGGAACATAGACTTTGTTGCCTGTTAGTGGGACACTTAGCCCTAGTGGAGCTGCCATGTAGGCCCCCAATGCAAGAGGAAGCTCTTAGCCCTCATATGACTGATTATCTAAGGGGGGCTGATATATGGACGCACCCCACACCGGAGAAGTAGGATAAGTGGGAGGGTGGGAACAAGAAGGGTGGAGGGAGGGAGCTAGGATGGAGATGCAACCTGAAGTAATAAATGAATGTAATTTAAAAAAAATAGAAAGAAAAACAATCAGGCTCAGGAAGAGTTGCCAGGCTGACATGGAGGAAGAAACAGGTGTTGAGTTAATGAACCATGTGGCAGAAGTCCAGTCTGTACTCAGATCTCTGTTGGCACAGAAGTCAGGGTTTGAATAATACAATCTTTACACAGTGCATAAAAAGATCACCCTAACAGGGTAGGTTATAGAACTTTTAGGACATGGAGCCCTGCTGGAGGAAGTATGTCACTAGAGATGGGCTTTAAGAGTTTATAATCTCCTCCCATTTCCAGTTCTTTCTCCACTTCTGGTGTGTGTGTCTAAAGGGTGTGTGTGTCTAAAGATATGACCTCTCAGCTTCCTCTCCTGGCCACCTGCTGGCATGCTTCTCCCATCATTATGGACGTTCCTCCTAGATCAGTGGTTCTCAATCTGTGGATCAAGACCCCTTTGGGGGGTTAAACGACTGTTTCACAGGGGTCACCTAAGACCATCGGAAAACATAGATTTTTATAATATGATTCATAATGGTAGCAAAATTGCAGTTATGAAGTAGCAACGAAAATAATCTTATGGTTGGGAATCGCCACAACATGAGGAACTGTATTAAAGGATCGCAGCATAAGGAAGGTTGAGAACCATTGCTCTAGAACTGTATGTCTAGAAATGGATTTTGGTCATGGTGTTTTTATCACAGCAACAAAAAGTGCACTGGGTACTAGGTCCTGGGTCCTGGGTACTTCTTACTATATAGACTGAATTGTCTATCTGGCCACATGCTTTCTTGATCTGATCCCTTGCATCCTCACCAGACTGTAAAGCCTCACATAGACGAATAATATTTGAGTTTCTTTTCTGTCTGTGCTGGGGTAGCGCCTTAGACCTCTAGCATGGCAGGGTAAGCACTCTACCACTGAGTCCCAGGCCGAGCCCCAGGAATGAGCTTCAATGGCAGTGCAATAGGAGCTCACAGTGTATAAACACAACTTTGCTGCCTAGAATTTGTACTCTATGGTACAATTTTATGAAATCCCCCTTCCACTTTAAATTCTTAATGCAAAACAGACAAATCAATGGCAGTCTTAATGGTAAATGCTCATTTGAAAAGAATCCTGCTCAGGGGGGCTTTGGCTTCAAATGAAGATTTCACTTTCTTGAAACTCTGCAGAAAATGCTATACAGTGAGGGAAAGTTTTCTCAAGATGTCTGTTAATTAGTTTCCTTAACAAATATTTACTTCTGACCTCCTGTCTGCTCTCCTTGAAACAAACTCTGGAAAATGGGGGGAGGTGTGGCATGACAAGTCCTTGTGGTCACAGGGTTTACAGTCTAAATAGGGGCTGGATGCTAAGCATGTAAAAGACAGTGAAAAAATGCCAAGATCTGAAACAGAATTCAGTGAAGCATATTAGAAATGGCCAGGCATGGACTTAGAAAATGACAATAAAGGGGCCGGAGTGATGGCTCGGCAGTTAAGAACACTGGCTTCTTTTCCAGTGCCCTCGGGTTCAATTCTCAGTACCTACATGGTGTGTAACAACTGTAACCCCACTTCCAGTTAATCCTCTCCTGACCTTCATGGGTCCTGCATGCATGTGGTACACAGACATGCCTGCAGACAAAACACACATATACATAAAATATAATAAATAAATCTCAAAAAAAATTTAAAGAAAATGAGCCAGAAGGATCAAAAGTTCAAGGCCACTGTGGACTACATAGTAAGACCTTATACCAAAACAAAATGACAATCAATGGAAGAAAAGAAGGAAGGGAGGAATGAAGGAGAAAAGAATAATAGAACCTGTGTGGACGTGGTGATCTGAGGTTCCATGTAGAGCAGGATGTGCATGATGTGGAAAAATACTTAAGAGAAATAAAAACAGTGCTTCTGTAATTACTGCTACAAATATAAGGGGGGGCAGTGTTGGGGGAAGAGGCTTTGAAACTGTGAGCAGAGGCTGGCCAGACACTTTGTATATCCAGTCTAGATGGGATTAAAAATGAAAGAAAAAGCCCAGAGTGCTGGTGCACATCATAATCCCAGAATTTGGAAGGCTGAAGCAGGCAGGTCACAAGTTTAAGGTCAGCCAGCCTAGGGTACCTATTAAGACCTTGCCTCAAAAGGAAAAGTGGTAGCCAGGCTTTGTGGTGGAGGTTGGATTTCTTCAGAAACACAGTTGGGTTGAATAAATGTGTTAGGGTTTGGGAATGCTTTGTCTACTAATAAAAAACAGATTCATAAATTGCTAATGCAAATCAGCATGATGGCTGGCCCCTGTGGAGAACACCTGGGAGCACTCATGGTCTTGGCCAACAGAAAGTACCTCAAGAGGAGGGCATAAGGCTGGCCAATGAGAAAACATCCTGGTGCATAATTACAGAGAGGATAAAAAGGAAGGCTCAGAAACCAGAAAGGGCTTTTTTGCTTGACATTGCTTCACATCACTGCTCATTGCTGCTTAACTGCTGGTCAAAGGTTGCAGTAACCAAGACTTGCGGCCTCGGTTGGGCAGAGCCCAGGTAAAAGCCCTTTTGGAACTGTGAAAGCCACAGTGTTGAGGCTGTGTGGGGTCTGGAAGAGTCCGAGACCCCATGTGGGGGCGTGGAAGGCAGCACACGCCCTGTGAAGGTTTGATAAACTCAAATGGACCGGAGACCACACAGTCAAGTGAGTGTGCAGCAAGGGCCAACTCCTGGGCTTCAGGGTGCAGCACCTGCCCCGAGATGGTTCAGCTAGCTGGGATGGATGGAAGAGACCATGACCCCAAGTTGGGGTGTAACACTGGGCAGCACGTGCCCCATGAAGGTTCAACAAACTCAAACACATGGGAGAGACCATGATCCCGGCCAGGGGATGTGGCAACTGCCATGGCCATACCAGAGCCGGATAACCACTGAGCTGCTGCTGATTGCTGTGCTCTCTTTGTAATGGCTGACTTGGATGGACTGCTATTGAGTTGCCCCAAAGACTTGTGCCTGAGAAGAATCCTTCCTCCTGTGCCTCAGGTTGGTGGGTTGGATGGTGCTTAGAGTTATTAATGAGTAGTTTTAAGGTATGCTTAGTGATACAAGCCTTTAATCCCAGCACTTGGGAGGCAGAGGCAGGTGGATCTCTATGAGATTTTGGCCAGCCTGGTCTACATAGTGAGTTCCAGGCCAGCCAGTGCTAAAGAATGAAGCCCTGATTCAAAACAGAAAAAAAAAAAAAAAACTACTAACAAACAAAAAGAAAAACAGCAACAAAACCAATGGAAGCCAGTAAAAGCTTACTTTAGGGATGAACATGATCCAGTTTATTTCAATGGTGTTTGTTTGTGTTTGTTTTAGACAAACTCTTTATTATGTAGCTCTGGTATCCTGGAACTCACTTAGGTAGACCAGACTGGCTTCAAACTCACAGAAATCCAACTGCCTCTCTTGAAAAACAAAAACGAAAAAAATGTTTGTGTGCATGTGCATGTGTGTGTGTGTCTATGTGTGTACCTGTGTCTGTGTATCTATGTATGTGTGTCTGTATCTGGTCTGTCTGTCTCTCTCTCTCTCTCTCTCTCTCTCTCTCTCTCTCTCTCTCTCTCTGTGTAGCATAGTAAAAAAAATCTTTGGATTCAAGAGCTAAAAAAATAAAAGGGAAAATTAATAAACTTCTTCAGAATGAAAATGAAAAACTGTATTCTGCAACAGCCTTCATTGAAGGAGATGAAAATTCAGACCATAGTCTGGAAGCAACTATTTAAAAACCCCTGACAGCCAGGTGGTGCTGGTGCACACCTTTAATCCCAGCACTTGGGAGGCAGAGGCAGGTGGATCTTTGTGAGTTCGAGGCCAGCCTGGTCTACAAAGTGAGTCCAGGACAGCCAGGGCTGTTACACAGAGAAACTCTGTCTTGAAATAAAAAATAAATAAAAAATAAAATAAAATAAAAAATAATAAAAACCCCTGACAAGAAACTGCATGGAGGGTAGAGCAAGGCAGAGATCCAATTATGAGTGAAGGGCATTTTCTTGCAGAGAGTATGCAGAGAACTTCACACAGATATATATATATACATTACACACACACACACACACACACACACACACACACACACACACACACACATATATATATAGAATTCTGTTGTTATTGTTTTAGGACAGGGTTGAACTCTGTAGCACAGGCTGCCCTCAACTGTCAGTGAGCCCCCTGCCTCAGCCTTCCAAGTCCTGGAATTATAGGCATGTGCTATCACAGCTGATCTATTGGCATATATTCTTTTCTTTCATGCTTAGCGTACACTTCTTTTTACTACTTCTTTTTATTTAGTTGTGTAGCTCTGAGTGTGTACGTGTGCAGGCACACGTGTGTGAAGGCTCAAAGGACGAAGGTACTTGCTACAAAGCCTCATCAGACCTGACTTCAGTACCTGCAACTTACATGGCGGAAGGAGAGAGCTCACTCCTGTAAATTGTCTTTCTCGCACAGGCGCATGCACACACACATACTTTTTTTAAAAATTAAAAAATAAAAATGTATGTGAATCTACAATTAATGAGGCAGGGGCAAGCGATCTCTGTGAGTTTGAGGCCACCCTGGTCTAGAGAATAAGTTCCAGGAGAGCCAAGGCTACACAGAGAAACCTTGTCTCAAAAAACAAAACCAAAACAGAGAGCAAAACAAAAAAAGAAAAGAAAAAAGATCTCTGAAGCAAATGTATGGGAGTTGAGTTAGAGGGAAACAGGGCAGCAAAGAGAGGCCGAATACAAAGGAGATGCTCAGGACTCAGGCGTGGCAGTCAGGGCAGGGAGGGACCATACACAGGAAGGGAAAATGGCTGAAGCCATTGTCTAATGTCTAGACCTTGGACATTTCAAAGGAACTTTCACACAGAGTTTGGCAAGTCCCCAGATATGTAAGAACCACAATAATATATAATAATATCCATACCAATGACTTAATTCCAGTTTTTTAATGTTCTATATCCCCTTTGGGTACAATGATACAAAAACAAGAACATAGTCAAGGCAGGTACTGGCATTTGGAGGTCTTGGCTACCTGCCTTTCCACACTCAACTTCTCATGGATGGCCTCCGATGACAGCTTCTGTCATCCTCACCATCTCAGTATCTTCAACCCTAGGCCACAGCCCAACCTGCTGTCTTCTGCCTCTGCCTTGATTTGACAAAGGCTGAGGAGGCTGGTAAGGCAGGCTTCTTCCCATTTCTCTGGCACTTGGAGATGTGCACTGTCTTCTGATATGGCTGGTCTTCTTCCAGCTTGTGCCTAAGATGAATCTTGTTTATTCTCTCTCTCTCTCTCTCTCTCTCTCTCTCTCTCTCTCTCTCTCTCTCTCTCTCGTTACACATGGTTGTGAGCCACCCAGTGTGGGTGCTGGGAATGAACTCAGGTTCTCTGAAAGAGCAGTACATGCTCTTCGTCACTGAACCATCTCTCCAGCCCCAACTATTTTTTTTAAAGTGATAACATAGGGAAAAGACAGCACTAATGTAATTCATTATATTAACATCACTGAACTAGAGTTGCGACGTATTAGTCTGTAAATGCTTTCAGTTTGTCGATTCATAGCAACTTGAGTTTTCAGGGTCACATTAGGCATCTCACCACTTGGGACATATGTAGGGACTTTTAGATATCAGGCCAGAAGGAAGGGAAGTAATGAGGCCACAGAGTCCAAGGAAATGGAAAGGATACAATGGTACTAGAGAGTCCCAGTGACCTCTCCCTGCTCTACCAGGTGGCCAAGCTCCAGCTCAGTCGCAGGTAACAGGTTCCTTGTGAACAAGAGGAATGGTTCATGTTGTCCAAATGTAGTTCTAGCTGGCAAGCATCTTGGGGGAAGACTGGCAACTGAAAAAGAAAGTTCAGAAATGAGTCAAGGCTCCAGAGACTTCAGAGTGGGACGAGCTGGCACCTTTGGGATGGAGTGGGAGGTGGTGGGGCTATTGGGAAGAGAACCCTGCAGGGAGAATGATGGAGTTAAAAACGAAAAAGAAAACACAAAGCTGGATTGGGTACCGAAATGGAAGATCCAGCTGAGGCAGGGAAACCCATCTGTCGCATCTTTTTTCTCTTTTCTACCCTTGTAAGCTTCACTCTTTCCAAGATTTACTTTGTAGCATATGTGTGGGAAAAGACACAAAGTCTGGGTGGTTTAGGATCCTGTCTCAGATCTGCCACCACTATGACTCCTTGTTCGTTTCTTTTTGGCCCACGTCTCCACTTCTCTCTTCTTTCTCCTCCTCCCATTGTCCCACTCTTCTTCCTTCTCCTCTTCTCCTCTTACTGTTTTTCTCTTTATCCTTTTTCCTACTCTTCTCCTCTGGATTTTTTACCTATTAAATATATATATATATCAAAGTGTAATATATTATATCTGTATTGTATATTTTATAGGGATTGAGGTGTAGCTCAGTGATAGAGCATATCTCAGCATGCATGAGGCCCTGGGCTCAAACTCTTGCACTCCATCCAAAAGAAGCAGAAGGCCTACACTAGTACCTGCAGCTTGCCCATAGGATAAACATCAAAGTCCAGACCATGGATCCTTTTGGTTGAATGTCTTCATGGTACTCCACTGTACGTCAAATGCTGGGGACAGAGGATGAACAAGACATACTTCCTTGTAGTAGTTTGGTGTAAGAAGAGAGACACACACAAAAGTTACCTGTTTGGTTGTGGATCACACAATCAGAACAGAGCCCCAATGGTTGCTCTCTAGCTGTTAGTCCATTTTTAATATTTATTTTGTTTTGTTTTGAGATAGGGCCTCATGAAGCATTGGTTAGCCTCATACTGTCTGTAGAGCTGAGGGTGGTGTCAAACTCCTTATTCCCTAGCTTCCACCTCCCATATGCTGGGTTTCCAATTGTGCACCAGTGTGCCTGGCTTTATTTATGAAAATGTTTAATTCTCTGGATTTCTTTGTTTAAATGATGCCCATTAAACAAGCTCAATAATGTGGAAATGAACAAACGATGTCTCATCGGAATCCATAGCCTCGGGGACCTAAGAAACATCCCCTGTATTGTAAAGCTGTTAGCCCAGGCACTTTTGTATGCTTATAACCTGCTTGGCACTCTTGTGTTGCTTAAAACAACACAGTTCTTTGCCAGGGACACTCTGTTTGTAACAGTTAATCTACATGAGATAGGAGGAAAGAAACACAGGGCTGGGAGGCACACTCAGTAAAGTGCTCTCTGGGAAAGGCTTGAAGACCCGAGGCCCTACCCATCACTCGTGTAAAGGTGGACCTGAGAAACGTTTAAGAATAGGTACTGCTCTTCACAGGACCTGAGTTCAGTTCCCAGCACCTGCATACTCCAGCTCCAGGGGATCTGATGCCTGTAGCCTTTAAGGGGAACCATATTCATTTCCACATACCCAACCAGACAAACAGGTATCCAGGCACACACAGACATGCACACAAATAAATAAATAAAATCTTTCTTAAAGAGCACACCTGTAATCAATCAATCCCAGCCCCGAAGAGACAGAGACAGGAGGATCCCTGGGGCTCAGTGCCAGCCAATCTGGCCAAACTGGTGCGCTCCACATTCTGTGAGAAAGTCTGTCTTTTAAAAGTAATAATAATAATAACAATAATAAATAGTGTGGAGAGTGATTGAGAAGGAACCCAACATTGACCTCTGGCTTTCATGTGTGAGCACAATTATGTGCATATACAGACACAAGAGTGGCCAGATACGGCAACCCATCTTCAGAACCTCTCCCTGCAGCAGGGAGCGGTTACTCTAATTCTCAGTAAAATTCGCTTACCCTTAAAAATGTGTAGGAGCCGGGCAGTGGTGGCGCACGCCTTTAATCCCAGCACTTGGGAGGCAGAGGCAAGGCGGATCTCTGTGAGATTGAGGCCAGCCTGGTCTACAAAGCGAGTCCAGAACAGCCAGAGCTGTTACACAGAGAAACCCTGTCTCGAAAACCCCCCCCAAAAAAAATGTGTAGGAATGACAGGACAGTGGATGTTTCCTGGAGTCCCAGGTTCCAGGTTCCAGGAATTCTTTGACAGAGCATTCACATTAAACAAGCACTGTTCTGCCGGGCAGTGGTGGCGCACGCCTTTAATCCCAGCACTTGGGAGGCAGAGGCAGGCGGATCTTTGCGAGTTCGAGGCCAGCCTGGTCTACAAAGTGAGTCCAGGACAGCCAGGGCTACACAGAAAAACCCTGTCTTAAAAAACCAAAAAAAAAAAAAAAAAAAAAAAAACAAGCACTGGTCTGAATGGCCCCTCAGTTGACAGCAAACAGCTGGAGGGAGAGGTCTTGAGAACATGGGCCAATAGTAGCAGTAGAATGAGACGGAAGGGCTGGGCATGGAGACAGGGTCACATCAGGCTTAGGCATGACTATGGGAGGAAATGAAGAGACCTTTGCATAACTTAGTGGTCAGACAACGACTGAATAAAAACAAAATTAACGAGATCTCAGGAAGACAAATTTAAGGTTGGCTTCATTGAGTGTGGGGTGCTAATAGCTCATAAATGTGACAATGTCTAGTTTCAAAGCTAGCTCTGAGGTGGAGTGCATGTTCAAGGATCTGCCTTCCAGCCTGGAACACCTTAAAAGTGAAACCTCTAAGCTAGGTGCCATGGCACGTCCCTGGAATCCTAGCACTTTGGGGGATGGAGAAAAGAGGATTTGGAGTCATCCTTAACTATGCAGCAAGTTCAAGGCTAGCCTGGGCTACATGAACCCTTGTCTCAAATACCCAAGAAACAGAAATTAGACAATCAGTCAAGTACTTGATTCACTTAACACAACAGGTGCCCAAGCACTGACCTATGGAATCAAATCCACATCATAGGACTACACTTGTGAAGCCTGACTGCCTTAGTTACAAACCACTGAGGAAATCACAGAACCTCCTAAGCTCTGAGGGTAAAGCTTCTAAGTTTTACGGTGTGTTCTGAACATGAGATTACCACAAAGAAACTTAAAAAAAAGGGGGGGGTAGAATTCTGCTTAGAAAGTCTACTGAAACCAGAGGCCACCTGTGGCCCAAGTACAGCTACGCCATGGCAGACCCACCCTCACCCGCCCACAACCAGCTGCATGGCTCACCTCTCTGTGTTTGAGAGCAGAGATAGTGGCTGCAGAGGAAAAGTGACTTGCCACAGTTTTAACGGACTTGTTGCATTGTAAGAGTTTGTATAGAGCTAATAAGTCTCTCTGCTTATAAATACCCAGGGTCCCTTCTGATTGCATGTCAGTTGCTCAGACTCACCACAGACAAATGTCTGTGTGTAAGAAATCACTTCCTAAACTTATGAGGGGGGGAGGGGAAAATCACCACTATGACATTTGTATAAATGCATGAAAAGGCACTTCCTCCTCTGCTTGTCAGCTTCTCTGCTAAATGTGGAGAAAGTGTTTGTATAACTCTTTTTTTTTTTTTTTTGGTTTTTTGAGACAGAGTTTTTCTGTGTAGCCCTGGCTGTTCTGGACTCACTTTGTAGACCAGGCTGGCCTTGAACTCGCAAAGATCCACCTGCCTCTGCCTCCCAAGTGCTGGGATTAAAGGCGTGAGCCGCCACAGCCCGGCTTGTTTTTTTTTTTTTTTTCTTTTTTTTTTAAAGATGCGGTTTCACGGTATATTGATACATAATTAAGAGTATATTTAACCCAAACCTATGGGATACATTGAAAGCTGTGCTACGAGGAAAGTTCATAGCACTAAGTGCTTTCAAAAAGAAAATTGTGACAGCTCATATTAGTGAACTAACAGCTAAGCTGGGTGAATTGGAAAAAAAAGAAACAAACACTCCCAAGAAGAGCAGAAGACAGGAAATCATCAAACTTAGAGCTGAAATCAACAACTTAGAATCAAAAAGAATTATACAAAGAATCAATGAAACCAAGAGTTGGTTCTTTGAGAAAATCAACAAAATAGACAGACCCCTAGCCAAATTAACTAAAAGGCAAAGGGAAAGAACACAAATCAACAAAATCAGAAATGAAAAGGGAGAAATAACAACAGACATTGAGGAGATCCAGAAAATATTTGGGCATTACTTTAAAAATCTATATTCCACTAAATTTGAAAACCTAAGCGAAATGGACAATTTCCTCGATAAATTCCACTTACCAAAACTAAATCAAAATCAGATTAACAACTTAAACAGCCCAATAACACCTAAGGAAATAGAAACAGTCATTAATAATCTCCCAACCAAAAAAAGCCCAGGGCCAGATGGCTTTAGCACGGAATTCTACCAGACCTTCAAAGAGGAACTAACACCATTACTTTTCAAACTCTTCCACCACATAGAAACAGAAAGATCACTGCCAAACTCATTCTATGAGGCCACTGTCATTCTGACTCCTAAACCACACAAAGACCCAACAAAGAAAGAGAACTTCAGACCAATCTCCCTCATGAACATAGATGCAAAAATACTTAATAAAATACTAGCAAACCGAATTCAAGAACACATCAAAAGTATCATACACCATGATCAAGTAGGCTTCATCCCTGGAATGCAGGGATGGTTCAATATACGAAAGTCTATCAATGTAATTCACCACATAAACAAGATGAAAGAAAAAAAACCACATGATAATCTCGCTAGATGCAGAAAAAGCATTTGACAAAATCCAACACCCCTTCATGCTAAAAGTTCTGGAGAGAACGGGCATACAAGGACCATACCTAGAAATAATAAAGGCAATATACAGCAAGCCAGTAGCCAACATCAAATTAAATGGAGAGAAGCTTGAAGCATTTCCTCTAAACTCAGGGACAAGACAAGGATGTCCACTTTCACCATATCTCTTCAATATAGTACTTGAAGTCCTTGCTAGAGCAATAAGACAACTAAAGGAGATCAAAGGGATAAAAATTGGAAATGAAGAAGTCAAATTATCCCTATTCGCAGATGATATGTTAGTATACATAAGCGACCCCAAAAACTCCACCAAAGAACTCTTACAGCTGATAAACAACTTCAGCAAGGTGGCTGGATACAAAATTAACTCAAAAAAATCAGAAGCCCTTCTTTATACAACAAACAAATATACCGAAAAAGAAATAAGGAAAACAACCCCCTTCACAATAGCCACAAACAACATAAAATACCTGGGAGTAACTCTAACCAAGCATGTGAAGGACCTATATAACAAGAACTTCAAGCCTCTGAAGAAAGAAATGGAAGAGGCCTTTAGAAGATGGAAAGATCTCCCATGCTCATGGATAGGTAAGATCAACATAATAAAAATGGCTATCCTACCAAAAGCAATATATAGATTTAATGCAATTCCTATCAAAATACCAACACAATTCTTTATAGACCTGGAAAAAGCTAGTCTCAACTTCATATGGAACAACAAAAAGCCCAGAATAGCTAAATCAATCTTGTCCAATGAAAAAACATCTGGAGGTATCACCATCCCAGATTTCAAGCTGTACTACAGAGCAACAGTAATAAAAACAGCATGGTACTGGTATAGAAACAGACCAGTGGATCAATGGAATCGAATTGAAGACCCAAACATGGATCCACACACCTATGGCCAACTAATCTTTGACAAAGAAACCAAAAACGCACAATGGAAGAAGGACAGCATCTTCAACAAATGGTGCTGGTCCAACTGGATGTCCACTTGCAAAAGAATGAAATTAGACCCATACCTATCACCTTGTACAAAACTTAATTCCAAGTGGATCAAAGACCTTAACATAAGGCCAGCCACACTAAAGATACTAGAAGAAAAAGTAGGAGAAACCCTCGAACTCATTGGCACAGGTGACAACTTCCTGAACAGAACACCAGCAGCTCAGGACCTGAGATCAACAATCAATAAATGGGACCTCATGAAACTGAAACGTTTCTGTAAAGCAAAGGATACTGTCATTCGAACAAAACGGCAACCAACAGACTGGGAGAAAATCTTCACCAACCCCACATCTGATAGAGGGCTATTATCTAAAATCTACAAAGAACTCAAGAAACTAAATGCCAAGAAACCAAATAATCCAATCAAAAAATGGGAGATGGAGCTAAATAGAGAATTCACAAAGGAGGAATCCCTAAGGGCTGAGAGACACCTGAAGAAATGTTCAACATCCTTAATCATCAGAGAAATGCAACTCAAGACTACCCTGAGATTCCACCTAACACCTGTTAGAATGGCTAAAATAAAGAGCTCAAATGATAGCGCATGCTGGCGAGGGTGTGGAGAAAGGGGTACCCTACTCCATTGCTGGTGGGAGTGCAGGCTTGTGCAACCACTATGGAGGTCTGTCTGGCGATATCTTAGAAATTTAGGAATAACCTTGCCTCAAGACCCAGCCATACCACTTCTGGGTATACACCCAAAGGACCTCTCACGGAGACATAGGGAAGTCTCCTCATCTATGTTCATAGCAGCCTTATTTGTAATAGCTAGAAATTGGAAACAACCCAGATGTCCCTCAACTGAAGAATGGATTAAAAAATTGTGGTACATCTATACAATGGAATATTACTCAGCTATCAGAAACAATGAAATCATGCAATTTGCAACCAAATGGATGGATCTAGAGGAGCTCATCCTGAGTGAGCTAACCCAGTCTCAGAAGGATGCACATGGCATCTATTCACTTATAGTAGGATTTTAACTATATCGTACAGGATATCTGTACTACAACCAACACATCAAAAGGACAAGGACATAATTTTTTTTTTTATCTTTTTCTTTTTCCTTCTTTTTTTCTTTTTTTCTCTTTCCTTTTCCCTTCTCTTTTTCCTCTCTTTTGTTGTTGATATTCTTTGTTTTTGTGGGTTTGTGTGTTTGTTGGTCTTTTTTTTTAGTATTCCCCCAGTAGCAATGAGACACCATTCACTGGCAGTACTGCCTCGTAGGCCCCCGGTGAATGAAGAGGCTCTTGGCCCTCATATGACTCCTGATCTGTGGTGAGAGACTGTTAGGCAGGGACACTCCACCCCAGAGGAACAAGACGGAAGGGTCAGGGGGTAGAGCATGGGAGGGTGGGGCTAGGAAGTGGGAAAAGAGGACAATATGATAAGGATGTAACCTGAAGCAACAAACA
>CAJQZJ010000332.1:350547-361154 GCA_907164525.1 Lophiomys imhausi | reverse complement strand
CACACACACACACACACACACACACACACACACACACACACACACACACTCTTAAGTGTCATTATGAGGGTGTGGTGGGACACACCTTTAGTTCCAGCACTAGGGAGGCAGAGGCAGGCAGATCTTTGTAAGTCTGAGGCTAGCCTAGTGTACAAAGGGAGTCCAGGACAGCCAAGGATACACAGAGAAACCCTGTCTCAATGAAACCAAAAAGAAAAGAAAAAAAAAAAAGAAACTGCATTTTCACAAAATTTGAATCTCAAAGTCTAGATTTGAGTGTGTGGGATCTGTTACTGTTAGCAGGGGTGGGGGTGTGGGGGGATGAAGGTCAAGGTCGGGTGTTTGGTTCTAAAGTCTATGACCTTTAGAGTTTCCTTATCTGTAAAACAAGGTCAATCATAGTAATAGTTAATCATATATAACGTTCTAGCTAAAAGTTTACTGTTCTGGTAATTTTGCCTACACTAACTCAGACGCACTCTCTGTAGAGTGTTAGTATCCCTCTGAGAAAGGAGATTTGGCTATTCCATCTCTCCTGCCAACACAAGCCATCCTCTACCAGGAGGTACCTTGAAGATTCCTCAACTCCGGACTTTTACATGGCTCTAGGTAGAGATTAGAAGGCAAAAGGATTCAGTTCAGAATCCCTAATGGCTGAGAGACACTTGAAGAAATGCCCAGCATTCTTAATCATCAGAGAAATGCAAGTCGTCTGACACCTGTCAGAATGGCTAAGATCAAAAACTCAAATGACAGCACATGCTGGCGAGGGTGTGGAGAAAGGGGTACCCTACTCCATTGCTGGTGGGAGTGCAGGCTTGTGCAACCACTATGGAAATCAGTCTGGTGATATCTTAGAAAATTGGAGTAGCTCTACTTCAAGACCCAGCCATACCATTTCTTAGTATACATCCAAATGATCACTCACAAATCACAAGGAAGTTTCCTCATCTATGTTCATAGCAGCCTTATTTGTAATAGCTAGAAACTGGAAACAACCCAGATGTTCCTCAACCGAAGAATGGATAAAAAAAAAACAACTGTGGTACATCTACACAATGGAATACTACTCATCCATCAGAAACAACGAAATCATGCAATTTGCAGTCAGATGGCTGGAACTAGAGAAGCTCATCCTGATTGAGCTAACCCAGACTCAGAAGGATACACATGGCATCTATTCACTTATAACTGGATTTTAGCCATATAGTACAGGATAACTATACTACAATCAATGCACCAAAGGGAACATGAACATAGACTTTGTTTCCTGTCAATGAGACACTTTGTCCTAGTGGTGCTGCCTTGTAGGCCCTCAGTGTATGAGGAGGCTCTTGGCCCTCATATGACTGATGAACTGGGGCAGGGGACTGTTATTTAGGGACACTCCACTCCAGAGGAGTGGGATGGAAGGGATATGGGGTAGAGGGTGGGAGAGTGGGACTGGGAGGGGTGGAAAGAGGGCACTGTGATAGAGATGTAACCTGAAGTAATAAGTAAACATTAAAAAAAAAGAAGGCAAAAGGAGAGGGTGCATCAGAGATTAACCCTTCTACACTCGCTCCCTAATTTAGCATTCCAATTCTAATTTGTTTTGAGGGGCATCCTGAATCTTCTAGACAAACTCATTTCCACAGCACCTCTTTCCTAGGGTTCAGTAAACACCACGTCTTCCTTTTGCTTCTTCTCTTTGTCCTAGTGTCCTCATGTCAAGGATATGGGTAGTTTTTGTGCGATGTCTCTGGATTTGAGCTCTGTGAGTCAAACTCTCTGGCTGGAACCCTGACTCCTCAAGGAATTTACTATTTTGCACTTAAACAAGGTTCTTGATACCTGGTACAGTACAAAGATCTCTTGCTTGCTAAAATATATTTATGAACAGGGAGCCTTGGGAGACACCATCTTGCATTTCAGTGGTTTAGAAAACCAAAGTCCATTTCTAATTTGAATGAGTTTTCTGTGCATCAAGGAAACACATTTTCTTTCATTAGACTCTCTTCAGGGATAAGAGCCGTGGCATTTCAACTGGCCTGCGGCTTAGTGAGGTACTCTGCATCAGCCCAGTGAAACGCCTCACTGCTTGGTTTGATTCAGGCTTAACCAGAAGCCCTGAGACCCTGGACAAGGAACACTGGCTGGCACAAGTTTCTCTGAGTGGGACTACGGTGCAGTCTAGCTATGGGGAGACTGTTACTAAACAGTGGAAACACAAGGCCAACCTACAGTCAGAAACATTCTCGCTCCAGGGCCTGCTTCATCTGCCACTGAATCTCCGACTGTGTACACTTCAGCCTCTCGAACAAAATCAGCAGCATGGACATGGGGGTTTTTGTCTCTGATGCATGTGTCTGTGTGTGTGTATGTGCACACGAGGGTGCATGCTCCCTTGAGCTTCTGCTGTAGTGGTTGTCAGCAGGTGCTGGCAGCTGAACTTCACCGTTCAGTACTTAACCGCCTCTGCAACCCCAGGGTTTCAACATCTGTCTTAGGGTCCTGAGGATCAAATCTAAGGCCCTGCACATGCTACTACAGTAGGCGTTCTTCCACTGAGCCATGCCCCAAGCTGTACGTCAGGATGTTTTCTCTAGATATGAGCAAAACTAAGTAGACCAGTGGTCATAAAATATACATAAAATAAAGCCTCTCTGTCTACCACCTCCCCCAGCCTTCTTTTGCTGTGCTGGGAACTGAAATTGAAAAAAAAAATCAGTGTTCCTCAAATTATGGGCCCCAGATGATCAACCAGAATTAGTCAGGAATGCCAATTCTTGGTCTCTAGCCCAGCCTTTCTAGGTTATAGATTCTGGGTGTTGGGCTCAGAGGTTTGTTTTCAAAGCCTCCAGATGATTCTAAAGTGTGAGGGTTTGACAACCATTGGGTTTGGTTCTGCTTGGAAAGCCAAATTCTATCAAGTACTTGTGCATGGGGACTGAGCTCCATTCAACGATGATGCCGATATTATTTCCCAATGTCTGTGTGAGAAACAAGATAACAGAGCAACAGATGGCACGCCCGGAAATCATGAGTGACGGAGGCAGCGTCGGCTCGTGGGCAATCCAAGGTTAGTATGTCAACTCCTAACCATGAGGCCTGGGAGATTTAGGAGAGCTCCCCAGACCACACAAATGTACAGCCCTAGGCCCGCTTCAGAGGGCCTAGTTTCATGGAGTGATCAACCCTCCAATATTTCTTAACACTCGTTTGGCCATTATTTGTATCCAGCAGGAAAAAAAAGTACAAGATGTCATCTTACTAATATCTCAATTTGAAAGCACAAATTTCCGATTATCTTGTAATTAAATAAACTTTTACTTGTTTTCTCTACGGGAAACCTGCTTCTTTGCTTAATGAGGAAACCCATTTCTTTGCTAATGCAACCAAAGTAGAGCAAATGCACACAGAACTACTGTCTGTGATAAAGTCTTGGAAAGGGAGGCCGGGTACAAAGTATCCAAAGAGTATTTAATTGTATCTTCTGGCGTTCCGGCTTTTTTTTTTTCTAGGACAAAAAGCTGTTTTCAATATATGTGTCCCCCCCCCCACCCCCCCCCGGGCTTCGGGGGGGGGGGGGAGGCAGCATGGTAGTGTGGGAGGGTTGGTTTCTAATCTAGGGAATCCCTCAGTCGAAAACTAAGATGTCTCACAGCGCGAGCGCATCTTTAATCTCACAATGAATAATGTATAATGGTTTAGAGAAAGATTTAATAAAAGATCCCCCGTGTTCCAAAGCCAGTGAATTGGAAGTCGCTAGTTCCTTTCCTCTCGCCTCCAGCACAATCTGTCAGCAAGCCATACCGATTGGAGCTGCCAAACCATTCTCAAACCTGTCCTTTTCTTTCCATTCTTGTTACAACTGCTTTCGTTTCAGATCCAGACCTTTAATTGGACTTCCTTTCTCTTGCTCCCTTTTGCCTCATTGTCATGACAACCATAAAGACTTGTTTTAATTTCATATTGCTTCCGTATTGTAAATGTCCTCATCTCCTACCTGAGGATGTTCTGAGCAGGCAGACCTCCCACCTCCTTTCGTGGCTCATCAATATTCTAGCAACTTTCTGTCTAAGCCAATTTGTCTTCCCGTCTTCCAAGCATTTGCTTTCCAGCTGTTTCTTCTCCTAGAATTCCCTTTCTCTATTTAGGCCAAGAGGGAAATACACTGTATTTCTTTTAAAACCCTGCTTAAAGGCCAACTCCTTTAAGGGAGACTCCATAGCCTAAAGAGATAGAGTTTCTCTTAACACCTCAGACACAACCTCATAACACATCACCTAATTATTTTAGTTATTTATCCATAGGTTGCATAGTAATTTCCTCGGAATTGAAACAATCCCTCCTAGACTGAAGAGGAAGACTCATAAAACGCATAGAGATGAGGGAACATTTCTAAAAGATGGAACACTCTAAAAGTTATGAGATCACAAAGCTTCTCCTTTGGGTTATATCAGCACTAAATGTTGCTAGGAGGAGGAGACTCTTGGGTGGGACTGCCTGCAAGGTGAGCTTTGATGGGTCACCCATGTTGGGTAGGCTTTTCTGTGGTGCAAGCAGCAAGTAACCCCAAGCTTTTATAAGAGAGTCCTACAAACTCATCAGCTCATGGGGGTAGACTTGGGAAGTACTGTTGCTTTGATCTATCATTGGTGCCCTATGTGAGATAAACAGACACTAACTCACACATCACCAGGAAAACTCACACAGGATACGTCCTGTGAGTTTCCATACGAAGCCTGATGAAAAATAGACATCACTTAAGAAACGCCAGCGCTGGGGAGGCACGTAGATCCCCGAATTCCAGACCAGCTTTGTTTAAAGAGAGAATTCCAGCTAGGGTTACATGGAGAAATTATGTCTCAAAAAATCCAAAAAAAAAAAAAAAAAAAAAACCACCCGGGCAGTGGTGGTGCACGCCTTTAATCCTAGCGCTTGGGAGGCAGAGGCATGCGGATTTCTGTGAGTTCGAGGCCATCCTGGTCTACAAAGCAAGTCCAGGACAGCTAGAGCTGTTATACAAAGAAACCCTGTCTCGAAAAACAAACAAACAAAAAAAATCCAAAAAACAGCCGGGAGTGATGGTGCACACCTTTAATCCCAGCACTCGGGAGACAGAGGCAGGCAAATCTCTGTGAGTTCAAAGCCAACCTGGTGTACAAAGTGAGTCCAGGACAGTCAAGGATACATACACAGATAAACCCTGTCTCGAAAAAACAAAAAACAAAACAAAACAAAACAAAAATCCCCAAAGCAGCCGGGTGTGGTGGTGCACACCTTTAATCCCAGCACTCGGGAAGCAGAGGCAGGAGGATCTCTGTGAGTTCAAGACCAGCCTGGTCTACAGTGTGAGTTCCAGGACAGCCAGTACTGTTACACAGAGAAACCCTATCTTGAAAAAAAAAACTAAAAAAGAAAAAAACGAAGGAAAGAAAGAAATTATTACATTTTCTAACCTTTAGTCATGTTAAGGAGAAATTGTTTGAACTACCACAAAAATCTATTGCAGAAACTATATCCATGTGATATAAAGTAATCCTACAAAAGCCTGCCTTCTGTATTATTCTGCTAAAGACATATCCTAGGATATCTGTCTAGTCTAGATGTGCCTAAGTGTGTCTAAGAAATGTGATGTTAAAGATACACTTGGAGATACCAGGTTATGATGGAACAATTACCCTTCATATGCAAAGAGTAGAAAGTTGAGGAATGAAACAAAATGCTAGTGCATTATCAAGGAGAAAACTCCCTAAAACCATTTTGCTGTTGCTCTCCACAGCTGGCAATCGGGAAGTAAAGTTGGAAATGGCAGTCATGCCCCACTACTAAGGGAAGAGAGAAGGTGGCAGGGGGAGGGGAGAATTGAGAGTTTAAGATCATTGTTAGCTACATAGTGATTTCCAGGCTAGCCTGAGCTAGCAGAACTGTCTCAGAAGGAAGATGGGGTTTTGGGGGATGTGGTAGGGGTTGAACAAAACGGAAAACAAAACCAACCTAATCATAATTCTCTAGTTTTTTTTTTTTAAGATGGGTGTAGGGCTGCAGGCCTGCAATACCAGCACTGTGGAGGCTTAGCCTGGAAGATTCAAAGATCAAGGCCAGCCTGGGCTGCTTGGTGAATTCCAGGTCAGTTTGGATTACATGGGAGAGACCCTGCCTCACACACACAAAAACAAACAACAAGCAAGCAAAGGTTAGGGTTTTTTGTTTTGTTTTGTTTTTGAGAAGAGGGAAAATTAGACAAGATGAAAGAGTTCTTTTTCACACAGATCCTTCCAGACACTTCCCTTCCTGGTTTCCCTCAGCAGCTGGAGTTGAAAGGGGACCTTTACAAGGTTTCTTGGGTAGAATTGCTCACTGCCATGGGATGAAAGGATGTTCAGTTTGTATCATCTCCAACAATGTTTCCTGAGGTTGCAGGGGCCCAAAGGGAAAAGGCACCGGGATTCTCTTTGTGGCTCAGGAATGGACTTCCTTCAAGAAAATTCCATGGGACTGGAGAGATGGTTCAACAACGAAGAGCCACTGGCTGCTCTTTCAAAGAACCTGGGTTCAAATTCCAGCACCCACATAGCAACGTGGCAGTTCACAGCTGCCTGTGTTTGATTGATCTACAAAGTTAGTCTGGGATAGCCAGGGATACACAGAAAAACCCTGTCTTGAAAACCAAAACAAAAACAGCAACAGAAAAAAAAAAAAAAGAAAGGAAAGGAAGGAAGGAAGGAAGTTCTGTGTATGAGATGATGGGCATCTCCTCTGGGAAAAGCCACAATTGTTCACAGCCTTGAGTGTAATACAAGCCTTATGTTACTTGTATTACCTTTCATGTACACATAGAGGAATTAAAATGCTTGGTTCTGAGCTGGGCGTAGTGGCGCACGCCTTTAATCCCAACAGAGGCAGGCATATCTCCATAAGTTTGAGGCTAGCCTGGTCTACAGAGCAACTTCCAGAACAGCCAACGCTACACAGAGAAACCCTGTCTGGAAAAAAAAAAAAACAATATGTATATATGCTTGTTTCTGGTCTACTACACAGATAAAACTCAACTTCAATTCTTTGTGATTTGGGTGGTATTAGGAACCAAATCTTTGTTTGGTTTTTAGAGAGAGGATCTCACAGTAATCCATGCTGGTTTGAAATTTATTATTATGTAGCAATGGTCTCTAACTCACAGTGATCCTCCTGCCTTACTCTTTCAAGTGCTGGGATTACAGATGCGATCTGCCATGCTTGGGTTTTTAAAAAGTCTTTAATCCAGAGGGGCATGGTGGCACATGTCTTTAACCCCAGCACTCACTCGGGAGGCAGAGGCAGATGGATCTCTCTGAGTTCAAGACCAGCATGGTCTACAGAGTGAGTCCCAGGACAGCCAGGACTACACAGAAACCCTAAAGAAGCAGGCCTCAACACCTAATAAAATAATACTAATATATAATGTAGTAATTAGATTTGAAAATGTATATAAGTGGGTTTAGTACTTATAAACTAGGTGAGGCAAGAATGATTTCCATGAAGAGAAGAGGAGGAAATGCAGGACAATGGTGAGATTGGAGTCCAACAGGGCTGCACTGGTCTCAACTCCACCAGTTAGGCCCCACTGAGGAGAAGGGTGACTTGGAGGGACAGTAATGTAGGGGAGGGTCCACCTTTGAGACCATGTCCTTTGGACCCTAGGAAGTTATGAGATGATTCTATGCTTCCTCACCTGTAAAACTGGGCTCACCCTACTTACCTATTTGTTTACCGGGGTGATTAAAGACACCAGTCTGTAGACCACTGAGCAAAGAGGGTGCCCTGTGGAGCTGAGCTCTAGAATCATAGTCCTTCCTGTTTATTCAAAGTGTTTCCAGACACATCATTTTATTTCATTGAGTGCAGTTCATATTGGAAAAGATAAGGGAGGTGTCATGCACCTCTTGAACCTTCCTACGTGCACGTGTGTACGCACACTTTTGCATGTACATGAACATACACACACATGTACACAATCTCCTCCCAGCTCTAGACAGAAACACAAAAAAAGTGGAAATGATTTGTTACTCATAGAAGCTGAGTGTGATGGGACGCTCTTGCAATCCCAGAATTTGAGAGGTGGGACCAGGACGATCAATGAGTTCAAGGTTTCCTCAGCTAAACACTGAGTTTGAAGCCTGCTTTGACCACATGAGATCCTGTCCCACAAATACAGACAAGTCGCTGATGGAGCTGACACAGAAACTGGCCTCTGGCTATGGCTTCCCACTGCTCCTGAACTTGAGGATGTAGCCACAGCCATAGTCTTTCTAGACAGTGGCATGCCCAAAACAGTGACTACTCTGAACAGCCCAGAAAACTTCAGAGAAAACATAAATGTTGAAGGCTATTTCAACATGGGAGAAAAGGTGCCTCTTTGGGAAGACGAAGGGCTGGTACTAAACGTGGCCCTGCTTGGAGAAAAGGCTCTCATTGGAGGTGCTTTCTAAGCCTAAGATAGTGTCTTATTTTTCTATTGTTATGAAGACACCATCCCCAATGCAATTTATAAAAGAAAGCATCTAAGTGGGGGCTGCCTTACAGTTCAGAGGGTCAGCCAAAGGCCATCATTTTGAAGAGCATGGAGGTAGGTAGGTGTGGAGCAGTAGCTGGGGGTTTACATGTTGAAACAACCTCGAGGTGAAGAGAGAGCTGACAGGGACGGTTTGGGCTGTTGAAACCTCAAAGCCCATCCCCAGTAACACATCTCTGCCAACTAGGCCATATCTCCTAATCTTTCCCAAACTGTTCCACTAACTGGGGACTAAGCATTCAAAAATATTAGCATAGATGGGCCATTCTCATTCAAACCACCACAGAGGATTTTAATAATAAACTACTTGAAAAGGGTAATATAATTGCAATTTTTGGGGGGGGACAGAAAATATGACTCACTTGTGGAACTGTAATGAAGAAAATAAATTGATCCATGGAATCATTATTGAATGTGAAGGTCTGACCAAAGCCTCTATCCCTTAGGAGCCTGAGGCAAGAGGATCAATCCAAGGCCAGCTTCAGCTATTACGTAGTGAGTTCAAGGCCAATCTAGGCTATATAAGACCCTGTCTAAAAAACTGAGAGAGGAAAAAAAATTAAGGGATTTCCCAGATCAGAATGGTCTGTGAACCTGTCTGTGGAGGATTGTCTTGGTTGTTAAGTGATGTAGAAGGTTGGGCTCAGCCCACTGTGGGTGGCACCATTCCCTGGGCACATGGTCCTAGACTGTATAAGAAAGCATGATCCTGTGAGAGAGCAACATTCCTTCATAGTTTCTGCTACAAGCTCCTGCTTGAGTTTTTGCCAAGAATCTCTTCAATGGTGCGCTGTGACCTGTAAGCTGAAATAAACCCATTTGCCCCTAAGTAGTTTATGGTCATGGCATTTGTCACAACAGAAAGGAAACTAGAACACTGAAGTTATAAAAATAAGAAACTTAGAGAAATATATCCAATCTCACGACTTCATAAAATACTTTCACTTTGTTACACTACATGCATTAATACCAATTAAGACTTCATTTAGATTAATAGAAAATTGTTTTTCAAGATGTGCATGTTTCTTGCTGGGTGTGGTGGCACATGCCTTTAATCCCAGCATTTGGGAAGCAGAGGCAAGAGGATTTCTGAGTTTGAGGGTATCCTGAGCTCATCTACATAGTGAGTTCCAGGATAGCCGGGGCTACACAGAGAAACCCTGACTTGAAAATTCAAAAAAAAAAAAAAAAGGAAAGTACATATTTCTTTTTAGTTGTTATTTTGCATGTATATATGTATGAAGGTGTATATGCCTTCCCAGAGGTGGTATTACAAGATTTTTCTTGTTAATAAATTCTTATTAACAGATTTTGTTCTTGGACAATTTCATGTATGTATATAATACACTTTGATAGAAGGATCTCATGGGCCCCTTCCCCATCCAGAGCTAAGCATTAGGTGGACCTGGTTTGTGTGGTCCCCAAACCAAGTAGATGCAGCTCCTGTGACTATATGAGTGCCACGGTCATGTGGTGCTGTGTAGACTGTTTTTTCTTTTCTTTTTTCTTTTTCTTTCTCTCTCTCTCTCTCTTTTTTTTTGTTTTTTCAAGACAATGTTTGTTTCTCTGTGTAGCCCTGGCTTCAGTGGAACTTGTTCCATAGACCAGGCTGGCCTCAAACTCCACCTGCCTCTGCCTCCCAGGTGCTGGGTTTAAAGACCTGCACCAGCACTGCCCAGCAGTGGACTGCATTTTACAGCCATTCTGTCTTCCAGCTCTTCTAATCCCACACCCCAATGTTTCCTGAGTCTTAAGGAAGCGGTACAAATATCATGTTTAAATCTCATTCCTCAACCGTCCTTTATTCTCAACTTCCTGTGTATCCGGGGGTCTCTGTATTCACTTCAATCAACTGCAAAGAAAGGCTTCTCTGATCTTGGTTGCAAATAGCATTTGTCTGTGAGTGTAATCGTAGATGTGAGGAAGTGATCTGAGCTGCTTCAATTTAGCTCAGTAGCAATAGTAGTTCCCCGCCCAGGACGCAGGACCCCTCAATCACTGGTGCTTTCTTTTGCTTTGCTTTTCTTCCTTCCTTCCTTCCTTCCTTCCTTCCTTCCTTCCTTCCTTCCTT
>CAJQZJ010000332.1:309182-341505 GCA_907164525.1 Lophiomys imhausi | reverse complement strand
TCTCTCTCTCTCTCTCTCTCTCTCTCTCTCTCTCTCTCTCTCTCTCTCTGAGTTGCCTGGCCAGTGGGATTTCAGACTGAAGGGCAAGCCCATGGTTTGATTATGAGGTAGGCAGAAATTACCACTAAGTGTTGCACATAGGAAAATTTGGAAGTGTGGGGACAAAAGATTTCTGAAAGGAGTTCTTTCTTAGCTGAGGTCTAAATATAATGAAAACAGATTTCAAGCACAAGAGTGAGGGGAAAGGGTGGGGATCATGAAGGAGGAAGCATTTATACAAGACAGAAATGGGATGTGAATTCCAGATACTGAATGCGAATCCAGTATGCAGGTGGGAGGGGAGAGGAGCCTGGAGGTTAGGAGAGGAAGGGAGAGGCAGGAGGAGGCTGGAGGCAAACATCCAGAGCCAGGTGTGTTGAGGTATGTCCAATACTCTCTCTTGGGAGGTAGAGGCAGGAGGATTAGGAGTTCTAGCAATTTCAATAAGGCAGGTGATAGAATGATGATCTGCTGGTGGGTCGGACGGAAGTAGATGAGATTAGGAAGTAAAATTTACATGACTTGCCTGTTACATATTTGGGTGGCGTGGAGATGACAGGGAAAAGAGGAGATGTGCATTCGCTAGACGTCTGGCTTAACCAACTGGAGGATGATGTGACTGTTTTCTAGGAAGTCACCTGGGAGCTGCACTATTACTGGCAGCCCGACTGCACTGGGAGGAAAATCAGGGACCTAGGAGTTTGGTACTGGTGTCACAAGTTCTTAAAATGATTCCATTCTATGCCTGTTGTGGCTGTCCTAGTCATCATCTTTCTAGAAGAGCATGTCCAGCCACCACAGCCAGCCCTTTCTGCTTGTTTTGTGACAGTGGGGATTGAACCCAAGACCCAAGTAAGTGTTTATCATTAAGATACACCCTTGCTGGGCATGGTAGCTCAGACCTTTAATCCCAGCACTTGGGAGGCAGTGGCAGGCGGATCTTTGTGAGTTCAAGGCCAGCCTGGTCTACAAAGTGAGTCCAGGACAGCCAGGGCTGTTACACAGAGAAACCCTGTCTCAGAAAAAAAAAAAAAAGAAAGAAACATTTAGTAATGAATATTCTGTTATTGTTATCTATTTGAGAAAAGTTGCTGTACTTGTCTCGTTTCTGTTGCTATGGTAAGACACCATGACCAGGGCAAATTATGAAAGAGTTTATAGTTTCTGAGGATTAGATGATGCTGAGTACAGGTAGCAGGTGGTAGGCAGCTAGCTGCAGTTGAGAGTTAATATCTCAACCTAAAATAGGGGTGAGAGGAAGATGATAAGAATCTCAAAACCCATCCCTAATGACACATCTCTTCCCAAAAGGCCACACCTCCTAATCCTTTCCAAACAGTTCTACTGAGACCAAGTATTCAAACATGAGTCAATAAGGGCCATTCTCATTCAAACCATCACAATTACTATAGTAGTTTATTTGTTTTGTTTTGTTTTGAGACAGGGTTTCTCTGTGTAACAGCTCTGGAGTTGCTTTGTAGGCCAGGCTGGGCTCGAACTCACAGAGATCCACCTGCCTCTGCCTCCCAAATGCTGGGATTAAAGCTGTGCACCACCACACCCAGCTATAGTACCTATTATACCTATTCTGAACAACAACAAAGAAAATTGTTGAATTTTGGAAGTTATTAGACTCCAGCTTGCTAATTAGTTGTTCAAATTGTGAACAAATAAGTTATTCTGAATATTATAAGGAGGGGTAATAGATGATGGTCAGGGCTTTGTTATTTATTCTCTGTAGAGATATTTTATTAACTTGGCTGTGATTTGATGCAAATGTGATTATTCTTTGATCTAATTGGGTTTCATTCCAAATTAGATGAATCCAATTATCTAAATATTAATGTAGTAAGTATGCTTACTCTAGGGAAGTGGTTTTCAACCTGTAGGGCCACAACCCCTTAGGGGGGTTGAACAGCCCTTTCACAAAGGTCTTCTAAGACCATCAGTAAGCACAGTATTTCAACAGGAGGAACTAAATTAAAGGGTTGGAGCATTAGGAAGGTTGAGAACTGCTCTAGAGGATATGTCACAGGACCCTGGAGATAATCTGAAACCGAAGTCTTTATCTGCTATCGTTAGGATGTGAAGTCATTCCCCCTTGGGAGGGGGATCATATTTTGGAGGCTTGGCCCTAGCTTGTGATACTGTGGCAGGGCATATTTTGCCTTTGGCGCCTTCTGCTTTTGGTATACCATGAAGTGAGCCATTTTGTTCCACCGTGTGCTTTCTGCCTATGTGTTCTACTGTACCATTCACAAGCCCAGGAATAATGAAGCCAATGACCTCTGAGACTGTGAGCCAAAGAAATTTCTTCCTCCTTTATATTTCTTTCTTGATTATGTTGTCATAGTGACAAAAAGTGGCTAATATAATACCTAGCCTTATATCTCCTATGCTTGTTTCTCAATGCACTGTGTGTGTCATGGCCACATGGTACCAGAGTTACCTTGTCTATCATCTTCAAACCCTGAACATCTTTGCCACCACTGCTGTCTTGTTTATTTGTTTTTGAGATTGGGTCTCACTTTGTAGCCCAGGTAGCCTCAGACAGCAGTCTGTCTCCTGAGTGCTAGGATTATATACTTGCACCATGCCTAGCATCCTGCATCAGAATGCTTCATGGTCTGAGGCTGTTATTAAGTAAAATGAGGATTACCTGCACACCAGCACTGCAGAATAGTGATAGATGGTCTGATAGCCCACAGGACTTACTGGTGAGTCGTGTACACACTGGATCCGTTGGATAAAAGAATGATACAACTCTGGAGGGACCAAGGCAGCACAAGATTTTATCACACTTCTCAGAACAGCACATACTTTGTAATCTCAGAACATGAGAGACTAAAGCAGGGCACCATTGCAAGTTCCAGGCCATTCTGGGTACCATAGCGATATCCTGCTCTCAAAACAAACAAAATGTATAAACTGTTTTATATTTTTTTGGAATTTTCCTTTTAATATCTTTACCCATGGTTGACTGTGGGGAAGTGGACCAATGGAGGCCACTCAAGGTGACTCCAGGGCTACAAGAAAAGGTTTCTGTGATCTTTAAACACGATCAAACTGATCTGTAATTCGGCTTTAAAGTCTTAGTGTCTTCTTAAGTGTTTTTAATCCGTAAGCCTCATCTATATATTTAGAGCCTGGATCCTTGCAGAAATCTATCCAAGATAGCAATAGCACTGAAAAATTTAGTCTCCATTAGAAATAAGTTTTTCGTAGTAGTCGATATGCCTTTACCTCCAAACTTTTTTGGAAAGCTAACTTATACAGGCTTCCTTGTTATTTCATTTTCAAACAGATTGCATTCCAAAAATGCACTTATGGGTCGTTTTTTTTGGAAGATAGGATACTTTTTTTTTTTTTAAAGACACACTGTTATGGGTGAAATTTTCAGGCTAGTGCACAAAACCTAGTCAATCTTGTCTGGATACATATTTGCATCCTGGGTCCTAGAAGTATTACAAGATAGATTGAAATTTAGGAGGCTGATGCAGGAGATTTGTCATGACTTCAAGGATAGCCAGTGATACATAGTCATCCCAAATCTCAAAAACAAAAACTTCAAATGGCCAAATAATACAACAAAAGATGGTGGAATGCAGTTTTACTTCCACCTTCTATGTAACAAGGAAAAAGTCTAGAAGATGTAAAGTCAGTCTTAAGTGAACACTTGCCCAAGATTCTCCTGATAGCTCTGCGGCCCTCATTGCCCCCCTTCCCCTGTGTCTGTTGTGATATCTAAATACCACTGATGCCTGTATGCCTGCAGAGTGGATATCGCTTTTGTTTGTTCTTCTTCTTTTAGTGTGTGCATCTGAGGGTGTGCATGCCACTGAGCAGAGGTCAGAACACAGCTTGAGGGAATCAGCTCTTTATTCTGGGGACTGAACTCTGGGTCACCAGGCTTGCCAGTGCATGTCTGTACCCAGTGAGTCATCTCATCAGTTCCAAAGTAGTCGCCTTCCAATGGATCATGAACGTTTGCAGAGCTCTATCTTTAGAAAAAAAATACTTTGAGCCAGGCGGTGGTGGTGCACACCTTTAATCCCATCACTGGGGAGGCAGAGGCAGGTGGATCTCTGAGTTTGAGGCCATCCAGCCGGCTACAGAATGAGTTCCAGGACAGCCGCGACTACACAGAGAAACCCTGTCTTGAACCTCAGCCCCCAAATCATGCTTTTGTTTGGTCTCTGTCTTTTCTAAATTTATTTATTTATTTTTTTTGGTTTTTCGAGACAGGGTTTCTCTGTGTATCCTTGGCTGTCCTGGACTCACTTTGTAGACCAGGCTGGCCTCGAACTCACAAAGATCCGCCTGCCTCTGCCTCCCAAGTGCTGGGATTAAAGGCGTGCGCCACCACCGCCCGGCCTAAATTTATTTTTGAGCCAGGGGGGTCTCATGAAGTTCAGACTGGCCTTGAATTCACTATGTAGAGAGTATGGCCTAGATCTTCCTCTGCGCTGGAGTGCTCCACTTTTAAGTATGGCCACCACTCCTCACTATGGCCTTTACTTTTAAATGAGGACAGAAACTTTTTTTTTTTTCAAGACAGGGTTTCTCTGTGTATCCTTGACTGTCTTGGACTCACTCTGTAGACCAGGCTGGCCTTGAACTCACAGAGATCGGCCTGCCTCTGGGCACAGGCCACCAAGCCCTGCCAGAAACGATTGTTAACACATCAATAACTGAATAAAAAGCTTTAATGGGCCTTTTATAACTGTAAGGAACCACTGCTTTCTAACAGAAGAGGAAACGGGCTCAGAAAAGGGAAGCATATGCTTTGCTTAGGGTCTCTCGTGGGTGCTGGTAGGGCTCAGACTGACAAGGTCCATCCCTGAAACTGCCTCAAAGCCGGGTCCTTTCTGTTCCTCCTCCCTTTGAGGTTCAGAAACCACCTATAGCTCCAAGTTTAATGGGCGGCTTTCTAACCTAGGCTGAGAAGAGCACCAGAATGTGGGATCAGCTCAAGGCCATCCCTAGAAAGCCCATTCTGTAGGAATTTAGGTGTGCCTTCTCTTGGGCTGGGGTGGGGAGCTGGGTGTGTGTGTGTGGGGTGATGTTTGCTATAGCAACAGTTGATATCAACTTGAGATCTGGCCAGAAGGGGAGTAAGGAAGGGAGTCAAGAATAAATGGAAATTAAGTCAGGTGTGGCCCAGGTCTTAATCTCAGTATCTGGGAGCAGGAGGCCCGAGAATCAGGAATTCAAGGTCACCCTCAGTCACTTTGCCAAATTGAGAACAATCTAGCCACCATGAGAGTACTCTGTCTCAAAAGATAAATAAAAAACAAGCAGCAAAAAGTAAAAAGGAACAAATAAAAGAGAAATCGATTAAGTAGAAAGAACCCAATAGACTCGGGGTGTACACTTGCAGTCCCAGCATTGAAGAGTGGGGAATAGAGGGAATTCAGGGCTGCTGAGCCTGTCTGGGCAACTTAGGGAGGCTTCTGTATCCAAACAGCAACAAAGGTATATGTTTTTGTATTTCATTCATCAAATAACATGAAATAATACCTTCTGTAATTATTTTTCAATTTTCCATTACTGATAACTAAATTGCATAGCCCATATTTGTCAGTGTTTAGTGTATTTGACACTTTCAGAGATAGACAATAAACACTTGATACAACAGTGAAGCAGTAAAAAATTGGAATGGACTAACAGGCAAGTTTAGTTCAGTTCTTCCCACCACAAAGGAAAACTAACAGAAGGGCTCATTCAAAAAGCCATAATTTACTAATCTTGGTTGGACTCAAAAGGGACATGATGGCCAATCTTACAAACCCAATCCAGTGTGTCTCTGGAAGCAAAGCCCTTTGTGGCCACTCTGACCCTAGCACAATGACCTGCTTGCCGTTCTGGTGTCAGGCATGGACAGGCCAAACACACTTGGTGACTCTCTCCTCTAAGGCCTTCCTGCTAAGGGCAGAAACTTGATGCTCAAGACTAGGCTCAGGTTTGAGAAGGAAGTGCTGAGGGGACTCCTACAAGTGAGCCTTATGACAAATAGTCATCTGCTGCCTGCAAGAGGCCTTCAAAAAAGCAAAGCAAAACAGAACGAAAACCCTGCTGGGGAAGGGGGAGAGCCAAACTGCTGTTTTCCTGGGAAATTTTTTTAAAAGCATTGTTGGACAAATGCTTATCAAAATCTGTTCTGTCCTAAAAGAAGAAGAAAAGAAATATATTTGTGATTGCATGGTGAAAGGCGGATGCTAGTCCAGTGCATTTCTAATACGTGAGTCATCAGATCCTGTGGTGGTGAAAGAAGGGGTTCTCGTCAGGTGGGGGAGGGTTTTTGTACTGAGATAGTCTATCAGACCAGGACTGGAAGAGATTCCAGCAGTGAAAATGCAAGTCTAGTTACTTCAAAGAAAGGCAGGCCTGCCAGTTATCGGATAGGCTAGAACTTGTCATTATTGGGGATGATTGGATCTCTTTGAAATTCAGAACTGCTACAAAGAATGTTAGGGTTAAATCAGAAGAAAAAAGCTAGGTGTGGTACCCTACTTGCAATCTTGGGGTGCTTAGTGAGACCCTTTCTCAAGCAAAAAAAAAAAAAAAGAAAGAAAAAGAAAAAGAAAAAAAGACAGCTGTAACTCATTAACTTCTTTTTTGTTTGTTTGGTTTTTGAGACAGGGTCTCTAAAACAGCCCTGACTATCCTGGAACTCTTATAAACCAGGCTGGCCTCAAACTCACAGAGATCAGCCTGCCTCTGCCTCCTGAGTGCTTCTATGCCCCAGCTAACTCATTAACTTCTTTGATGCCCACTGTTATTAAGTGGTAGGGATGTGATTAGAATCCACAGGTATGGCCGGATGTGGCAGTGCATGCCTTTAATCACAGCACTCAGAAGGCAGAGGTCTCTGGGAGTTCAAGACCAGCCTGGTCTACAAATCGAGTAAAGGACAGCCAGGACTATACAGAGAAACCCAGTCTCAAAAAACAAAACAAAAAAGAACTCAGAAGTACATCTTGAGAAGAGTAACAGGAACCACAAATCAGTTGAAAAAAGATTGTCTACAGCTAGGGGTGTTTGAAAGGGTGTGCCAGGAGAACTGTGGAGGGATCAGGGCCAGCCTGAGCTACCTACATAGTGAGGTCTCATAAATAAATAATGCTGAGGAAAAGAACTTCAGAATAAATGACTGAGGATAAAGTAGAATAATTCATAACTTAAATAATCACTGGCAGGAATGGGCAGGTTAAGGAACTGGGGACTTTGGTTAAAGGTATTTGTCCATTAATGCAACAAATGCTACGGCTCTGTGTCAGGTGCTGAGCACGTGGGATAGTCCAGCTCCCTCAGTTACATTTAATATCAATCATCAAATATTGTCAGTATCTGTATTAAATATTAGTAATTGCTACGTTATAAAGGCAAAACAAACAAATGACCCAGTTCTTCATAGTTCCTGATTAGTCATGATACTTTGGAGATGACGGGTTTAGAGCACTCTGATAAAGTATTGTCATTGTGCAACTCTGAAACTCATCCATTTGTTATTGAGACATTGTCACACACTATAATGGAGGCTGGCCTGGAGCTGGCCTGGATCTTCCTAAGTAGCCCAGCATGGCCTTGTCCTCATTAGTATAGTGATTACAGGTGTGCTCTACCTGTACAGTGATCACCATGGTCATTATAAATGACTTAAATTTTATATATTTATTGTTTACTTATATGTTCTTCATTTAAAATTTCATTTGTTACATTTACTGTGTGTGTCTGGGGATTGAGTCTTGGGCATGGAGAGGTCAGAGAACAATTTGTGGGAGTCAGTTCTCTCCTTCTATCTGGTAGGTCCCAGGGACTGAACTCAGGTCATCAGGCATGGCAGCAAGCACCTTTATCTGCTGAGCTAGCTCACTGACCACTTATTTATTTATACTGTTTTTTTAAACCCAGGGTCTTACTGGGTAGACCTGGATGACTTTGAACTTCCAAAGATCTGCCTGCTTCTGTCTCCTAAGGGTTAGGATTACAGGTTGTGACCCCACACCCAGCTATGATTGTTAATCTTAAGAATTTTACCTTGACTTAAGAGATTCTTTAAATGGAAAGGTTTTGGAAGTGGGGACTAACACCTGTAATCCCAGTACTCAGGAAACTGAGGCAGGAGGACTGCCAGGAGTTCCAGGCCATTCTGGAACCATAACATTTTTGTTTGTTTGTTTGTTTTGTTTTGTTTTTCGAGACGGGGTTTCTCTGTGTAATAGTCCCCTGACTGTCCTGGACTCACTTTGTAGACCAGGCTGGCCTTGGACTCCCAGAGATCTGCCTGCCTCTGCCTCCCGAGTGCTGGGATTAAAGGCGTGCACTACCACGCCTGGCTTGTTTTGGTTTTTGAGACAGGGTCTTTCTATGTAGGTCTGGCTGTTCTGGAACTTGCTATGTAGACCATGTCACTGATTGTCATCCAATCAATACATACTTTTCGGGGTTATATAACAGATCTACATAGGACTATTACTATTACTCTGATCATATAAATTAGTTAAGATAAGTATCAACTTGTTTGAAATTCTTAATGATTTCTTTTTCCATAGTCAAACTGAGAATGAGCTTGTAAAACATTCTGAGATCAGACTGGAGGCATGGCTCAGTTGGTAGGGTTGCCTGTCACACACAGAGCCCTGGGTTCCAACCCCAGCACTGCATGGGTTAGCCAGGGTGACACCCGGGACAGCAGCTCAGTGATAGAGGCAGGAGCACCAGTGACTCACAATCGTCCTTGGTTACATAGTGAGTTCTAGGCCAGCCTGGCCTACAGGAGACCCTGTGTTGTTTTTTAAGTCAGTTCTCAAAAAACAAAACAAAACACCCAAAAGAAGCCATAGCTAAAGTAAGCTAATAATCATTGTTAGCCCGGCGTGGTCACACTCCTGGAGGCAGGAGGAGTGGGAGTTCTAGGCCAGCCTGCCCCTGTGAAATCCTGTCTCACAAAACAAAACAAAAAACAAACAAACAAACAAAACCTATATAATTAGTGGGGGGCGGGTTGGGAAGAGTGCCTGGAATCCATCTCTGTGTCAAGGGAAGGGAAGGTCAAATTAGCCAGCTAAGCAAAGTATCTAAAACTGAGCCATTGTTGGCTCTTTGGGACTATTTCTTACATTGCCAGGTTCAACGCCACCTCCAACATAATAATCCTGTAGTTTGTTGTACGAGCATTTTGTTCATTGATACAACACTTGGCAATGTGCTGCTAGGTGGTTCTTAGCACTAGGATCTGAAGATCTCTTGTGAAACCTGTTTCATTTGTTGGTGTTTGAGACAGTCTGTGTTTCTCCGGCTGGCCTTGAACTAGCTGGGTAGTCTCAGATGGTCTTGAACTCCTGATCCTCCTGCATCCACCTCCTGAGTGCCAGGCCAACAGGTGAACACCACAGAGCCCAGTTTACATGGTGCTGATGATTGAATTTAGGGCTTCAGGCAGACTAGGGACTGACTGCCTGAGCTGTGTTCCTATCCCTCCCGTGGTGGAACTTTTTAAAAGGCAGCCAAATTCTTTATTCAGTTTCCAAACACTATTATTCTTGCTGTTGTTGTTGACTGCTAAGCCCAGTCAAGTGTTTTCTGAGGCACACTGAGGAAAGAACGACAAATAAAAGAACTCTTGCAGTGACATTTTGGGACGGCATGCAACCATGCAGATTAACAATCACTCAATTTCCAAGAGCTAAAAATAGAGTGTGGGTAATTGGGCCTAATGAGTGACAGAATATATTAACAGGGCCATGACCTCTAAGACATTCTGTTGTCCCTCTTTATGACCTAAAAACTGAGCAAAGTTTTCTTTTCTTTCTCACAGGAATTGCCACTTACCAGAGTAGTGGCAATTACTCTCACAGGAATTAAGATTCAATGCTTGATTCTTAAATTTCTTTTCTTTTTCTTCTATTCCTGCTTTAAAATTTTTAAATCAGATTGGTTTTTAGACAGTCTCAGGTAGCCCAGACTAGCCTCAAACTTGATATGTACTATGTAGTCAAGGCTGGCCTTGAACTCCTGATCTCCTGCCTCCTTCTCCCAAATGCTGGGATTATAGGTGTGTGTGTCACACCTGATTGGTAAACATAGGCTACATGTGCTTCCTCGAGTATGTCCCAGACTCATGAACCATCATCTGCAGTGACACCTCACACGTCAAACAATTTCAGTTCATCACAGCATTCTTTGAAAAGCCAGGAATCTTACAGTCGCATTGCGGAGCAGTAACTGAGAGACACTTAACTCACTCAGCCTTGTAGTAGCTGAGATAAAAAGTCGAGAGAGAAGCAGGGTGGCAGAGGGGACAAAAGGGTAATGGGAGGCAAATATGATCAGAACATGTGATATACATGTATGAAAATGTCATAATCAACCCATTATGTATAATTAATAAATGCTGATAAAAAGTTAGGGTAGGGGAGGTCGTTCAGTTGAGTAACGTGGTTACACACAGCTATGAAGACCCATATTCAAGTCCATTGGGTTCAGAAAGTCAGACTGAACTGTGGGCTTCTGCAGACCCAGTTGTCCTAGACTGGAGGTGAAGGTAGGAGAATGCTCAGAAGTTCTAGGCCTAACTAATGGAGAACAGCGAAGAGATCTTAACTCCAAAAGGGTGAAAGGCAAGGATAGGCACCCATGCTTGTCCTCTGATGTCCACAGATGCTCCATGACATGGAAGCAGACCCACATTGGCATATATGCACATGCCACACGCACACACACACACACACACACACACACACACACACACACACTAAAACTAGAAAAACTGCAACAACAAAAACAATAGGGGAGGGCTGCTAAGATAGTTCGCCTGAAGAAGCTTGCTACCCAGGCCTGGTGACTTCATTTGATCTCCCAGACCTACAGGTAAATGATGAGAACTGACTCCTAAAAGTTACCCTCTGACCTCTATACATGTGCTGTGTGTGGCACGCATGGGGAAAAAAAAGCCAATAGAGAAACAAAGAGAGGATATGATGGTGTAATTCTAAAAGACAAATACAAATGGTCTAGGGAAAAGCAAGGGAATGGTAGGTAACACAGTAGAGAAAGGAGGATAAGAGTGGGTAGAGCCGGGCATGGTGGCGCACGCCTTTAATTCCAACACTCAGGAGACAAAGGCAGGTGGATCTCTGTGAGTTTGAGGCCAGTCTGGTCTACAAAGCAAGTCCAGGACAGCCAGGACAGAGAAACCCTGTCACATTAAAAAAAAAAAAAAAAGAGTGGGTAGACAGGGGCTAGAGATAGATCAGTGCTTAAAAGAGCACTTGCTGCTCCACTAGGGGACCCAGGTTCCATTCGATTCCCAACACCCACAACACAGTTCACAACTGACTCTTAATTCCAGTTCCAGACATTCATGCAGGCAAAATATCTATAAAATAATAATCTTTTTTCTTTAAAAAAAAAGAGTGTATAAAGAGGGGGATGGGCACGACTAAAGAATGATTACAAGCATTTATGGAACTGTCACAATGAAGCCCATTAATCAGTATAAATAACATGCATTAGTAAGTATAATGCATGTACACATGTACAATTTAAATATGATTTGAGAGTTTAGACAGGTAAGGGAATGAAAACTCATGCAAGTGCACAGAGTACAGACAGAGCTCTCTCTTCTTGCCCAGACAGGCATCAGAAGGAGGGACACGTGCTTCTTCATATAATCGTATCAAGAACTATGGCTTGCGGGGCTGGAGAGACGGCTCAGGAGTGAAAAGCTCCTGCTTAGTTCAGTTCCCCATGATCATATGCTGGCTCACAAACATCTGTAACTCCAGTTCGAGCCTCTGATATCTCTTCTGGCCTCTGTGGGCCCAAGGCACATATATGGTGCACATACATACATGCATGTAAAACTCATACACAGAAAATAAAAATAAGTAAATCTTTGAAAACAATATTCAGTCATTGTTATTATTTGAAGTGTCACACAAGGATTTATGATCAATGAGTTGATTCTAATTGAAATTGAAAATGAAATGAAAAAAATTACTTTTGTTAGTTAGATATAAGTAACCAAGATAAACTGCTTTTTCAAAAATCTGACATTTAACACAGAACAAATCCAAGTATAGTACAGAAATACACAAAGATTAATTATATGAAAAATTTGGGGCCAGGAGTGGCAGCATACACTTTTTTTTTTTTTCGAGACAGGGTTTCTCTGTGTAGCCCTGGCTGTCCTGGACTCACTTTTTAAATCAGGCTGGCCTCGAACTCGCAAAGATCCACCTGCCTCTGCCTCCCAAGTGCTGGGATTAAAGGCGTGCGCCACCACCGCCCAGCTTGGTAGCATATACTTTAATCCCAGAATTTGGAAAGTAGAAGCAGGTAGATCTCTATGAGTTCAAGGCCAGGTCAGCCTGTGCACAGCACAGCAAGACCTATTTTTTATAATTAGTATTATCGTTGAAGATGTATTTTACATTCACTCATGTGTGTATGTACTATGTGGGTGTCTTTGGAGTTCAAAAGTGTTAAAATCCCCTGGAGCTGGAGTTACAGTTGTGAACTGCCTGGTATGGGTACTGAGAATTGAACTCAGGTCCTTCTGGAAGAGTAATATACACTTTCTTAAGCACTGAGCCATCTCTCCAGCCCTCTGTTATTACTGTAATAGTAGTTCTTACATATTTGATAGTTTCTTATTTGTCTGAAATGTCTTGTGATCAGATTCCCACACCTTACCTTCTCTCATCCCTTCCTATTTCTGATGGTCTCCTTCTTCCCTACTAGTCCCTCTGCTGTTTGCACATCTTATATGGGTCTTATGTAGGCCTGTGCCAGTGGTCATAGCTGTTGTATGTTTACAATCACAATGGAATATCATAGCCAAAAGAGGCATTTTATGTACTTTTCCACATCCTTCAGTCTTACAGTCTTTCCACCCCATCTTCCATGATGTCTCCTGGGCCTCAGAGAATGAGTGATACTGATGCTCCATTTTTAGCTATGCACTCAGCTGTCCTTATTCTCAGAACTTTGTCAGGATATGAGTCTATGTTTTGATTGTCACCCACTGTCAAATGAAGCATCTTGGACTAAGGCTGAGACCTGCTCTAGTCTTTGACCATAAACACAAATATTTAAAAAGTCATTTAACTGCATGTCCATTTAACAACAACAACAAAGTAGTAGATTCCCCTATATGGCCTATGATCTTCCTACCCATCAGCTTTTGACCAGGTTTGTGGTACCAGACATCACATCTAATCAGGAAGTGGTCAGTTACCCCTAGAACAGTCATGCCATTGTTGCATATTTTGTCTGGCAGATTGGTAGTCTAAATACTCAGGTGAAATCCTATCTTTAAAAGAAAAAATCCAAATTAAATATAGTGGTAAATACATGTAATCCTAGTACTTGGAAGGCAGAGGCAAGGTTCAAGTTTGATGTTAGCCTGGTCCTAATAAGTTCTAGGGTAGCCAGGCCTAGAGATCAAGATTATGTCTTTAAAACAACAACAAGAAGAAGACAGGAAGAGTGAAGGAAGGAAGAAAGGAAGGGGCGGGGAGGGAGGGAGAGATTGATTTAAGGAAACTCTGATGATCCTCAAAGTGAACCTTGTAAGTACAACTAGGTAGCTACAGACTCTACAACTTACAGAGGGGTGTGGAGAAAGTGGAAGAGATTCAACAGAGAGTCACGAAGATGATTAAAGGGTTAGAGAAATAGGAGTTAGAGATTATTTAGCCCAAGTTAGAAGACTGCTAGGTTTCTTAATGACAGTACTTGAGCATAGGAAGGGCTGCTGTATGCAAGATGAAGAACAGCTGCTTTTTCCTCAAGACAGACTGGAAGAATCAGATTCAGGAGTGTGGAAGGCCCAGACTCAGATATAAAAAGGGACTTTTGAAAATGATTATATGATGTGGCATTACCTCAAGTTCGTGTCTGACCTTTTCCTTATCTAATACTGTCTCATATGTTTAAGCTCTCAGTTGATGGGGTTCAGTTGTAGATGGCTTGCTTAACATACACAAGGCCCTGTGTATGTTTAAGCTCTAGTACAGCAGAAAAGTTAAGGTCTCTGTCTCTTACTACTTTGTGTGTTTTCCTTCGTTTATTCATCTACTCTGATTTTATTTCTGAGACAGGGTTTTTCTGTGTATCTCTGGCTGTCCTGAACTCACTTTGTAGACCAGGCTGGCCTTGAACTCACAGAGATCCACCTGCCTCTACCTCTTGAGTACTGGGATCAAAGGCATGTGCCACCACGTCCAGAATCTACTCTGATTTTAATCTCTTGCTATAAATTGGTAATTTCCAAAATGTATGTTGAAAAAATCCCCAGTCCACATTTTGAGACAGCCATGTCTTGAAAAAAAATATATTATTTTGTTTTGTTTTGAGACAAGGTTTTCTCTGTGTAGTGCTGGATGTCCTGGACTTGCTTTGTAGAGCAAGCTGGCCTTGAACTCATAGAGATCCACCTGCCTCTGCCTCCCAAGTGCTGGGATTAAAGGTGTTCACCACCACACCCAGCTCAAAAAAAATTGTATTACCATGGATGAAAATGTTTAAGTGGAAATAATGGTAAGGGACTATGAGATGTGAGTGAGTAGGGGGTAGAACTAAGAAAATGAAGAATGTATGAAAAGGCCACATCACACACTAGTTGCAAGAATCAACAGGAACTCAGTGGAAACTTCCTTCCAGTTGTCTAGTTTTCATTGTACCAGAACGTGCTATGCAAGCTGCTGGGGAAGAAAGGCGTTAACAGTCTTACCCACCTATGAAGCCTGTGAACTACAATACCAATCTGCCAGGCAAGATGTGCCAATGGTGCATTAGTGCCATGGCTGTTATAAGGATAACCAATGAGTTTCTGATTGGATCTTAGACCCACTCACAGGTGGAGTGCATACTTACAATCCACGACCAGTACTGTAAAACTGGTCAAAAGCATGGCTGAGGAGGTCATAGGCGCTAGGAAGGACTCTACTACTGCTGTTTCACTAAATGGACATGGCAGTAAACTGTCGTATAAATATTAGTGTTTATTCATAGACTAGTGCTGCTGTCAGCCTTGACCAAAGAAACTCCTGTTTGCAGTGAGCAAAGGTTAATGTAGAGACTCATAGTCAAAGAGCTGTGAATGAGGGACTTTTGGGTGCTTATCCTGAAAAAGGACATCGTTACTACCCTCCCCTTCGCGCAAAGCCCAGGGTATATCAGAGAAGAAAGGGTGGGAAGAGTTTAAGAGCTGAGGATGGGGAGGAATGCTGTGAAAGATGTCCTCCGGAGATGATCTGGTCCTTGACCTCAAGGACTCAGAGCATCAGTAGTTACTCACACAAGACTTAGACCAACAACATTCTATTATGGATCAGGAGGGGTTCATAAGGCCTCACCCTTCCATGAGGAGCTACAAGCAGTTAATGGCACAATTATTATTCCTCAGTGGTGTAGTGACTGGTGAGTTGCTCTTGCTCTTAGGAATAACTCCTCCACCCATGCGTATATTAGATATACTGGGACACACACACACAAGATGTGAAAGTATTTCTGTGGGTTCAAGGCCAGCCTGGTTTACAGAGTGAGTTTCAGGACAACCAGGACTGTTACACAGAGAAACCCTGTCTCAAAAAAAAAAAAAAACTTAAAAAAATGTGAAAGTAAGAAAGAGACTTGTTGGAAAGAAGAATGCATTAGTGAGAGAGAAAGAGAATAAGAGGGTAATAGGAATAAGGAATATGATCAAAGTACATTATGTGCATGAATAAAATTATAAAAGAATACATCTAAAAATAAAAGTTTTTACAAAAAAAAAAAAACCAAAACAAACAAAAAGCCAGGTGGCACACACCTTTAGTCCCAGCACTCAGGAGAGGCAGGCAGATCTCTTAGCTGGAGGCCAGCCTAGTCCATTGAGTCAGTTGCAAGACAGCCAGGGATATACAGAGAAATCTTATTCAAAAAAACAAAACAAAGCCAGGTGTGGTGGCACACACTTTTAATCCCAGCACTTGGGAGGCAGAGGCAGGCGGATCTCTGTGAGTTTGAGGCCAGCCTGGTCTACAAAACAAGTTCAGGACAGCCAGAGCTGTTACACAGAGAAACCCTGTCTCGAAAAACCAAAAAACAAAACAAAACAGAATACAAAAAAAAAAAAAAGTGCCTGCCCCCTAGACAGAGTTTCTCTGTGTAACCGCCCTGGCTGTCCTGGAACCTGCTCTTTGTAGACCAGGCTGTCCTCGAACTCACAGAGATCTGCCTTACTCCACCTCCCGAGTGCTGGGATTAATGGCATGTGCCACCATGCCCGGCCATAAAAAGGAGTGGGGGGAGGTTTAAAGTGGCGTTATCAGACTATTGTTTATGACACTCGATTAAGCCTTCTGTTCACCTGTCACCTTCCCATCTTCTCAGGCACTTCTTTTTACTCTTCTACTACCAGCCCAGGACATTCCATATACTGTCTTCCTAAGACACTTACCTACATTGCCGAATCTTGCATTCAATTCATATGGCATATCTATGAAGCAGGGACAGCATTCTCATCTGATCACTGAGTAATCTCACCACCTGTATGTAGACAACCTATATGCATGTATATACATACACTGCTACCTATTATATACAGTATATTATGTATTGTGTGTATATATTTTCTACAATTGGTAGTCTGCATATCTTTTTAAATATCTCAAAATGACTTCAAGGTCAGATTGCTAAATGTGAATTTCTAATTTTACACATCTCCAACTTTTCACCTTCTGCTGCTACCTGCTTTGGAGAGTGATCTTAGAAACCTGAGAATTACCCACAATGCCTTATTAGATCTTCTTAGATTTCCACATCAAGATCTGTCAGTTCTCTCATTTTTTTTTTGTCTTCATCAAACTAGTCTAAGTGCTCATCATCTTCCTAACAGCCTCTGCAGTTTTCAACCTCCTGTGGGTTGTGACCCTTTTGTAGTTGAATGACCCTCCACCGGGGTCACATATCAGATATCCTGCACATCAGATATTTACATTATGACTCATAACATCAGGAAAATTACAGTTATGAAGTGGCAATGAAATCATTTTATAGTTGGGGGGTCACTACAACATGAGGGACTGTATTAAATGATCGCAGTTAGGAAGGGTGAGGACCACTGGTCTAGAGCCTTTGGTCCTTGTCTTACTATTTCTGCACCACCCCACTCCCCCAACCCCATGTGTGTGTGTGTGTGTGTGTGTGTGTGTGTGTGTGTGTGATGTCCTCTGTCTGCCTCTGTCTCTCTGTCTCTCTGTCTCTGTCTCTCTCTCTCTCTCTCTCTCACACACACACACACACATACATACATACATACACACACAGGAAAGAGAAAGAGAGATTCACCTGCCTCTGACTCCTGAGTGCCCAGATTTCTCAACCATTATTTGTTTGGTTTTGTAGTGCTGGAGGCTGAATAGGTAGGGCCTTACTTGGAAGTAAGTAGAAAAGGAAAGAAGTGGGAAAGGGTCTCTAAGTTGACTACAGTTCCCTATAGTGTGAGATCCTGACTCAAAAAAAGAAAGTATATATATATATATATATATATATATATATTTACACTTACAGAGAGCTGTGTCATGGGTCCCACTTTCCCAACTCACACTGTTCCCCTCAATGTAACCATTTGGGCCTGCTTTCTGCCTTTCAAACCTGCAGTGACTCATTGCTCTAAAGCTCTAAAGACATCTTTCTCTTGTTCACATGGCTGACAATCATCATCCTTTCACTTAATATTTGTGTTCCTAGAAAAAAAATCATCTTGATGACCCCAAAGAATTATTCCACTTTTCTTTCTAGTGCATTCCATTCTATTACTCTATTCTATTTTCTTTCTATCCTCATTCTGATTCTCCCGAAGCTCTCTGCTCTCTTTTCACTCTTGACCTTGCCATAGTCAGGGTTTCTATTGCTGCGATGAAACCCCATGATCAAAAAAGCAAACTGGGGAGGAAAGGGTTTATTTGGCTTTATGCTTTTACATTGCTGTCCATCACTGAAGGAAGTCAGGACAGGAACTCAAACAGGGAAGGATCCTGAAGGCAGGAGATGATGAAGAGGCCATGGAAGGATGCTGCTATGTACTGGCTTGCTCACCCTGTTTTCTTTTCTTTCTTCCTTCCTTCCTTCCTTCCTTCCTTCCTTCCTTCCTTCCTTCCTTCCTTCCTTCCTTTCTTTCTTTCTTTCTTTCTCTCTCTCCCGCCCCCCACAGGGTTTCTCTGTGTAAAAGAGCCCTGGCTGTCCTGGACTGATTTTGCAGACCAGGCTGGCCACGAACTCACAGAGATCCACCTGCCTCTGCCTCCTGAGTGCTGGGATTAAAGACGTGTACCTGGCTCACTCTACTTTTGTATAGAACTTAGGACACCAGCCCAGAAATGGCACCACCCAACATGGGCTGGGCCCTCGGCCATTGATCATTAATTGCGAAATGCCTTAGAGCTGGATCTCATGGAGGCATTTCCGCTCCTTCCTCTCTGATGACTCCAGCTTGTGTCAAGCTGACATAAAACCAGTCAGTGCAACCCTTCCCTTCCTCCTTTTTCACATTTGCTCTGGTGATTGTCAACACATCACATTATACTGTGATTTTTCTTTTTTTGAAAGCAAAGACTGGATTGTCTTGATAATATTAACTGGCACACGATAATTATACAAGTTTTAGGGTACAGTGTAACATTTCATGGCACGTGCACAAGGTCACATGTCAGACCAGGGTTCCCTCATGTGGATTGTGCCTTTTTTGGCTCACCATTGATCCATATGTGACGGAACCTCTGGCAGGCAAGCACAAAGTACTTAAATATGTGGACTAAATTAATTATCTTATTTACCAGGTACTGACTAAGTGCTTTGCCCACATTATCCCATTAAATCTTCACAATGAACTTAGGAGGTTTCTCTCATTCTATTATTAGCTCCATTTTACAAAGAAGAAACCAGTTATCTAGAGTTATTAAGTAACTTGCCCTTAGGCACCAAACTCTGTGTGGGCGTGGCTTGTGCCTATCACGTAGAGGTGACTTCGTAGATGTGAATGTGTCAGATAAAGTGACATCAAAGATATGAGAAGGATGAGATTTCCAAGTCATGGCTCCACCATGCGCCTTTTGACACAGGAAGAATCAATAACAGAATCCCCGGGGCTGTTGGGTCAGGGGACTTAAACAAGGATGGCAAGAAGGCTAACCCTGAATTGTGCTTGCTCAGTGAGCCTGTGTGTTCCACAGACTGGTGAGGCATGGTAACTTTGCACAACACACCTCTGGCTGTGACTGGCCTGAAGAAATATCGAGAAACCTAGTGAGCCAGAATAAAGGCTTGATTCTCATTTCAGTAGCGGGAAATCAACACACCCGCCTCCCTTCAGTTGGTCATCCCTGTACACTCAGCCACAGCTGCTAATGCAAGATAGTAAGTAGCATGTCTACAGTAAAGCTGCTGGAGTCTGGCTCGCTCTGAGTTCTGCAACAGCTCAGAGCAGCTTATCCATAGGTGCCTGCAAATGTTTTTTTCTCCTCCTACGTACGGCCTTTCCCACCAGGTGCAGAGCTGGCTTTGTTTTTCTTTTCTTTTCCTTTCTAGACTGGGTTTCACTATGCAGACTGGGCTAGTGTCACGCCTGAGACTGTCCTGCCTCTCTCTCCTGAGTGTTGGGACTGTAGAAATGCACCAGTATGCTAGGCAGTACATAGCAGTTCTTCATGTCTTGCTGGGAGAAGAAGGTCGCAGTGTCTCAGGGGACCCTTAGGTTGGCTGATCGTGAAGACTGCCACTTTCATTTATTGAGAGATGGATTAAGGACTTTAAGGTATTATTGCCGTTCATTTATCATTATGCACTAAATGGTTTAATTATACTTAAGTGTTACAAAATTGTAGATTTTTATATGGTTCATATACCCAACCCCTTAAGACAGGACTTGAACTGTTTGTGTAGCTGAAAACGACCTTGATTTTATTGCTTCTATCTCCTAAACGTGCGACATTAAGGACTTTAAAATGAAATCATTGATTGTCAGGCAGGGGGCAGTAGGTCAGTGGAAGGGACTTGCCTGGTGTGTGGGAGTCACACCAGGTTAAAAATGTAGTAACACACACACATATGGAAAAATGGACTGCAGGGTTACTTTGAATTCAGGCATGCTACATGGTGAAGTTCATGGTGGCCTGAATTACAGAGGGAGACGCTGTCTCCGAAAAGAACAACAACAAAAAAAAGAATATTTCATTTTCAAAACAATAGCTGCAGTCCACGTTTCCATAGCGACTTGCACACAAGTCTATTAACATTTAACCTTCATAATTATTTTTGCTGCTGGAGATGGAAACCAGAATCTCAAGAATAGCAAGCCCTCTTATCATTGTGCTCGGTCCCTGTCTTAATTTGGGGGTTTTCCTCCCTCGGTGATGAAGTTGGAGTTTATAGACAGGTGGGAAAATCTTCTTTATTAAATCCTTAAAAAAACAACTATTATCTAATGTGGGAAGGAGCACGCATGTGTAGAGAGACAACTTGTAGGAGCTGGTTCTCTCAGTCCACCACGTGGTTCCCGGGGATGGAATTCAGATCTTCAGACTTTGCAGCAAGTGCCTTCATGGGCTGATCCATCTCACCAGTCCTAAATTCTAACTTTTGATACATAGTAGAGCTCAAAACAAGCCTTTAAGTGATTTGAGGACTATGTGAATTAAACTTTGTGGTAAACTGTTTCTGCTCCTCATTAAGTCGGGCCTTTAATGCCAGCACTTGGGATGCAGAGGGAGGCGGATCTCTGTGCATTCGAGGCCAGCCTGGTCTACAAAGTGAGTCCAGGACAGCCAAGGATACATAGAGAAACCCTGTCTTGAAAAAAACAACAACAACAACAAACCAAACATTTTTCTTAGCTAGACACAGTTGCATATGGCTTTAATCCCAGCACTTAAGTGGCACAGGCAAGGGGCTGTGAGTTTGGAGCCAGCTTGGTCTACATAGCAAGAAAAGTCAACAAATCAAACAAACAAAACTAAAACAGAAACATCAAGCTGGCTTTGTGCTTCAGCCTCTGGAGGAATGGGATTGTAGAGATGTGCCACCAATCCTTGATCATTATGCTTTTGAAGTGTAGTATTTCTTTTGTGTGTGTATGTGTACATGTGTAGTTTTTTGTTTTTTATCTTAACATCATCTCCAAATTCGGGGAGACAGGAGTTACTCTATTTAGTATGAAAGAGCCCTATCAAGGTGTTGCATGAACTTGAACTTGGGTAGGAATCTGGGCTCAAGGCATCTTGTCATACACTGCACCATGAGTCACCCTCCCCTCCCCTCTTCCATGTGTCTTACCTGAGCTCTATGACGGTAAGCTGGTTTGCATTTAAGAATTTATGAGAAAAAGGATTTGGTGTGACATCTGTGGCTACTGCAAGAACAAAGCTAATTACCTAGGCAACCAATCTGTGAGGCAAGGAGTATCTGTGAAGAAATCTTAGGGTTCAGCCTCCCAGTTCATAGAAATCAACAATCTGGCCAAGCATGGTGGTTTATTCCTGTGTTCCCAGTACTTGGGTGGTTGCAGCCGTGGGATCATGAGTTTGAGGCAGATGACGATACACAATGAGTATAAAACAAACAGTAATGATGATCCTTGCTTTCACTAAAAAAGCAAGTGTCAAATCTGTCTTAGTGTTTTAACGATAAGTTTTTAATTTGGAATTTTTAATGTTTTAATTAAAAATTATTGTGTGGCCAGGCATGGTGGCCCAGGCCTTTAATCCCAGCACTCAGAAAGCAGAGACAGGGGGACCTCAGAGATTGAGGCCAGCCTGGTCTACAGAGTGAGTTCCAGGAAAGCCTGTAGTACAGAGAAACCCCGTCTCAAAAAATAAAAATAAAAATAAAAAAATGTGTATGGAGGGCACACTTGTGTCCCAGTGCCTGTATATGACCTGAGAGGGCAGATTAGGAGCTGGTTCTCCTTCCTTCTTCACATGGGTTCTAGGAATTGAACTCAGTTCTTGGGCCATCAGGTTTGGATTAAGAGAGGTTTGTTGTTGTTTTGTTTTTACCACGACATCTCATTGACCCCGTTTAATTCCAAAAACTCAAACTGAAAACATGAATTCACAGATAAGGTGCTGTCTGTGTATACAGATGCCCAGGGGTCTTCTGTTGCCTTGAAACAGGGTCCCACGGTTGCCACCTTCCTGCCTCAGCCTCCCAAAGGCTGGAATCACACACTTGCTACCATGCCTGGCTCTTTAAAACATTTTGATATGCCGGCCATGGAAAATAATGACAGTCTTGTAAGGTTTAAGGCATGAAGGGATGGGGATCCTGTATGGGTGGGGTGACGGGGTCACATTTGCATTTTGAAAAGATTATAACAGTTTTGTAGAGAATGGATTAAAGGGCAAGGGCTAGAAGACTACATTGTGATGTGTCCTGAAAATGTGCATGTAAACTAAAGCTTTTGCAAGATAAGTAATGCTTTAAGGGAATAAAGAGTTCTCTCAAAATTCGTTCTCTCTTGTTCTTCTGAGACACGTTTTGTTTTTAGTTTTGCCTCTTTTATGTGCTCTTGTGGAGGGGAACAGGGTAAAACTGGTTTCTAAGTAGTGGAGAAAATGAATGACTAGTATCTTTTCCCCAAAAAAGTCCTTTGGGAAATCATTGATTACTGGGGTTAACTGCTAACTTTTTCTTCCAAAATGAAGGTGGCTTATCATTATTTGATGTACACTTAGCACGCATTTCAGTGGTAGGGGAGGTAATGCAGCTCCATGGTAGAGCATTTGTCTAGCATAGGGAGCACTCTGTTCAACCTGTCCCAGCCTAAAATGTGTCTGTCTATCCATCTTTCCACACACTAGACTACAAAAAATAAGTTTGTTTGAAAATCTAACTTCAGCAGGACGTGGTGTCGCAATCCAAGCAGAGGCAGGCTGATCTCTGTGAGTGTGAGGCCAGCCTGTTCTAAAGAGTGAGTTCCAGGACAGCCAGGCATGTTACATAGGGAAACCTCATCTTAAGAAACCAAAACCAAGTCTGTGACCATGGGTCGCTCCCGCCGGACCGGCGCGCACAGAGCACATTTCTTAGCCCACCAGATGAAGGCCAAGAAGCGGCGGTGGCCAGACCTGGATGAGATTCACCGCGAGCTGCTGCCGCAGGGGCTCCCGCGGCCCAAGCCAGAGCTGGACGCAGAACCCGACCCGGACCTGCCTGGGAGCGGCCTGCATCGCTGTCTGGCCTGCGCGAGGTACTTCATCGATTCCGCCAACCTGAAGACCCACTTCCGATCCAAAGACCACAAGAAAAGGCTGAAGCAGCTGAGCGTCGAACCCTACAGTCAGGAAGAGGCTGAGAGAGCAGCGGCCATGGGCTCATATGTGCCCCCCCCCAGCGGCTGGGCGTGCCCACAGAAGTGTCCACTGAGATCCCTGAGATGGACACATCCACCTGAATGGCCCGAGGACGCAGAGCAGAGAAACTGCCAAAGGACAGTGGAACGGCAGCTAGGCCAAGAGTGTGTACTTTGGGTTTTGGGTTTAGGGAGGTGTTCTCTGATGGGTGTTCCGCCCAAAATAAAGGACCTGAACAAGAACAAAAGAAAGAAACCAAAACCAAAACCAACAAACAAGAAAAGCCAACTTCTAAGATAGGTATGATGATGGCTCATGCCTGTAATCCCATCAACCACTTGAGAAGCTAGGGCAGGAGGATTGTTGAGAATTCCAAAAGCCAATTCAGGTTACAGAATAAGACTATATATACATACATACATATATATATATATATAAAGACTAAAATATATATATATATATATAGTGGGGACACAAGTCCCCACAAATAAACAAAAGACAAAAACAAATGTGATGAGTCTGTAGTCCTAGCACATAGGGACCTAAGGCAGGAGGATAACCATCTTGAAACCTGTCTGAGATATATACTAAGATCCTAACACAAAATAAATAAACTCCCTCCATGCGTGGATTTATGTACACATTCTTCTGAAGGGAAGTTTGGCTACTACATATTGCTCAAGAGACAGGAGGCTAATTTTGTTTTGCTTTGTTATTTGTTTTTTTGAGACAGGGTCTCTCTATGTCATTCTACCTTTACTGGCACTTACGAGGTTGACAAAGCTGACCTAAAACTGAAAGAATCACCTGTCTCTAGCTCCCAGTGCAGGGATTAAAGACCCAAAACACCACACCTGGCCTAACTTTTTCTTCTTTCTAAAATAGCACCTCACTATGTAGCCCTGATTTGCCTGACAGTCTTTAGGTAGATCAGGCTTGAACTCGCAGATTCTAGTGCCTCTCCAGTGCTCATATTAAAGGTGTGCACTGACCACACCCAGTCTATCGTATTTTTATAGAATTTCCTGTGGCCAGGTTGACCCAGTTGAGACTGACCTTGAATTCCAATCATTCTAGGAGCCTTCACTTCCCAAGTATTGGGGTTATAGGTTTGAACCTCCAAATTTAACATTACCCTCCCAGCCAGGGCTTTTCTTCCTATCCCTGGCTGTCCTGGAACTCACACTGTAGATCAGGCTGGCCTTGAACTCACAGAGATCCACATGCCTTTGCCTTCAGAGCGCTGGGTTTAAAGGGATGTGCCACCACGCTTGTTTTAAGACCCTACTTCTTAGCTGGGCGTGGTGGCACACACCTTTAATCCCAGCACTCTGGGAGGCAGAGGCAGGCGGATCTCTGTGAGTTCGAGGCCAGCCTGGTCTACAAAAGAGAGTCCAGGACAGCCAGGGCAGTTAGAGAAACCCTGTCTCGAAAAAAACCAAAAAAAAAAAAAAAGACCCTACTTCTTAATCTCCTGACCTTGGAATATAATATATGAATTTTGAGTTGACATAAATGTCCAGACCATAGTTAGTGCTTATTTTTCTTTTCTTTCTTTCTTTTTTTTTGGTGGGTGTGGGGTAATTTTCTGATATGATCCTTTGCATTTTTTTGTTTTGTTTTTTCAAGACAGGGTTTCTCTGTGTATCTCTTGCTGACTCACTTTGTATACTAGGCTAGCCTTGAACTCACAGAGATCCGACTGCCTCTGCCTCCCGAATGCTGGGATTAAAGGTGTGTGCCACCACTGGTTTAATTATTCTATCCAGCAGGCAGAACCCTGGGGCTCACTGGCCAGCCAGCCTACCCTATTTTGTGAATTCCTGGCCAGTAAGAGACACCTTACAATTATAATTACAGACAGCTGTGAACTGCCATGTGGGTGCTGGGATTTGAACCACTGAGCCATCTCTCCAGACCGTTTTATTGGTTTTTATGGGGCAGTGTCTTTGTTGTTGCTGTTCTGAGACAGTCTCTGAAGCCTCCACTGGCCTTGAGAACTTTCAGCAATTCTCTGGTATCAGCCTCCCAGGTGTGGTGGATCATCAGAGCTCACATCAAAAAAGCCAGAAGTGGAGATGAGGGTGTGTTGAGGTGTGTTTGCAATTCCTGTGCTGAGGCAGACAGAACCCTGGGGCTCACTGGCCTGCCAGCCTACCCTACTTTGTGAACTCCTGACCATTGAGAGATCCTGTTAAAAAAAAAAAATAAAAAAAAAATAAATAAAAAACAAAACCAAACAAATAAAAACAGGGCCGCCAAGCCTGAGCTCAATCATTTGGTGAAAAGAACCCATTCTTAACAAGCTGTCTTTTGACCTCCACATACTCCATGGGACACACTCATGCATATTAAAAAAAAAAAAAAAAAAAAGGAAGTGTGCCTGAAGACACACACACACTTGAGGGTGGTGGCGGGGAGGGAACGTGTGTGTGTGTGTGTGTGTGTGTGTGTGTGTGTCTATTCATTTTTTAGCTGTCTTAAGGAAACAGAACAGGGCCTTGGGAATGTAGTTCATTTGGTAGAGTGCTAATGAGGCCCTGGGCTATATTCTCAGCACCCTGAAAATAAATAAGTAAATAAAACATTACACACATTGTTGCTCTTTCAAGGGTGTTCATTAAAGAGTTGCTCAGAGGCTGACTGGGCATGGCCGGGCAAGTCTTGGGTTAGCACTTGGAAGGTAGAGGCTGGAGGATCAGGAGTTCAAGGCCATCCATGACCAACCTGGGCTACTTGAGGCCTTACCTCAAAAATAAAAAAAAAAAAAACAAAAAGATGAGAGTTGGCCGGGTGTAGTGGTGCATGCCTTTAATCCCAGCACCCAGGAGGCAGAGGCAAGTAGATGGATCTCTGTAAGTTTAAAGCCTGCCGGGACTATGAAGAGAAACCATCCTGAAAAACAAAACAAAACAAAAGGAATGAGAGTTGTTTATAATAGGGAAAAAGTCAATGAGTTGCTTGTAGTGGCAAAACAAAACAAAACAAAAAAAACCCAAAACCCCATAAAACAAAGAATAAAACAATGTCGTGGTTAAGTCAACCATGGCACATCCATATATAAGGGATTAAAATGACACTTAGGATACTTAATGATATTAAACTGCATGGATTATTAAAAACACAAGATGGAAGCCGGGCGTGGGGGCGCACCACTTTAATCCCAGCACTCGGAAGGCAGAGGCAGGCGGATCTCTGTGAGTTCGAGCCCAGCCTGGTCTACAAAGCAAGTCCAGGACAGCCAGGGCTACACAGAGAGACCCTGTCTTGAAAAACCAAAAAAACAAGACAAAACAAAACAAAAAAACCACAAGATGGGATTCAACTCACAAATATTTTTGGTTGTGAGCCTAGCCTTTAACGGCTGAGCCATCTCTCCAGCCCCTAACTCACAAATATCAAAACAAAAATGCTGGGTACAGATACACTATTTTATAATATTGCTTAATTCTTTGTACTGGAAATAGTGGGTGAGATATTTTTTCCTAAGACTATATTTGCACAATAAAGTTTAAATTTTAATGTAGCAAGGAAAAAAAAAAGCAATGTAGCTTACAATTTTATAATATTGTGTATAAAGCTTTGTTTTGATGGGAAGGTATTATCCTAGCTGAAAATATTCTCTACAGTAAGGCACACCTTGAATCCCTCCTCCTGCCTTTGCCTCCTAAGGGTTGGTGTTATACAAGTGGAATACTTTATATGGCTCTAATTCAATATTTTTGAATGGATAACTTTTCCTTATATAAGAAAAAGAGTAAACAAGAAAGTCTATGAAAGTAGGTTGAGAGGCATGACGTCATAATGACGTCGTAGCTCTTTCTCACTGTGTTACTCTTTACTTGCTTTTACCAAGCTGGGCCTAGCAGCTTGGAGAGTAAAATGATCCCCATCTTTCCTGGAAAAGACCTGTGACAATTTCACAGACTAGCACGGGCCACTGTTTTTGAAGCCTAAACAGGCAAAGTGCTGAGCCGCAGCAGACAGTCCTGTCCGAACCACCATCGCTGAGCCAGGTTCCCGAGTTAATCACCATCAGTGGCACTGGGGCATCATGAAGTGTCACCTCCAGAGGTTTTACATATCTTAGAGAGAAATTAGGGGACAGATTGCTTGGGATTGCCCCATTCTTCAGGGGTTCCCCTGGTAAGCATCAGGGGGGATTCCCTTAAATATGGCAGAACCCTAACAGTAAGTATGGGGGCTACAAGGGAGAACAGGTCCCTGCTTGTTAGTGGGAGACTGGAAGGGGTGGGGGAATTCCTAAAAACTCGATTTGCACAGAAGGAGATCCCCTTGTTAGTCAAAGTTCCCTAGGCACAGGGTATTGGAGACAGAGACCTGTTTCTGATTTCTTCAAGATTTCTGATCTCCTTTAGGTTTTGGAGATGGATAATTGAAACAGATACACACATGTGCACACACACACACACACACACACACACACAGGCACACACTACTCTCACCAATACTATCTGGCTATTAATTAGTTCAATGGTCATAGAATTTAAAGCATTTACATGACTAGTACCATTTATTTGTTTGTTTATTATTTGTCTTTCCCTTGAGACAGGAGCTCCTGAATGCCACGCTGGCCTCAAACTTAATGCAGCTAAGGATGGCTTGTGATTTTCCTACTTTCCAGGTGATAGAATCATAGGTAATGCTAGCATGCCTGGTTTATGAGCTCCTGGGTATCTAAGCAAGGGCTTGGTTCATGCTAGATAAGCACTCCACCAAATACGCCAACATTCCCAGGCTCTCGTATCATTCTCTCTTAAAAAAAAAAAACATTTTTAAGGGCTGGAGAGATGGCTTATTGGTTAGGGGCAATGAGCAATGGACTGCTCTTCCAGAGGACCTGGGTTCAAATCTCAGCACCCACATGGCAGCTCACAACTGTCTGTAACTCCAAGATATGACACTTTCACATAGACATACATGCAGACAAAACACCAATGTGCATAAAATAATGGTAAAAAAATACAAAATAAAATTGTATGTGTGTGTTGGGGGCAGGTTGCCTGTGGAGTACAGGAGAGAACTGGATCCCCTGGAGATATTTATAGGCAATTAGTTGTGAGCCGCCCAGTACCTCCATCCCCTCCTATCACTACATTCATTCTTATAATTTTGGTTATGAGCCTAACCTTTAACAACTGAACCATCTCTCCAGCCCAGTACATTCATTCTTAATTAGCTCATGTTTAAGGATAATTCCAGAAAGAAGACAATGTGGAAATTATCTTATTTAAATGTTTGTTCAGCCAGGCGTGGTGGCGCACGCCTTTAAGCCCAGCACTTGGGAGGCAGAGGCAGGCGGATCTCTGTGAGTTCGAGGCCAGCCTGGTGTACAAAGTGAGTCCAGGACAGCCAGAGCTGTTAATACAGAGAAACCCTGACTCAAAAAACCAAAAAAAAAAAGTTTGTTCATTAATTTATTAGACAGGATCTTGTGTAGCTTAGGTTGTCCTAAAGCCTGTTATGTGTATAACAGAGGCAAGCTTGAATCAATCCTCCTGCCTCAGGTTCCTCTGTTCTGGGATTACAGTAATGTGCTGCCATACCTGACAACAGTATAGATCTTATAAAACATAAGGATATATGTGTGAGGATAGGCACTCTGGAAATGCCACTAAGGATTCAAACCTTTTTGATTAACTCTATTGCAACTAGAAAGCAAATACTAGCATAACTTAATATAGTTCCTATTACACATTAATTAGGGATACAAGATTGAGATGAAATAAAGTTTATTAGTTTTTTAATAAAACAAATATACAGGTAACATTCTCAATATCTTAATCTTATAACCAATTAATGTCAGTAACTAACCACTTTTTTAAGGGGAAGAGCCTGTGGTGGTTAAAATATAATGATATATTTGTTTGCCACATGCTAGAATTTAAAAAAAAAAATACTTGGAAAGTCAAGCATGGCATTGTTGTTACTTTTCTATACCGAATCAGCCACGGCTGGTAGGTTTCTCTTCTTACTCTAAGGTAAAAGCAGGCACAGGCCAGAGTACTGTTTTTAAATCGACAACCAGAACTCACCAACAGAATCAATCTGAGGACCTCTATCAGAGTACGTGGCCCACAGCATCTGATGGACAGGTGGCAATATGGATAGATGATGATATGTCTGTTGCTGGGAAGATAACTCAAAGTCCACAGTTTTTTGGGTTTGTTGTTGTTGTTGTGGCATGGCAGTCCTGTCAGTCTGCACACTAAAATTATGTTGTCTGTTATGGGTGATAGACAAACTTATACAAGTAAACACAAGCTCACATTAGAATTAATTTTATTTCATATATAACACTTCAATACACCATATTCTAAAATTAAGATGAATTAAGTCAAAGTGGCTTTGAAAACTCTCAATCAACACACACAACTCAACATTCATGCTTGTGTCTAACTCAACTAAAAAACGTTAAGGCAACTGGGCATTCTCTCACCTTTAATCCCAGCCCTTGAATGAAGCAGCGCTGCTGTGCGTTAGAAGGCAGCCTGATCTATACAGGGAGTTCTAGGTCAACCAGGGGTATAGAGTGAGACCCCTCTAAACAAACCAAACCAAAAATTCCATTGAGGTAGCTCAGCGTAGTGACAAAACTGCAGAGGCTGAGGCAGAAGAAGAACAAACTCAAGGCCAGCCTGGCTACAAAATAAAGCCGTCTCAAAAAAAAAGTAATTTATAACACCTTGGAGACATTTTGTGTTAAACAAAAAGTGTGTGCACGGGTGTTGTTCCTGCATGTGTGTCTGCACACCACGTGTGCCTGGTGCCTGAGCACAGAAGAGGCTGACACCCGCCCTGAAGCTGGAGTTACAGGCAGTGAGCCAGAGCCACTATGCACAGGTTCCTGGAACTTAATTTTAAAACTCGAAAGAGGAGAGACCCTCCTCTTCCTACCCCACCCTCTTACCCCCAAAAGGGAAAAAGGAGTCAGGCCCAGGAGTGCATGCTTTCTGGAAGCTGGAGGCAGGTGGATCGCAAAGGTTCGAGGCCGCCTTTGTCTACCAAGTTCCAGGACAGCCTGGGCTACACATGGAGACCCTGTCTTAAAAAAAATTATTAAAGGTAAGAAAAGTCCGAAATAGGCTCGAATAAAAGATTTTGAAGGTTAATCTTTTGGGGCATGGTGGTACACACCTGTAATTTCAGCACGAGGAATGCTGAAGCAGGAATCGGATTGCTGTGAGTTCGAGATCAGCTTGGGCTAGGCAGCAGGGTACTACTGTTTCTATATTTTGAGACGAGAGTCTCAGCGTGTATCCCTGGCTAACCTGGAGTTAGAAATGTATAGACAGGCTGGCCTCGAACTCAGCGATCCACCTGCGTCTTGGAAGACCATTTCAGCTCCCCACAATCAAACAAACAAATCTCACTTTGTCAATTGCTAAGAGCCTAAACGCGTTAATGTTTTCCAAATAGAGCATAATTAAGGGGAGGAGGGTAAGTTTAAGGGTTCACAATTGGCAAGCCTCTCTGAAAGAAAAAAAAACTAGACTAATATAACTTCGGGAGGTTCATTTCCAGCTTAGGCCGTTCTAATCACTCTAAATTCCACGCGCGGTGCCAAGCGCATTTCTCAAAGTCCTAAAAATTCTCATCCGCACACGCCGCCTTTCGGAGCTGCACTCCCTTCACAGCCGCCCGCAGCGCCCGCAGCGCCCGACTCCTCCCCGCTCGCGGGGAAAACCCTGCCTAATATTTATAACGCTCTGACATACTGTAATACCCACAAGGTGGTTGTAGAAGTATAAACACGACTGGAGCTGTCTGATTGGCTGCTGGTGATGTAACACCATGTCAATACTTCCCAGCGAACGCACGTGTTCGACCTTTTATTTAAATTTCCATTTCATCACAGCAATAAGACACTCGGGGCGGTGCATTTTCGGCGAAACGGTCGTCGGCCGGGGCCAGGGGCGCTGGCCGGCGCATGCAGGGCGCCCAAGGAGGTGTCCCCGCGAGGGAGGCGCCGCCTGGTCCAGTCTTTTGTGAAGGAACAAAATAAGTTCACTTCCTCGGGCGCGGCCCCCCACCGGCCCCCCGGGCCGGTGAAAAGGGCTGGCGCGCGCTCCCCAGCGCGCTTACTCCAGGAGTGCCAGGGTGAAGTCGCGGCGAGAGCGGAGCCCCGGGGCGCCCAGGGCGCGCGGACACCCGCCAGCTGTCCGCCCGGGCCCGAGCCGGCCCCGCCCCGGGACCCCGGCCCGAGACCCGCCCTCCTGCCCGCGGCCGCCCCGCTTCCTTCCCGCGGCCGCGCCCCCGCCCGCGGGCCCGAGCGGCCGGCCCCTTCCCCGGTCCCCGGGCGCCCCCGGCCCCACCCCGCCCCGGCCCGGCGCAGCCCCCCCCCCCCCCCGGCCGGCCCCCACCCTCTCCCCCCCCAGCGGTTACGGCCACCCCGGTGCATTGTGGGCGCACGGTCCGTTGTTCATTTGCCATTCGACCTCCGCCAGGGCCTGGTCGGACGGAGACGCTCCGCCGGCTCTATTGTCGGCTCGCGATGTGGCGGGGCCCGGCGGCTTAGCGCGCCTCTCGCGTCCGCGCCTCGGCGGCCGGCGGCGGCGGCGGCGGCGCGGCTCCCTGAGGACGGAGGTCTGTTGGCGGGCCGGTGGGCGCGCGCGGCGCTGAAGCCCGCACCACTCCTCCTCCTCTCCTCCTCCTTCTCCTCTTCCTCCTCCACTTGGAAGGCCGCACGCGCCCCGGTTCGCCGCCCGCCCACCTCTCCGTGCGGGACGCTGCCCGGAGCGCCGCGGGGCGGGGGGTGGAGAGGACGCGGGCCGGGACAGCGGCGGCTGCGGGCCGGGAGCGAGCGCGAGCCGGCGGGAGGGTGAGGCCGGGCCGGCGGGGCGCGCCGCGCGGCGCGGAGCCCCCGGGGGCGGGGGGTCTGTAAACCTCGTGTACAAATAATGTACACGAGGTTTACAGATCGG
>CAJQZJ010000332.1:293039-304182 GCA_907164525.1 Lophiomys imhausi | reverse complement strand
GCGCCCCCGGGGGCGGGGGGCGAGACGTTGGGAGAGCCGCGGCGAGCGCGCGGGACGCGGCCCGAGGCCGGGCGCGAGCCGGGGCACCGGGCGGCGGCGCGCGCCATGTCGTTCAGTGAAATGAACCGCAGGACGCTGGCGTTCCGAGGAGGCGGGTTGCTCAGCGGCGGCGGCGGCCCCACGAACAATAACGCCGGCGGGGAGGCCTCCGCCTGGCCCCCGCAGCCGCAGCCGCGACAGCCCGCGCCGCAGCAGCCCAATGGGCGCGGGGCCGACGAGGAAATGGAACCGGAGGGCCTGGAGCCCCAAGACTCGGAGGCCGCCGCCGCCGCCGGGGCGGCCGAGGACGCTAAGGAGTTGCTGCTCCCTCCGGACGCGGGCGGTCCCGCCTCGCTGGGCGGCGGCGCGGTGGGCCCCCTGCTAGCGGAAAGGAACCGTCGGACTCTGGCCTTCCGCGGGGGAGGCGGCGGCGGGGGTCTCGGCAACAATGGCAGCAGCCGCGGCCGCCCGGAGACCTCGGCCTGGCCCCTCCGGCATCTCAATGGGCGAGGGCCGGCCGCCGCGGACCTGGAGCTGGACGCGCTGGAGGGGAAGGAGCTGATGCAGGACGGCGCGTCCCTGAGCGACAGCACCGAGGACGAGGAGGAGGGGGCGAGCCCGGGCGACGGCAGCGGGGCGGAAGGCGGCAGCTGCGGCAGCAGCAGGCGGTCGGGAGGCGATGGCGGGGACGAAGCGGAGGGCAGCGGTGTGGGAGCTGGCGAAGGAGAGGCCGTCCAGCACTTCCCGCTCACGAGGCCCAAGTCCCTCCTGCAGAAGCTCCAGTGCTCCTTCCAGACCTCTTGGCTCAAGGACTTCCCTTGGCTGCGGTACTCCAAGGATACTGGCCTGATGTTTTGCGGCTGGTGCCAAAAGATCCCCGAGGATGGGGGCGGCGTGGACCTTTCCCAGGTGGGGCATGATGAGCTTTCGCGAGGGACCCGCAACTACAAGAAGACCCTGCTCCTGAGGCACCACGTCTCCACAGAGCACAAACTCCACGAAGCCAACGCCCAGGTACAGTAGATCCGGGTCTCGATGTACGTTGGCTTGGTGTTTTTGTTTTTTTTTTTTTTTCCTTTTCTGAGATGTTTTCGGAGAGGCTTATCAGTGGGAAAGACTAAAACTAAAGCAAAGGAAGAAACATTAAAAAACAAAACAAAACAAGATCCTCCGGGTGAAGGCGTAATTCAGTGTAGAGAGGTTCCGGGAGCTTGTGCGTAGGGGTTTAGAAAGCCTGGGAACAAAGTTTTCCAAAGTTGTGGGTGATTGGGGGAGGGGGAGGAACGACAGTTTTCTAATGGTAGCGCTGGGTTTATTTTATTTCTTATGAATTGGGATTTGTCTGTGAGATTGAATCCGGAAGAGAGGTTGCAGATTTTAACCTTAAAGATTGACTTTCGGTTAAAAAACATTTTTTTTTTTTGTTAAATCAGCGGAGATTTTAGGACATCTACTGCCTTGTATTCGTGACACTATTAGTAGTAGTCTGAAGAACGGATTTCCGTAAGCTTTGATGCTACTGTCTGTCTACTCTTAAGAAATTCTTATGTCAGGTCGAGATAATGTGAAGTATGTATGAGAGGCACATGTAAATGTGGAGGAAGTTAGTTGAGTAACTTGAATATTTTACGATGCCCATCTCTGTTAAACTTGGTGAATCTTCTTACCCGGGCTCGCTTTTGGTAGCTTTAATTCTCTTTTTTCTTAACAACCCTATTCTAAAGACAGGAGCCTAACTAACCATTTTGGTAGTCCTTTTTAAGTCAAACAGATGTTGGTCAGCCCTCTTTTGACTCAGACAACCTGTGTTGGTGGGTGGAATTCCTTCTTTTGTATTGCTGGCCAGTCATTGATTTTAGAAGTCACATTCAGGTCTTAGTTCCTCGCTGCAGTGTTTATGGAGCGGTCCTGCTGCTCAGCACGCTTACACTGTAGTTTACTAGACATACCAGTAACCTAGCTTAGCATAGGCTTTAGTTTTAAAAGATGGCTTTATTTTGCTTATTCTCAGAGCTTGTTTGGATTGATTTTTTTTTTTAATTTACACAAGTTATCTTTGCCTAAATCTTACAAGGAAGTTCCTTTTGGGGGGGCGGGGAGACAGGGTCTTTGGCTTTCCTGGACTCATTCATTCTGTAAACCGGGCTGGCATCAAACTCACAGATCTGCTGCCTCTGCCTCCGGAGTGCTGGCATTAAAGGCGTGTGCCACCACGCCTGGCTGAAGGCTACTTATTTTTAAGATATAAAGCGCAGAAAAATTTAGTAAATTGCCTTAAATCTTGGATGATAGCCTGAGGCTAGTGCCTATAAAGAATGCTGTAATGGGAAAAAGAATTGAGTTTTGAGCAAATCCTGGTTCAGATCTCAGCTTTCTGCATTACTGCCTTTGGAGATTTTCCTAGATAGGCCTAACATTTTTCTTGTTTTAGGTGTGACCAGACTCACTTGCATTATTCTGGAAAGTAAATTTGTTTCAGTTTTACAGAAGAGGCATTTCAGGCATTAAAGGGTTAAGTAATAGATACCTGGGGATATTTTATTGAGGAAGATGATGGGAATATGATGGGAATGGTGGCTTGTGAAAATGGAAAGCTGAATTTTCCAAGTATTGGTAGGTTAGTATCTAGAAACTTTTTTTAAAAAATTGGAATGTGTTTTCTTAATCTACAGTGGACCAAGTACTATTACCAGAATATTCTGTTCTGTAGGCAAACATGAATGGGGCTGAGCATTATAATTAGCTGCTCAGTGATCCATAACTCAGAGGAAGAGGGGATTAGTTTGGATAACCTTATGGTAGATGTAGTCTGGGTGTATCCTGCAGGCATGTACCTGAATCTCAGAGTTCATTCCTAGGTAAAACCTTTTTCTAAACTTGACCTCTGAGCAATCCCTTCCCAACCCCTCATGAGCCATCCAATTTGTTTTAGTGAATTCTTCTGTTAAATCCTTAACCTTAAGGGGTTATGTATTGGGTTTCCTTGATTGAATTTTAGGTGTTACCACTTTGAGTTAATCCTCACCATTTCTCTTCATTTGTGACTAACTTTAGTTTGAGGGATAGCTTGCTCTTCCAAGAAACACCTGAAAATCTTTTCCCTTGTTTTTTTTTTTTTTAAATATATTTTTTTTCTTCAAGTTACATCTCAGTCACAAACCCTTCCCTATTCCCCCTTCCTATCCCACCCTTCCACCCTCTTCCCCCCAGCAGCTTCCCCTCTCAGACCAACAGATGGTTCCCTCTCCTATAACAGTAAATACTATACAAAACAACAGATATAAATATGTCACATTTATGAGAGTTAAATGGCCCAGCATTCCTTCCCAATGTCCATTCCATACATATTTGGCCCCTGACTTTAACATTCTACTATCTAACCATCTCCATGAGTTTAAAGGTCTATATCTGACTCAACATTCACACCAACTTGCAACACAATTTTAAGAGTAACTTCTTAGATCTATAACACCCTCTTGATTCCTAAACAACTCAAAATAGTTTTGAGCAGGATTTGATCGGGTTTTGTTGTGGTTGCTGTCGCCCTGTAGCCGTTGATCACCTTTAGGAGGCAGTGTAACACAGTCTGTAAGAACATTCTTGGGCCCAGGGTCTCTAACTAATCCTCTAATCATTTAGTACCATGCTTTTTTTTTTTTTTTTTAAGATTACTCTTAGGGGGAAAAAATTAAGATAGTGCCTTGTTGTAGTTCTGGCTGGTCTGGTTGACCTCAAACATTCTTTGGTCCTCTTACCTGTTTCTTAAATGTTAGAACTACAGGTGTGCCCAGCATGCTCTTTTAGATTTACTTAAGCAGTGCTGGGCGTCAATCAGGGGTCTTACACTTGCTAGGCGGCAAGCACTCTTACTGCTAAGCTTCGCTCCCCAGGCCCAGGGTTTGTTTGTTTATATCCTGGTCCCTCCTTCACCAGTGTCATCTTTTACATTTCTTAAATCTTATGCAACAAGATCTCCTGTGGCACAGGTTGGCCTTAAAGTCTCTCTGTGTCATCAATCTTGAAGCCATTTGTCATGGTATTGCTCTTGAATTGAGAGCCAGCTATTTTCCCTTTTCATACTTTCTAAGACTAAGGCCCATCAGCCTGGGCATTCTGAGTTTTTTCTCATTATAAATGTAGTTTCAACTTCACAGGGTATCCTGTATTAGCTTTCTCATTTTAAAAATGAGATGGAAGCCCACACCTTTAATCCCAGCAGAGCCAGGTGGATTTCTGTGAGTTCAAGGCCAGACTGGTCTACAGACTGAATTCCAGGACAGCCAGGGCTGTTAACACAGAGAAACCCTGTCTCCAAAAACCTAAAAAAAAAAAAAAGGGTAGGGATGAAGAGATGGCTCAGTGGTTGAGTGCTTGTTGGCCGGCTGCTGGCTCCTCAGAGGGTGAGGTTTGTTGTCATCACTCACCTGGTGGCTCACAGCCATCCACACCTCCAGGGATCTAACAGGCATGAATGTGATGATGCACATGCATGCAGTAGTGTTCATACACACCGAAGTTTTTGCTTGTGCCTGTAGTCCTGCACTTGGGAAGTGAAAATGTGAGGATCAGCAGTTCAAGGTCATACTCAGATTCATATGCCTGAGACACAGTCTTAATAAACATACTGTATGTGAGTTCTAGAATTCAGGCAAGAGATTGAGTTTGACCTGCGCATGGTTCCATACTCCATTAATCCTTGAGCCATCCAGAGCTAGAGGCAGCAGGAGCTCAGATTTAGCACACCAGCCAGGGCTTCATAGTGAGACCCTGTAGGCTATAAGAGATTTACTTCTTCTCTCTCATGTTTTTTTTTTTTTTTTTTTTTTTTTTTTTTTTGGAGACAGGGTTTCACTCAGGGTGACCTTGACTCATGATCACCCGGCCTCTACCTCTGAGTTCTAGGATTATAGATTTGAAGAACTACACCACCCTGAGGAATCATTTATTTTTCTTTCCTCCTTCCCTCCATCCCTCCCTCCTCTGCCACTCCAGGATTTCTCTATGTATCCCTGTCTGTATTGGAACTCTGTACACCAGGCTGCCCTCTAACTCAGATCTGCCTCGTCTGCCTTCTGGTGTGTGTCAACACACCCAGCTCTCATTCATTTTATTTCTTTCAGAGTTAAGGATCAAATCCAAGGTCTCATTTGTGCTAAGTAAGCACTCTGCCACTGAGCTTCACCTGAAAACTCCCTTTTTCTATTAAAAGATCCTTTGTTATGTCATACATGTTTTAATTTTCATCTTATGTGCAGGAATGTGTGTGGCTTTTTTTTTTTGTTCTCGAGACAGGATTTCTCTGCGTAACAAGCCATGGTTGTCCTGGACTCACTTTGTAAACCAGGCTAGCCTTGAACTCACAGTCATCCTCCTGCCTCTGCCTCCCAAGTGTTGGGATTAAAGGCATGTGCCACCACAACGTGCTAGGTGTGTGTGTTATATGCAGTGGGTTCGTTCACATGATTGTAGGTGTCTGAGGAAGCCAAAGGCATGGGACTCCCCCTGGAACTTGAGTTCCAGGGGTTTGGGAATCACCTGATATGGGTGGTCAGAATGAAAATCTAGCCCTTTGGAAAAGAGCAGCAAGTGCTGGGCCATATCCCCAGTCCCTGTTTTGTTTGTAAAGATAAGATTTTACTGTGCTTTATAGCCAAGGTTAATATCCAACAGAAGATCCCAGGACCGCAAGTCCCCCAAGTGCTAGGATTTCCTGCTTGTACCATGCTGGACTTTTTGTTTGTTAGTGTTTTCAGACAGGGTTTCATTGTGTAGCTCTGGCTGCCCCAAAACTCACTTTGTAGACTAGGCTGGCTTTGAACTCCCAGAAATTCGCCCGCCTCTGTCCCATGAGTTGCTGAGTTTAAAGACATGTACCATCATTCATTCTCCTCCTGGATTTTTGAGAGAACTTAGGCAGGTATTAGCACATTATTAAAGTTTACTTTTATTTCTCATTTTCTTTTTTTGGTTTTTAAGAGACAGGGTTTCTCTGTGTATCTCTCTGGCTGTCCTGGACTCACTTTGTAGACCAGGCTGGCCTTGAACTCAGATCCGCCTGCCTCTGCCTCCCTGGGTGCTGGGATTAAAGGCGTGTGTCACCTCGCCCAGCAATTACAGACTGCTGGGATTTGAACCCAGGTCCTTTGGAAGAGCGGCCAATGCTCATAATCGCTGGGCCGTCTCTCCAGCCCATTTCTCATTTTCTTTGGAGGTCAGGTACTGAAATTGAATGAAACTAGGGCCTCTCAGAAGCTAGGAGAGAGCTTTACTATTGAACTGTATCTTTAGAGGTCCTCCCCCACTTTGTTCTTGGTTTTTGAGGCAGGGTTTCCCTATGTAGCCCTGGCTGTCCTAGAATTCACTCTGTGGACCAGGCTGACCTGGCTCTGCCTGCTGGTGCTTTAATTTAAAAAACAAAACAAAACAAAAACAACTGGCCTTTTTTTCCCCTTGTAAACTTTAAGATTGGATCTCAGCAGATAGTGCCTAGGCTGGCTTGGGACTCGCACTCTGCAAGCCCTGGTAGGCCTTCCACTTGTGGTCTACCTCCTTCAGCCTTCAGGCTTAATGTATAAGGAACGCTCCTTTTTGTTGTTGTTACTGTTTTGTTGGTGACTCCCCCAGAAATCCAAGAAACCTTGGATACTTCCTTAAACTTGGATTTTCTTTTTTGGAGATAGGTTCTTGCAAGGTTCCTAGGCTGGTTGAATCCCAAGCCTCCAGTCACCTCCTCCCTCCATGACTGGGACTCTAGAAGTGTGTCACTGCCTTAGTTAGATTCAGTATTTGTCTTTAATTGGACCATAGTTCTTAAGAGCTGCTCCTAAGGTGCTTTGGTGGTGGTGGTGGTGGTGTTGGTGGTGATGGTGGTGATGGTGGTGATGGTGGTGATGGTGGTGGTTTGAGGTTTTGTTGTTTTTGAGGCAGGGTTTCTCAACTGGCCTCAAACTTTTATTTCTGTAATTATTTTAAAACATTTGTGTATGTGGAGGCTGGAGGACAGCTTGGTGGATGCTAGTTTCTCAGTTGTGGGCTTCTAAAGATTGTACTAGTAGTTGTTAGGTTTTTGTGATAAGCACTCTTACCAGCTTGCCGATCTCTGGAGCCCTGGCTTCAAACTATCACTCTATTGCTGGGACTACAGGTGTGTGTCACCATGCCTGGGTTTGGGGAGAACTTTCTTGTTTGGGAGGCCTTTTTGACCCCAAGGCCCCATGCACGCTAGCCAGTTAAAGTGCCACTGACCTACATCCACAGCCCCTAGGAGGAATGGAAGATTCTTTGAGAATCTATGTTGAAGCTCATAAGAGGGAACCCTCCATCTGAAAGTATTCACAAGACAACTTATTTGTTTGGTGCTGAAGATCTGTGTAGTTTTGAGTATCTTCAGAGTCAGTTTCAAGAATTATCTCATTCAGAATTTGGCTATTTGGCCCAGAAAGATTTTTAAATTGCTTTAATTATAGTGATTACCACCGTAGCTTGATTCAGACCACTTTCTACCCAATTGTGAAATTCTCAGAGCCCAAATCACTCTTTCTGTCAACTCTATGCAGTCTGCTAAGCCTACAACACACACCCAAATTATTATTATTGTAAGTTTAGTTAATCTTTCCAGAGATTAAACAGTGAATGAAGCCCACTGATGTGATTGAAATTACTGGTTGGAATCTGTTGATGTCAGGTGGAGAAGAGAAAGGTGAGGCAGGTCTGCCAGCCTTCATTTTGGAAACAGGAAGTCCCAGAGTTTGGCCAGTGTTTACTCTTACTTGGTGGCTAGTTGTTAACAACTTAGGAAGAATTCTGAGGTTTTTTTTTTTTTATTGTGTTCTGTGTGTACATATGTAGTATGTATGGGGGTGTGGCTGCATGTGTATGGAGATCACAAGACGGTTTTCAGGAGTTGTTTCTCCTTCCTACAGTGGGATCTAGTATTAAACTTGTGCCCTTGGATGCTGAGACATCTTGCAGGTCCTGAACATCTTAAGACAGGATCCCATGTATCCCAAGCTGACCTCATATTCTGTAGCTGAGGATGACTCCTGTCTCCATCTCCCAAATACTAAGACTATAGATTTACAACACAACTGATGTATTCTACACTGGGAATTGAACCCTGGGCCTAGTATATGCTAGGCAAATGATGTATATACATCCTCAGCCCTTGAAAGTCTTGAGAGGGAAAGTTAGTATGAAAGATGAGGCTATGATCGATCCATCAATTTACTATTGAACAATTTTGTAATTCATTCATAAAAGCTGGTTTATTTCCTTTGTGGCTTTAAAGTTTTTGGAAGTATACATTATTCTGTATCTAAAAGGGACTTCTTTCTCCATACAGTCACCTACATTAGGTAGGTACAAGAAAGGAGATAAACGTGAAAGACATCCCTGCCCTCAAGGAGCAGTCACAGTGAAATGGTGTAGAGACCATGGTAGATGTGAGAGCAATGAAGACACCACATTTGAGGCTGATTAGTCCTGCCTGCAGAGGTTGAGAGACTGGCAGAAGTGGCTCTGAGTGGTAAATTAATGCTAAGTCAGGTTTTGACCAAGGAGGGAAGGGTGTTCTGCCATTGCAAATGGAAGCAAAGTAAAAATGGTGCTGCTGATAATGCCTGCAAGGGGAAATGGATCATTTAATTCTTGAGCAGGGTGAAAAATCAGGTTTTAACAGGTAGATCTCTGAGTCTTGAAAGATATCTTACCATGCTCTAAAGATTGCATTGTGGGGCTGAAGATATGGCTCAGCGGTTAAGAGCACTGACTGTTCTTCCAATCAAATCCCAGCACCCACACGGCAGCTCACAGCTGTCTGTAACTCCAGTTCAGGGGATCTGACATGCCGCACATGGAGGCAAAACACCATTCCACATAAAATAAAAATAACAACTCATTTTTTAAGGTTTAAAAAAAAAAAGAAAAAGAAAGATTGCATTGTAAAGTGCAATGGAACATTCCTACAATACTAGCTAAATCAGGAAGATTGCTGGCAGTTCAGAATGAAACCCTGTCTCAACCAGACCAAATGAAAACAACAAAAAGATTGCATTGTATTCTATTAGCAAATGGTCAGCAACACCATTTTAAATAGGGAAGAGTCAAATGTTTGTGTGTTCCTATGTAGAGACACCAGCATAATGCTTATGTGGGATTAGAGTCTGAGGAAGGAGCTGTTCATAAAGGTATGTATTTGATTACCAAAGATGCCAGGGTATTATCATCACCTGAAGTTCACCTCCTCATTCTCCAAACACAGAATTAGAATTTATGGTGGGTGTGGTGTTGCACTCTACCACACACGGAGTAGACAAATCTTTGAGTTTGTCTACAGGCCAGCCAGGGCTACATAGTGAGACCCTGCCATAAAGAAAGAAGTATAAACCAACCAGAAGTAGAATTTCCATTCTACAAAAGAGAATACCATCATCACACAAGGGTACCATACTAGAGATGATAGACTGCAGGGGAGAGCTGTGTCTTTTCATCAACTGTTAGCTTTGTTAGCGCCAGTAGAAGAAGAAGATTGTGATTATATTTGCTAGGACTTTGTCCTCACTTTCTAGAACTTGAATTTTATCTTTAAATGTGGAAGCAGAGATTATTTTCTCAATATACTGTTCCTAGTGAGTTCTTGAAACAAAAACAGTACTGATTTTTGTTTTTAGTACTATAGGTTTACACATTGATATTTGTTGAAAATGTCTTTTCTTCTGGTTATCATAGAATGACTAAATTCTGAGTGAGAAAGGAAATACTTGCTAATATTTTTACACTAAATAGTATACAATACAATAATACGAAAAATACAATACACATTGTATTTTCCTATTGTTAATGGTTTGATAAGCTATGGTCAAGTTTGTATTACTTCTGACTAAGGTTAAGTTTTCTCCTTCACCTCAAAAAGAGGACCTGGCTAGTGGTCTACAAGTTGGAGTATAGTTCTCCAAGGTAGAATGGTAAAAGATAGTAATAATCTTTGTTCTCTCTTCCATGTTTCATCACTTAAGTTATGCTTTTTAGATGTTTTTCAGGCTCTGTCTCATCTTCCATTAGCACCCATCTTCTGTAGTTTCAAGGTCTTTGTTTCCTCTAAATACCTTTCATCAGCTAACCCCCTTTTTGTAGAAAAGGGCTCATGTAATGTAGTAAAGTCTGGCTGGCCTCACGTTCTTTTTTTTTTTTTTTCCTTAAGTTTTTATGTGTATGACTGTTTGGCTGCATGCATGTATGTGTGCCACATGTATACCTAGTATGTATGCTAAGTCCAGAAGAGGGTGTCAGGTCTCCTGAATCTGGAGTTACAGACCATTATGAGACATGGTGTGGGTGCTGGGAACTGAACCCAGTTCTTCTGCCAGAGCAGCAAATGCTTTTCGCTGCTGAATTATCTCTGCAGCCCTAAACTCAAATTCTTGGTCACTGAGGACGATTTTGAACTAGTGATCTTCCTGTCTCCACCATTCCAGGGATGGGGTTGCAGATGTATGTCTCTTTTTTTTTCCTGGTTTTATGCAATGCAGTGCTGTGGATCAAGCACAGGACTTTGTGCATGCCACAAAGGCAATCTGCCAAACGTACTGCTATGTTAAGACTATTAACAGGTTCCCAACTGGTCACAGTATTTCTTGTCTTAATTCTCTGGTATTGATCCCTCTTCAAATTACTGCCATAGTTATCTTTATCTCTTCAGTCTGTCAGCCAATCCAATGCTATACCTATATTTTAAGCCTGGATCTGGGTTCCATCCCGCAACATAGTTCTGCGCGCGTGTGCACACACACACACACACACACACACACACACACACACACACACACCCCTTTCACACACACACACACACACACACACACACACCCCTTTCTCTGTCTTCTTTCACACAATTATAAGGCATCCATAACAGTCAGCAGCTCTTCCCTTTTTAAAAGATATGCTTTTATTTATGTGGTTCCAGGGATTGAGTTTAGGGTAGGTAAGTATTCCAGTTCACTTAATTACTTTTTAGTTTAAGACAGGGTTTTGCTGGACATGATGGCTTATTCCTTTAGTCCCAGCACTTGGGATGCAGAGGCAGGTGTATTTTTGTGAGTTCCAGGACAGC
>CAJQZJ010000332.1:228480-284074 GCA_907164525.1 Lophiomys imhausi | reverse complement strand
TGCCTTCCCAGTGCTGAGATGAAAAGGTGTGCTGCATTGCCGTGGCCAGCTGGTTTTTATTGTGAAGAGCTAGACTATAAGCATGGGCAGCATTGCACAAAAAGCTGCACTTGGTGGTTTGTAGGATCACAGGCCATGTGCACACACACAGAAGGGAGTGTTTCCAGTGAAGCTTCGTCTAGTGCTTGTCAACGGTGGCTCTTAAGCTTTACGATCAGGATAGCTGGCCTCTTCGGGAGTCCAGGTGAAGTTCTAGAGGCTTCTGCTTACAGCTGGATCAACTGATAGAATGGCAGCCCGATTCACTTAGACTTTGGAAACCAACTTCCTGCTTCATGTCTATGATGAGTATGATTGATTAAGCTTGTGTCTTTATTCCTTAAAAATACAGTGCTGTTTACAAGGTTATATGAAAGGAAATGATGAGCATAAAAGCACAAGATCTATTGTGGTCATGTTTAGGGAAGACTACTGAAGTTACCTGTAACAGTTTTCCAGTGCTATGTATTTTCTGCCAAATGCTAGATAGATGGTCTTACGTAGCTTGGCTTGTTTGAATACTGTTATTAGAAGTTACCTTTATTTTGACTCAAAATAACTTCTGTAATGCCCCTTATTCTGTTGTTTTTACTAGAATTTGAGCATGGTTTTAATTCTTAAAATTGGATTAGAAATGTAAATCATACTCCTGAATCCGTGTTTTCTAACCTAAGTGTCATTCCTTCTATTTTGTTGAACATAGAGAACTGACTTTTAATTTTGCAGGGAAGCTCTGACTAATATTATAGATGTGGTGCTTATAAAAGGTGAAGGCCTTTCCCAACATTATTTCCCTAGTAAAAGTAGGAGTGTTCAAAATCATGTCTCATGTTAAAACCTTAAAAAATTTAGTTCTGAACTTGAAAATATGTTAATAAACTTGTGCTTACATTTTCACTTACTAAGAAAATTTTTTTAAAAAATTAGTGGAATAAATATTTTTGCATGAATTTAAAACTCTATTACAAACATCTGAAAAGTACTAGTGAGTATTTTGAAATCTAAAAATCAGTGCTTAGCACATTTGGACTCCGTGACTTCCTCTCTGGTTTGTGACTACACTCGGAAACTGCCCCGTCGTTCTGTTGAGTCTGGCAGTGCGCCTCATAACAGCTTCTGGGCTTTACGGAGACAGGACGTCTGAATCTTTAAACCAGCGTGTATAGTTTGACTTCCTACTGGATTGTCTTGATCATATCTGTGATAGATCTGTACACAAGAATGCAGGGAGAAGTAACCTGGAAGGTAGAAAGTGTTTGTCTCTTCTTACTGGGTTTATAGAGTTAGCTGAAAACTCAGCAATCAAAGAAAAACAGTGCTCTAAGGATATTTTAAACAATAAAATAAAATTTACTGCCCAGGGAAATTCAATTTTAACCATATTATATAAAATCTAAGATTTGAATTTTAGTTATTTATTTTTCAATATTTGGGTTTAAGGCCCTGTGAATGCTAGGCAAGAACTTTGCTAGTGAGGTACACATTTAACTCTTAAATTTTAAAAATTTATATATTTTTATTTTTTGAGACAGGGCTTCTCTGTAAAGCCCTGGGTATCCTGGAACTCGCTCTGTAGACCAGGCTGGTTTTGAACTCACAGAGATCCACCTGCCTCTGCCTCCCCAGTGCTGGGGTTAAAGGCATTTAATAAATCCCACCACCTAGTTTAACCCTTAAATTTTTATTTGTTCTTTAAAATTATGGCACAGGCTCTCAGTAAAGTGTGTCCTACCGTCCACTGGACTTTGTGTGACCCGGGAAGACTTTGGACTTGGGATAACTCCTGCATTTCAACTTCTCAAACATCTGTGCCGGGCATGGGCGCCACAACCTCATTCTTTGTTATGTTGCATGTGTGCATATGCAAGGCTACCACAGTGTGCATTTTGAAATCCGAGGACACTTGGTAAGAGCTGGTTCTCACCTTCTACCTCATGAGTCCTCAGGATCCCACTCAGGACAGCAGACTTGGCAGTAAGCATTTTTTTTTTTTTTTTGGCAGTAGCATCTTTACCTAGAGCCTTCTCATGACCCTAACCTCACTTTTTAATCTGTACATTTGCTTTTTAGTGAAATTGCATATAATTTAGTATTTAGAAAACAGTTTTGGGAAACAGTGCTCAAAGTACATACTTTTAGGGAATGCTAATAAAGCTTGTATCTGAAATAATTAATAACTCTAATTATAAAAAACCTTTAATTATAGTTATACACTAGCCAACATTTCTATCCTTCTTTATTTGTAGTGCATTATTACTTTGGGCATTGCAAAATTCTGAAGCGATTTCTAACTGATACATAGTCTTAATAGTCTGTGCCTTACAAATTCTCTCCTCTCCTTGCCATGCAGCTCACAGGTTCTGAACTCAGGTCATGCCTTTCCCACTGAAATAGCTCACCTGCCATTAAAATGATATTTTGGTGATTACTAGACAGTTTTGAGGTCTCCCACTATTTTGACCTTGTTATGTATAATTTTGTGTATGAACTGTTGAAAGTAGTCTTAAAACCATAGAATTTACTGTGGTTGAGATGTGAGTTTTAGTTGTAGTTGTGTTACTGAAGAATCCCTAGGTAGGGGCTGGAGAGAGATGACTCAGCAGTTAAGAGCACTGGCTGTTCTTCCAAAGGACCTGGGTTCACATCCCAGCACCCACATGGCAGTTCACAGCTGTCTGTAAATGGCCAGCTGTAGTGGCGCACACCTTTATAATCCCAGCACTCAGGAGGCAGAAGCAGGCAGATTTCTGTGAGTTCAAGACCAGTGTGGTCTACAGAGAATTCCAGGACAGCCAGGGCTACACAGAAAAACTGTTTCAAAAAACCTTAAAAAAACAAAACAAAACAAAAACAAAAACCCCCAAGTATACCTCAAACAATTTCTCTAATAGGAAAAGCAACTAGCTCAGATTTGGAAATCATAAAAATCTCTAAAAACTCAAACTTTTAAAGAAAATTAATTTTGTGAAAAAAGTTATTTTGTACATTGTCAATGTGTTTTCTTTTTTAAAATTTATTCTTATTTTATGTACATTGGTATGTTGACTGTATGTATGTCTATGTGAGGGTGCCAGATCCCTGGAACAGGAGCTACAGACAGCTGTGAGCTGCCATGTGGGTGCTAGGAATTGAACCAGGGTCCTCTGGAAGAGCAGTCACTGCTCTTAGCCACTGAGCCATCTCTTCAACACCCCAACGTTTGTTTCTTAAGTTTGAACACTCTATTTTGTCTTAGAAATATTTCTGTTGTTGAAGCAGGGTCTGGTTATGTAGCTCAGCTTAGTGTCTTGCTGTAGCTCCCCAGAGCTGTGGGGTTGCAGACCTGGGCCACCATGTCTGCTCTGCGTGTCGTGGTTGCAGGGCACTTGCTGAACCCCAGTGGGGTGTGGGACTTAATGTGTATTCCATTTATGAGACTTGGGCTTCATTCCAGATGTTCAGGTAAACCTTTTGGACGTCTTTATTGAAGATGATGTTGTGATAAATGAGCCAGAGGTGGGTGGTGTGTGTGTGTGTTTAGATCACTTTCATTAGAGGCAAGGCTTACTGCTTTCTCACTTTTTAAGTTGGGCCATGAAATCTTAAGTACAAATAAATGCTTATATAGATAGGGATGGTGACTGTAAAAGTCGTCTGCCATCTTTTTTCCTTTTTCTTCATGACTTTTGCTTTTGAGAATTTTTTTGCTCTTTGTTTATTTTTATTTTTGGAAACTGTCTCAGCATTTGAGGCTGGCTTTGAACTGATATTCTTGCCTCTGCTTCCCAAAGGAAAGCTTGGCCTGTAGATCTTGGCCGCACATTCCTATTCTGTTGCTCCTAATACTGCTTTCCTTTTTCTGCTTTATTCGGCTGTACTGGTGCCTGTTGTCTGTAAGTTGGAAACGTCAGGGAGCAGAGGCGAGGCTAGATGGACACGGGATCACTGCACAAGAGGGCATTTTGTGATTTGTTTGCTACATCCCGTAAGTTATCTGAACGCTATTAACGCGGACCTCTAAGTTTGGAGAAAAGGTATAGTTTGTTCCTTTTTGGTAGTGCTGGGCCTGGCCTGTGCCTTTGCATCTAACACTGACCCATCATCCCACCACTCAGGGTTATATAATATGGACATTTGGTTTCTGACAGCAGTAGTAAGTTGACCAGATTGTTTTAAATTTACCTCTCTTTAATATTTGCATTGAGTATTTTGCCTGTATGTATGTCTGTTCATTGTGTGGATGGTTGGTGCTCATGGAAGCAAGAAGAGAACGGAAATTAAAGATGATTGTGAGCCACCGTATGGGTGCTTGGAATTGAATCTAGGTGCTCTGGAAGAGCAGCCAGTGTTCTCAACTATCTCCTGTTCTGAATTTCAATGCATGTATATGTAGACAGGTGTACACATCTACCTTTTTCCTTTTTTTTTTTAAGATGGGTCTCACTTGTCTGGGTCTGTCTCTACCTTCCCAGATGTCCTGTGCTTACAAAGCAAATGCTTTGCTAACTCAGTTATCACTCTCTGGCCACAGTAGTTTGAAGATTTTTATTCTCAAAGCTGTACTCATTGAAGAAAGTTACAATGTAACAAATGATACTTTTTCTGGGAAATTCCTTTCCACATCATAAGAAACCTGAAAACAAAAATTTTAAATCTCAAGATAGCAAGCACATTCTAGATGTTAAGTTTAAGAATCTTTTATCTGAAATTAATGTATAAGTAATGCTTCATGATATATAAGGTACATAGGGGTTATGGGAAAGATTACATATGGGAGATGGGCTAACTGCTCAGAAGCGGTAGAGAAAGCTTGGGAGAGTAGGCAGTGAGGATTGGTGTGCTGTTGTGTATGAGTTTGTCAGGAGATCAAGAAAGACATTAATGGCAAGGTAGCAAGAAACTGGAATGAATGGACAAGAAGATAGAAGACATGTTTAGGGCTATATTATGATTGTCTTTGTGCTCATACTGTACGCTGTGAGTTTTGTTTTCTGACTTGGACCACAGAGGTTTGATCTGTTTAATTAGAGAGAATTACTGTACTGAGGAAACTAGTTAAGAACTATTTGTTGGCAGAAATATGTCTTTGAATAGTGAGAAGAAGAAACTGTGGAGCCCAGTATAAGCAAGACAGGAAATTCAGTCACTTTAATCAGTGAGTTTGAGTGAAGGGAGACAAGTGTCTAAAGCGCTACAGAAACTAGCTTTTACAACATTTGTGTTGTGAAATGAAATTAATGAATAGAAAAGAATAAAGAAAAAAATACATGTTTATGAAAAGGGGCTTACTTTTAGTTGCAACTATCTGTAGACATTTTTATATGCCATGATAAATATTATGAATTATGTGTTTATATGAAAATGAAACCTAGAGGTTCTTGTACAATGGAGTTTTAGCTATTTTAAAAAATTTCTCTGCTGTCAGCTCATACCTCATTCTTTTTAAGAGTATTGGGAGCCTAAAAAAGCTGGATAACCTGTGCTGCAGTCAGAATACTAATGACGAGAACCACAAACAAATGGCAGCGAGACCATCCTCCCACAGTGTAGCGAGCACAGACAGCTGCTTTACTTGTGGAGACTGGCCTTGTACTTGGCCTTCCTCCCACTAAGTTACCTGGGTAGCTGAGGCTGTTGGGAACTTGTACCATGTTTATTGTGTATACGGGGCAGGAGCATTTGGGGAAGAGAGGGTAACTTTTGGCAGTTACCTCCTTAGAAGCAGATTCTGGGAGCAGGCGCCCTTACTTGCTAAGTCATCTTGTGTCCTTCCCCATTTTTTGTGGGGGGCAGTAAAGGGGGGAGGGCCACTTGCTTATGTAGCTTACTTGGCCTTAACTTGATTCTCATGCTTCACCCCTCAAACCACTTGAATTGCAGATGTGTGCCACCATTCCTGCTGGAAAGAACATTAATAGGTCTTCAAAAAAAATCTTGCTAGTTATTTACACCCCTTCCCCTTTTTTCTTTGTCTAAGTTGAAATGAAGTGAAAATGTTACCAGGGATCGGGGATTTGTTAGGAGTATGTTAACTATCCTGAAAAATCAAGAATGTTGAGAGTTTATTTTCTGCCGGGCGTGGTGGCGCACTCCTTCAATCCCAGCACTTGGGAGGCAGAGGCAGGCAGATCTCTGAGTTCACTCTGGTCTACAGAGTGAGTCAGGACAGCCAGTACTACTACATGCAGAAACCTTGTCTTAAAAACAAAAATAAAACAAAAGTTTATTTTCTCATCTTAATTTTAGAGGAAAATATGATAACCTAGAGTTAGTTTTTGGGCTTTTGTTGTTGTTTTGTTTGTATGTCTATGTACCCCACTTGTTTGTCTGGTGCAGACGAAAGTTTGGATGTCAGGTCCTCTAGAATTGGAGTTATAGTCGTTGTCAACCACCATGTGGGTGCTGAGAATCAAACATAGGTCCTTTGAAAGAGTAGCCAGTGCGCTTAACTTTTGAGCCATCTCCAGCCCAAGAGTTACTGTTTACGCCCCTAATGAAGAAGATTGGTGATTCTTAAGTAAAGCAACCTATTGTAAAAGCTTATTATCAGCTGGAAAACTCACTAGCGAGATTTGGTTTTGATATCAAGAACCAAGTAGTTTGTTCCTTACAAGAGATATAACTTACACCATATAACATAGTGTGCTTTTGATTTTGAAGGGAAACAGTATACTTGTTTCTGGATGAGGAATTCTGTGCTCACTATTTGTATTGGAATAAGATCACAGGTTGAATATTCCTTCTCTCTTCCCTCCCCCTCCCCCCCAATTCTGGGTATTGAACCTAGAGGCTCATGCATGCTAGGCCAGAGCTCTCCACTGATCCTTAACATCACAAAATAACATTTAATACTTTAGGGTAGGAGAGAGGAAGTTCTTCATTTAAATCACCAGTTGATTCCTGAGATCATGAATGAGGCCAGCCTGGTCGGTCGGTGACTCTAAAAAGGACCAAAAAGCCAGCTGGTTGAGGAATGCCTGCCCCAAATCAGTGTAGTAGAATAACTCAGGTACAGAACAACCCTGTAGTACAAACACCTTGACAAAACTGTCATAGAGGTTGTCTGAACCCTTAATGATGACTTCCAGCAGGGCATGTGGCACATCTTTTAATCCTAGCAAGGGAGATGCAGAAGCTCTGGGTTCGATGCCAGCTAGGGCTACAGGGTGAGACCCTGCCTCAAAAACAAAACAAATGAACAATGACCTTCCCTAGCCATTGAGACAAATAGTAGTTTTGGATGGTGCTGGTTTTTGTTTGTTTTTGACTTTTTTTTTTTTTTGGTTTTTCAAGACAGGATTTCTCTATGTAACAGAACCTGACTATCCTGGACTCACTTTGTAGACCAGGCTGGCCTTGAACTCACAGAGATCTGTCTTCCTCTGCTTCCCAGGTGCTGGGACTAAAGGTGTGCGCCACCATACCCAGCTAAAAAATGTTTTTGATGTTGTAAAATATACTTATTAGGAAAATAAAACCATTGCGTTCTTGGTAAGTATTTTCAGTTTGTGACTGTTTTGATGTAATTATTAAAAATGCTACCACTAGATTGCAATGGTCAAACTATTCTAGCTGATATTTAATATATATACATATATATATATATTTTTTTTTTTTTTTTGGTTTTTTGAGACAGGGTTTCTCTGTGTAACCCTGGCTGTGCTGGGATTAAAGGCGTCCGCCACCACGCCCGGCGATAATTAATATTTTTAAAGACTTTATTTGTCATGCATTGTATAGTAAATACTGGGAAAACATTACAGAACCTGCTCTCAAAGAGTTTGTCAAGAACATTACAAATGAGCTACTTGTGTTTCCCAGTTACTCTAGTTAATAATCTCATGTCCCACTGTTGCATCCTATAGAGAAAACAGATGTTAACATTCTTGAAATGTGTCTAAGCTCTGGCTTCAGATCTCTGGGGCGGGGGAAGGGGAGAGTGAGTGAGAGTGTGTCTGTGTGTGACACATGTACATATGCCTGAGGAGGACAGTGTGTGTCTTGCTCAACTTTTTTGTCACCTTATTCCCTTGAGATACAGGATCTATCATTGAACCTGTTTAGCAATCCCAAGTGATCACTCTGTGTCTGAACAGTGCTGGGTGACAGGATCATGGACACACTCCACACAGGTGATGGGATTTCAGACTTGTGTCTGTAGTTTTCACAAAATCAAATCAGTCCTGTCTCCATTTCCCAAGTGCTGGGATTACTGCCATAAGCCTAACACATGCAGCACTCTGTTCTCTTGAATACTCAAACCTGAAGTTCTGAGGTCTTAAATATATTCTTTCTCTCTGTTTGTTTATGTTCAGTGTCCTTAACATCTTCCAGTGAGTTCTGGTAGCATTTAAAGGTCTTTACTTTTGCCCCCTTAAAATAATTCTTCTCTTACTCACTCTTCCATCTTACAGTCAGATTTCTTATTCCTAACACAAGCCATTCTTCTTTCTGGTTGCCCTTGTTAACCTTCCAAATATTATCCTAAAAGCATTCTAGACACTTTGTGAATAGTACAAAAATAATTCTAGGGTCCTTTCATGTACTTGGCCTCATGGTCTCTTACTCTTTACTCCCTGGTGTTGTTTATCAGTATCCGATAACTCAGGCCATTTTGTTTCCAGCTCAAGCACCAGATCTGTATATAGTCTTCATTACTAAAATGTTCAAGTGAATAATAATAATTAGCGTTAAGTGGCATTCATGTAACCCAGCCCTTAAACTCTCATTTATTTAAAAAAAAAGAGTTCTCATGGAAAATCTGTTCTCAACTTTTAGTTAGAATTATTTAGATGGCTTTTTACAATACTGGTTACTGTCATTCTCCAAAGGGCCAACCAGAGAATGTGGGGTTTTTTGTTGTTGTTGTTTGTTTGTTTGTTTTTTTTGGCTAAGGTCCCTATTGATGCTGGTATATGGTTCTTAAGAACCAGTACCTTGGGGCTGGAGAGATGGCTCAGCAGTTAAGGGCACTGACTGTTCTTCCAAAGGACCCGGGTTCAAATCCCAGCACCCACATGGCAGTTCACAGCTGTCTGTAATTGCCTGCCGTGGTGGTGCACGCCTTTAATCCCAGCACTAAAGGTAGAGGAGGTAGAAGCAGGCGGATCTCTGAGTTCAAGGCCAGCCTGGTCTACAAAGTGAATCCAGGACAGCCAGGGGACTATTACACAGAGAAACCCTGTCTCGAAAAACCAAAAGAAACCAGTACCTTAAGAGAGCCAAGTGACCTGTTAAGGGCTGGAGAAGAGCACCAGGCAGAAGCAAGCATATGCTTTTAGCCAATCACCAATACTTCTCAGGTGTGTTGGACTCAGCACTCAAGACTAGATGTCACTTTGTCCCTTCATTCCACCTCCTGTGCTGCCATTAGAAGCTAGCCTGAATTAATTCTGCCACTCAACCTTGAGTTAAAATTCACTTTCTCCCTTTGCTTTTATCACACTCCGCCCACAGCTTGGGTTATTAAGAACTCCCTGCCTTTTTTTCCCCTCTCTCTTTTTCCATCTCTGCACCTCAGTCTCTGCAAAGGGCAGGCAGGCACTGAGCAATAAGCTTAGGATTGCTTTGTAATTGGTCTCTTCATCTCCTCCTGCATTCCTTTTTTTCATTCATGACAACATGAAGTCATTTTTTAGAATCCAAATAAAAACTTTCTTTTTTGTTTAAAAAAAAACCATGAGTTTATTGTAAAAATAAAAACTAGCTTATAGGTTATCTTTAGATGATGTTACAATAGTAAAGATTACAGTCATTCCAAAAACTATAAAGCAACAAGCTGTTTCTTCTTTAAACTACTTCTACTCTGTTAAAAAATAAAATACAAAATCCTTCTCACGGCCTATACTCAGCCACTGACTCACAGTCAAGCGGCACCGTTAGTTTCCTAGTATTGAAGTGGTCTGAACTTTAGAATTACGCTCTCACATTTCATTGTATGAATGAATATGTAGCAGTTTACGAGCTACATATCTACTTCTTTACAGAGAGGTTTTTGTTTGTTTGTTCTGTTGTATGTTTACTTTGGGGATCCAGAACAGTCAGGGATGATCATACCAAAGATGTCTTGAGGGAAGGAAATAGTTCACAAAGGAGGGGTTTTAAAGATGTTTTCCGATACTTAATTCAGTTTAGTAGAGGAGGGTTTAATACAATGGGCATCATTCTAGGATTAGAAGCAGGAACCTGAATAATAAGGTCAGGCTAAATCATCCTAAAAGCTGTAATAAACCATTGAAATGTTAAAATTTGTGCTTCAGAAAGATCTTTATTAAAAGTACAGATTATGCTTGGTAAGCAAGGAAGCAACTCATTTCTTTAGCATGAGAGGAATGAATGAAATCGGTACTCACTAGATTTACAGCAAATTACAGATTACAGTGAAAAGAACACCTTATCATCATGGATTTAATAGGAATACTGCCTCATTGTCTTTCCAGCAGTCAAAATCAACTTAGCTGATAACAATGATAGTAACTGCTTTTATTAAATCTCCCCCCTGGTATTTTAACTGCTTCTATTTCTGAATCAATAAGAGAACAATTCCAGTCTGCTTTTAGTACTTGTAGTTCATACTACAAACAGTAACAGTTGGGGATTAGTCAGGCACATAATTTTAACATTTGGCTACATTAATCAACCAAAATTCCTATATCAGATCTTTTATATGATGAATACAAATGAGGAAACGAGGTGTGTGGTCATTTGCCAATTAAAAAAACTGGGTGAGTACCTGAGATACCTTGGTTGTTTGTTTGGCTTTTCAAGACAAGGTCTTTGTATAACAAGCTCTGACCATCCTGGACTCTTTTCCAGGCTTTGTAGACCAGGCTGACCTTGAACTCAGAGATCCTCCTGTATCTGCCTCCCTAGTGCTGGGATTAAAGGTGTGCACTGCCATGCCCTCCCCAACAGCTTGGTTAAAGCCCGTTCCTAACCAGTTGTACTTGTTCTTGTGGTCGAGAACTGCTCTTATGGCTTAGAAATTCATAAATAGTGCTTAAAAAAAAAAAAAACCTGGCTCAGTGATTAAGAGCTCTGGTTGCTCCTACGGAGGACTGAGGTTTGATTCTCAGTACCTACATAGTGGCTCCCAACCATCCATAACCCCAGTTACAGGAAATCAAACAAGTATGCACATAAGCATACATATGCATTCTGGGAAAACACTCATACACAACAGTAAAATAAAAAAGTCTTCATTGTTTTACGTATATTCGTCTATCTCACATGATATTTTAAAGAGGGCACCATTAGAGTGCTTTCCTAGGATGTTTAGACTATTCAGAACTCTAGGTTCAGTCCTTAGCATCACACAAAACATTTAAAATAAAAACATCTAATTAAAGGTAGTTTCACCTGTTAGCACAGTTTTCACAGTTGTGAAAGAGTCTTCTGCACAAGCCTGGCATCCTGACTTTAAGTCTTAGAGCCCATAGTGGAAGGAGAGAAGTGACTGCAAGCTTATACTCTTTACACACGTCAGGTGCACACAGTGTTCCATTTACTTAGCAAGTAGTTGGAGGGCATTCATTTAGACAATAGGAAAACCAAAGATGAGTAAGACATGTTTATTTTTCAATTAAGTTTTTAAAAAAAAATTTTTTTTACTGTTCATTTATATTGCAGTGCCCTCTTTCCACCCCCCCAATCCTGCCCTCACACCCTCTATCCCCTATCCCTCTATCCCACTCCTCTGGAGTAGAATATCCCTACATAACAGTCCCCCACCCCAGTTCAGCAGTCATATGAGGTCCAAGAGCCTCCTCATACTCTGGGGGCCTACAAGGCAGCACCACTAGGGCAAAGTGTCTCATTGACAGGGATAAAAATTCTATATCCATGTTCCCTTTGTTGCATTGGTTGTAGTATAGGTATCCTGTACTATATAGCTAAAATCCTACAATAAGTGAATAGATGCCATATGCATCCTTCTGAGTCTGGGTTAGCTCACTCAGGATGAGCTTCTCTAGTTCAATTCATTTGGCTGCAAATTGCATAATTTCATTGTTTCTGGTAGCTGAGTAGTATTCCAGAGTTATTTTTTATGCATTCATCAGTTCAGGGACATCTGGGTTGTTTCTAGTTTCTAGCTATTACAAATAAGGCTGCTATGAACATAGATGAGGTTTGGTGAATTTTTCAATGTTTTAATTAAGAACTTTTGAAGAACTGTAAACTAAACTTGAGTTAAACAAATGATAAATGACTTTATTTGCCCTTGCGATGCTTCCGCTGGTCTTCACATGTGTTTGTGCTGATGGCGCTGTGCCTCTGACTTCCGCTGTTCAGGGTTGGTGGACACCTAACACTGGAAGGTCTTTTATGGGACCTGCATCATAAATGAAGATCTAGGAAGAAAGTGTGCTCTTGGGTGAGTATGGTGTGGTTTGTAAATAAACTTGCTGTGTTGTTTTTCAGATTTGGATGGTGCACTACTCTCAGGGCCTGATGGTGATAGGACTGTGAATGCAAATTTGTTGGCTGAATCCTGCAGTAGCCAAGATGCAGGAGATGCTGGTAGGTACAGTAAGATGTTTTGGCAAGAGTACATTTCAACATATAAGAGGTTCTAAAGATTGTAGAGTGCGAGTGTACGTGTTTACTGGGATCTACTGTAGATTTTTGGCTAGTTGTGTGTAAATGCTTCCAGTTACAGACCATTCTGAGGTTAGTTAAGGTAGTGATGACTTTAGAAACTTGGTAAATATAAATTAATATTTTTGATTTTGTTTGAGGGGACTTAAAATCGGTATTTTAAACTTTAAAATGTTGGGTGATTTAATGGAGCTTATAGATTCCTGCCAGAATATTGATGGAATAGAAAGGGAAATTATCACAATAGTTGACTAATGGATCTTGACTGGTTTTGCACAATAACTATGATTATTGATGACCACAGAAAATGTTAATAGAGACAGGAAAGAGATCTCAGCAGTTAAGAGCACTGTGATTCCCAGCACACACCCATACCCGGTGCCTCACCAACTTCCATAATTCCAGTAGGGTGGGGGGAATCGGGTCTAATGCATGGCCTTTGGGAACACCTGCATTCATGTCACACATACATGCATACATACACAATTAAAAAACATAAATATAAATTTAAGAGAAATGTTGATAATTTTTTTTTTTTTTTTGAGATAGGGTTTCTGTGTGCAACAGCCCTAGTTGTCCTGGAAACCACTTTGTAGACCAGGCTGGCCGCTGCCTCCCAAGTGCTGGGATTAAAGACATGTAGCACCATGCCCAGCCCTGTTGATAAATTTTAAATAGTCGTATTTAAATCAGTTACACTTTAGGGGAAACTTTGGGTATAAAGGCAAAAATTACATGAGTGTTATAAATAAAATGGAATAAAACAGAAAAGAGTCCTAGCCGTGGGTGGTGGCACATGCCTTTAATCCCAGCACTTGGGAGGCAGAGGCAGGTGGATCAATGTGAGTTCGGGGCCAACCTGGTCTACAAAATGAGTCCAAGACAGTCAGGGTTACACAGAGAAACCCTGTCCCGAAAAACCAAAAAAAAAAAAAAAAAAAGTTTCTGTCCTCATTTAAAAGTAAAGGCCATAGAAAAGAGTCCTGTACTAAAGTGTCAAAAAATGTTGATTTGAACAGAAGGCTATTTTGTAACCCTTATAAATAATAATTCTCTGTTTGTATACCTGCCTGACCAAGAAGGACGAGTATCTACACACTAAGGAAATCTGAGGAGCATTAATATAATTAATAATGCTCCTAAAACAACTCCAGCTGTTTAGGAGCACTGTCATTAACAACAACTTAATGAGATGAAGCCAGCCAACCAGCCCATTGGTGGAGTACACTTTTGGGCACACAGCACTACCTTGGTAGTTTCTGTTTTGTTTTGTTGCAACGTTTGCTGTGAATCTTTATCTGTGAGAAGAAAATTCAAAAACACAGCAGGTAGTCCAAGCCCTAAGGGCTGGAAAGACAAAGACACCCAAGGGAACCACTAGGTGAGAGGGGACAAAACTCAATGCACCATGGGCCTTGATTAGTTCAAGGGACTTTTGCTCAGAGGGCATTTTGTGAGCAGTTGGAGATGCATTGTTTGTTAGCAGCATTCCATTTGAAACTTGTAGGAGAATGTTCTAGAATGTATATGTATGTATCTGTATTTAGGCATACAACCCAAAGTACAAATTACAGTAGGGTTCCCCTTTCTCCACACCCTCACCAGCATGTGCTGACATTTGAGCTCTTTATCTTAGCCATTTTGACAGGTGTGAGATGGAATCTCAGAGTCGTCTTGAGTTGCATTTCTCTGATGATTAAGGATGTTGAGCATTTCTTCAGGTGTCTCTCGGCCATTAGGGATTCCTCTTTTGTGAATTCTCTATTTAGTTCCGTCTCCCATTTTTTGATTGAATTATTTGGTTTCTTGGCATTTAGTTTCTTGAGTTCTTTGTAGATTTTAGATAATGGCCCTCTATCAGATGTGGGGTTGGTGTACCCAAAGTACAAATTACAGTAGTGCATAAAATGATATATAAAAGGAAAGTTATGGCAAAGCTAACATTTAAAGGTGAAAGGATGTAGCTAGCTGTTCAGTTCACCTGTATGTATGTTTGAAATCCTTTTGAAAATTCATGGTCGAAGGTAAACAGGTAGCGGTAGCGCTGCTTGTAAGAAAGTGTTACTTGCTCTGGCTGCTCCCTTTGAGTGCTGAAAATCAAACCTAAAGCCTTGAATATGCCAGCCAAGCTCTGTGCTTCTGAGATCCAGCCCAGGCCTTTTTTTTGTTTTGCTCAGGGTCATACTGTGCATTTTCTAGACTGGCCTGGAACTCCTAGGGATCTGCCTGTCTCTAATCTCCCAAGTGCTGGAACTAGAAGCACATGCTATCATGCCCAGCATGCCTCTGGATTTTTTTTTTTTTTTTTTTTTTTTGGAGAGAGAGATAAAAATTTTGAAGATTTTTAAAAAAAAAATTATTTTTGCTTGTACAGAGAATTACTATTGTCTTAAGAATATTTAATAGAACCTACTTGTTTGAGCCACGAATGTAAAACTGTAAATAATATGCATAAACATCTTTCTGTGGAGAAAGTCCCATGTTATTTAATTTTCAAGAGTAAATCTTGAATTTAGGATCATTTCCCTTTAAGGGACTTTTTTTTTTTTTTGATCCTAACCCTGCAGAGGTCTGGCACATGCTAATCAAGTGTTGGCTCTGCTACTGACCCCCAGTTTTTTTGTACCCAAAGTCAGCTAAGTCTCAAAGCTGTGCTTTATGCTTGACTTATGGAATGATATAGCAACGATATTATTGAACATTCAGCCCTTTAGAAATAGACCCTAATGCCCCTTTGGTGTGTTGAATTACAATGCTGTACCTTTATTCAATGCCTCATAATTTCTGCAAGTAATCTCTGCTACTACTAAGAATTAGAGGAGATTTATGAAATTTAGGGTGAGGGTTTCTAGGTTTTTGGGGTTTGTTTTTTTCCCCCTTTTTTTGAGACAGGGTTTCTCTCTGTACCAAGCCCTGGCTGTGCTGGACTTGCTTTGTAGACCAGCCTGGCCTCGTACCCACAAAGATCCACCAGAGATCTGCCTGCCCCTGCCTCCAGAGTGCTGGAATTAAAGGTGTGCACCACCACACCCAGCTGTTTTTCAAGATTTAAGAAATACTTTTTTTTTATTTTGTATGTGTGTGCTCTAGCACCTAGATGAGAAGACAGCATCTTGGAGTTGGTTTTGTCCACCTTTGGTCCTGGGGTCCATCACATGATCAGGCCTCGCACAAGGTTTCACCTGTCACTGTTTCACTGGTTACTTGTGTTTCTTACCGAGTACTGTCAGTGCTGTATGCAGAGAAGCATAGAGTTTGAAGTGGGTTTTAAAAATCTATTTCTAAATCTTACGTTTTCACTTTATTTGTTTTAAGTATATTCTGTCTATGTGTATGTAGTGAGTACTATTTTTGAATATATTAACAAATTTAATATGATTTCTGAGATCAATTTTTGAAGTATTTTGAACAAGTCAAAAATAATCAGGTACATGCTAGGTTCCCTAAATACATTTATTTAAGAAATAAGTAAAGGGCATGTGTGTTTTGGATATTAGACGTATAGGTTTTGTCTTCCTAGAGAGGAACTTTTATTGTATTCTACACAATTACTTAAAAAATGTGAATCATAAAGTCCCTACTCAATTTAGAAAGGTGAAAGTGGGAATTGATAGCTGACTGCCCAGGCTGCCGCCCTCATTCAGTCCCACATTTATAGATGTTCTTACTTTCTGATCTTGAAGACTTTTTTACTAACGGGGCTGTACCTATGACTATAGCCTCATGGAGCTTTCCCCAGTTAGAAGAACAAAAACCACGAGGTCTTTTTTAACTTCCTTAATGTATTCTTTTACCAAAGAAAAATTTAAATTTATTCAAAATTTTAAGGAGACAATATGCCTGGTAAATGAGGAAATTTTGCTTTTATGAAATGTAGGAGTTTATGGGAGGAAAATTGTATTACAGATGGTATTCTTTCTCAGAAGTGCTTGGGACCAGATGTGTTTAAAAGGTTGGAGTCTGAGATTTTGGAATATTTTACATGATCTTTACTGATAGAAGCAGCAGTAGAGGTTGACATCTCTCATCTAAAAACTTGAAATGTTAAATGCTCCAAAATCTGAATGTTTTTGAGCACCAAAATGGTATTTCTAAAACAATTCCAGATTTGTGAGCGTTTTAGATTAGAGATATTCTTCCTTTATTACTACATGAATGAGCTCTGCACATGCCTGTATTGGAAAGGAATGTTGCAGGCAAAGTTAAAAGTGCCTTGCAGTGGCACCCTATTTACCATGAATAAAACAAAACAAAACACATAGTTGTTATTGTTGGAATAGAGCAGCCCAAAGGGGCAGTTGGAAGGAAGGGTTCGTCCATCAGTTTAGTCTTCATTCGGGTACTGAAAGTTAGAGTTTTCGCTGTCAGTTGGTGGGTAGTCTTTGATTCTTCCAGCCTGACAGGCTCTGAGCTAGTTTGTTTGGGGTTGGTCTTGTTTTTTGAAACAGGGTCTTACTCCTACTTAATCTGGCTTTTGTATCATCTTGCCTCAGCTTTCCCTGTATTGTGATTTTATTGTCTGAAAGAAAGAATCTATGGCCGGTGTGGTGGTGCAGTTGGGAGGTGGAGACAGTAGAGTCCCAAGTTGAAGGACATTCTCAGTTACATACCAAGTTCAGGGCCAGCCTGGACTGTATAAGACCATGTCTCAAAGAGGGGAAAAATAGAGTTGCTATGTCTGAGTGGGAACTAGGAAGCAAGTTGGCAGCCACTGAAAAAGAACTTAAACTCAAGATTGGTGGTTGATTGGATCCAGTGAAGATTTGTGTATATCCTTATATTCAGAAAAGATTCTTTGACCCAATAAATTATATATATAAATTTAAAATAGAATTAAATCAAGAAAGGTAATTCTTGACTCTGATTCAGCCTGAATTTTGTTACTATAGACTGGGCGGTTGTTGTTTTCTGTGTTTCTTTAGTTATTAAACTTATACGTTTGGAGGTTCAAGAGTTTTACTTATATCCTTGCAGTGTGGGAATTGAATCCAGGACCTTGTGTTTTTGGAGGGAAGACAAGATGGGAAGGAATTGAGTAGTTTTTTGAGACCGGATCTTTGTGGCCATAGCTGACTCCAAAATCATAGTTGGCCCTAAATTCCTCCGCTTGTCTCCCTCCCAAGAGCCAGGAGTAAAGGTGTGAGCCAGTACGTGCAGCTTTATTTAGTTTATATTAACATAGCCTATCATTGTTCTTATGATTGTGTTTTATTTTCTCTGGCTCTAATTAAGAGATAAAAAACTTTTCCCCAACCATTACCTCAAAACCACTTTTCAATTGTACTAGGAACATCGCATGATTTTAAGTATGGTTTGATGCCTGGCACTTCAAGTGATTTCAAGTATGGGTTGCTACCAAGTACTTCAAATGACTTCAAATATGGATTGCTACCGGGTGCTTCAAATGACTTCAAGTATGGATTATTGCCAGATTCTTGGCCCAAACAAGAAACGTGGGAAAATGGCAAGTATTGGTCAACTAAACAAATAACAAAATTCTAATGTTTAAAAGCTTCCAAATTCTAAATATTTCCCATACTTTTCTTTGGATTTTGGTCACCTATCAGATTAACATACCTGCCTCCTGTATTTGTCTTAAAAGTCTTTCATTATTAGCTACACCTACTGAGTTAATCAACTACTTCTCTATCTTTTCTAAAACTTGCATGCAGTTGTTTAATTTCTTTAAGCATATTTACATTACTCAAATAAACCTGGCCTAATTACATTTTTTAAAAAAGCTTCCATATTCTGAACTTTAAAAAATAATTAGTAGCTCTGTTAACAATTGTTATTCTTATGGCTGGACATAGCATTGCTAGAAGGCTTCTGTTTAATAGTATTTTTATCAGTACTTTTTTTTTCCTTTAAGGTGACTCATCTCTAATCATGAACAAGTTAAAATGCCCTCATTGTAGCTATGTAGCCAAATACAGACGAACACTAAAAAGGCACTTGCTCATTCATACTGGAGTAAGATCATTTAGCTGTGACATTTGTGGAAAGCTGTTTACTAGAAGAGAACATGTAAAAAGACATTCCCTGGTAAGTGACTTTGACCCAGCTGATCATGACCATAGTGTTTTTATGCCAGTGATGTTCAAAGCATTTTTACTTAAAAATTTAAGGAAAGCTGGTAAGATGCTTTAAACAGAATTATTTTTGAGCTGATGTTATACTTCATCTACATCTTAATTAGCTGTCCATTCATTACTAAATATATGGCTTATTTCAAATGGCTCAGATGCATTCCTTTTTATCTTTTACTTTTTATTGTTTGGGGTATGTGTGTGTGTATTTCATATCATGCACCCTGATCCCACTTCCACCTCCCCGTCAGACCTACCCTCCATCCTTATATCCTTTCACAACAGAGAGGGGGAAATAAAATCTCATTGTGAAAGCTGTAGTATGTCTCAGTGTGTCCCACAATATTTTTTGTCCATACTTTTTTTGCTTGCAAATGTTCATTACAATGACTCCCTTGGTTTGATATGAGCCCTCTGATTTCTGCTACAATGTTCAATACTGGAATGTCACTAGGACCCCTCTCAGATATTCTGTTGTTCCCCTGTGTCGTGGAGATCCTGTAGTTTTGGGTTTGTAGAACTGGCCTTTCCATGCACTCCAGTAGTTCATTAGGGTATATGTTGGGATGAGCCAACTAAAAGCCCTGGTTCTGGGCCTGCAATCCCCACATCCAGGGCCAGCTCTACTGTGCTACCCAGGTAAGGTGCAGGCCCTGCTCTCCCACCTGCTACCTACCTGTGGCCTGGGCAAAAGAGATTGGAGGGGATCTCTCAAATGTATCTTTATCTGTACTATTCTTACATTTAATTTTTTCCCTTCAATTAGGTGCATAAGAAGGATAAAAAATACAAATGCATGGTGTGTAAGAAGATCTTCATGTTAGCAGCCAGTGTTGGAATAAGACATGGATCTCGACGCTATGGAGTGTGTATGGACTGTGCAGACAAATCACAGCCGGGAGGGCAGGAAGGTGGAGATCAGGGACAGGATGCAGAGTTACCTCGGGATGAAGAGTATGAGGAGAATGAAGGAGGAGACCCCGACGAAGAGCTGGCTGAGAATGGAGAAGATCAGAACGACGCATCTCGATGGGATGAATCAGGAGATGTTTGTATGTCTCTGGATGATTGACTGACCTCCTATATTCCTCAAATGCTGCATTTGGACATACTATGAATCGACAATTCGGAGTGTTGAACTTGAAGGCTTGCAAAATATGGTACATGCTGGATAGTAGTTATGTTGCTGTGAAAAACTGTAGGGTTAAAGCCTTATAGCAAAAAAAAAAAAATTATATTTGCACAGGACTGTACAGCAGACAGCCATGTGGTTGGATACATGGAGTCCCCACATATTCAGTCAGTTATCAAAGTAAACTATTTTTATTTATAGGATATACAGTTAACTATTTGGGTTCTATGAAAATATAGTACTTGTCCTTTATAGAGCTACATTCATGTGCCACTTTAACATGAATGAAGAAAATCCATTTATGGAAGTACAGTGACAGTTGACCCAACCACTCAGTGTCAGTCAAACCACTCAGGCTAGTTTGTACTAGTAGAGTTTTGTTTCTATTTTTATTTTATTAATTTTATTTTTTTTAATACAGATTTTCAGTGAGGGGCTTTTTCAACCCCGATGGTTCTATTTTCTTGGGTTTTTTTTTTTTTCATTTGCTTCATAACTTAAACCAAGTCTCTTCTAGTCTTAGATATTATTTCTTAATTTTGTGCTGATAGGCATGTTTATAAGAACTGGAGAGGTAATTTATTGGAATGAACTAACTGACTCCCCTGTCCTCCCTTCCTTTTTTGACATGAATTTTACTACTTCACAAATGAAGAATGATGTTGCGAAGTTACCATGGTGAAGCTGACAAATGCCACTAAAATGATTATGACTTAGAAGTAACTTTCTCCTGCTGCTCTAATCTGATAAATGGTTATGTGATGTTCTCTGACATGGTTTTTGGTTTTGGGTATCTGTTACTTTGGCACTATTCTTGTTTGCCTCTTATATTTTTGCCAGTGTACCTATACCTCAGCCTTATTTGAAATACAGAAGTCTAATTGAAAAGTCATAGAAAAATACGTAAAATGATTTGTTTTATAATTTATCCTCCATGTCCAGTTTGGTTAGCCTGTTATGCAATATAAGTGAAATATCAGGTTTTTTTCTCCTGTGCCCTTTTTTATCATTAAAATTAACACAAAATGTTCATTCTCTTTTGTTTCATACTTACTGGGATATTGAGTGTTTTAAAGTTGTGGCTGATAATTTATTTTTCCTTTCCTTAAAGTCACCACACCTTAATGAAATCTTTATAGTCACTATGATTCAGTAATCTACAAAAATAATACAAATAAAATGTTGAGAGCCCTTATTGTTCCATTATCTAAATTCTTCAGGAGTCAAAGAGTGATTCATGAAATTGAAATTGTTAGATTTGTTTAGCCTGGTGACAGATGAGCTAGCTGATAGTGGAACTCTCAGCAGCTTTCTACATGATGACATGTGTCAGGAGCATATTATATATTATATAAGATTTAAAAACATCATATTTTCAACTTTCTTTTGAATACAAATTGAATATATTTTCCTATTATATCAAATGACTAAATTATGCCAGTTTGTGGGAAACCACAGAGCTGCTCTGACAGATACAGTCTTGTTGGTGCTCCATCTGGCCAAAGTTGAAACGTTGGTTTTCTTTGTAAAGAGAACAACTTCACTATTGCCTCTGATTTCAGTAGAATAATGGTTTGATATTGGACAGTGACTTTCTGTGTTGAAAAATCAGATGAAAGATTAGAGTTAGGTGGTGAGGTGCACCCATTGCCTCTAAACTGTAATGTCGGTCCCTGCCTACGTGGGAGGCTGGCAGAAGAGTTGTGTCATTTTGATTTTTGTTTGAAATGAAGTGTACACCTTATTCTCCATGTTTGAAACAAATGAGTAAAATGTAATTCTAGTAAAGTCCAAAGTAGACATAGTTGGGCAGAGATATTATGAATGAAAAAGTATTTTAAACGTAAAATGTTCTGCTTTGTGAATATGTAAGTATAGTATAAAGATTTCTCTTTCATCCCATTTATCCCCTTCCTTTAAAATAAACCATAGTTTACAATTGGTAGATCTGTCTATATATAAATATATATTAAAGAGCAAATATATATATTTAAAAAAATCACCTAAATCTGCTTTATTAGACAGTAGTTCACTTATTGCATAGAAACTGGACTTGGCTTTACATTCTTAATGTACTTTATTTTACTCGAGATATGACCTTATCTTGAAACAGAATTTCTTTTATTACTTAAAATCATTTATGTATATCTGGTAAATTATGACCAAATTTTTGTAGATTGCATACAGTAAAACTGAAATACACATTTGGTACACTACAGGATTGTTGTGCTTTGGTTTGGTTTTAGTTGGAAACAGGTTTGATGTAGATGACTTATTACTGTTAATTTAAAATATTCTATATTTGTCCATTGCCTTTTATGTCGTGTTGTGACAGATTTGACTATATTTTTAGTCATCTGAAATATACTTTAAAAAGTTTGTTTTTAGGTAATCCAAAGGAAAAATATGTTTATACTCTTGAATATATATTTGCCTCAGCCTATATAAAAATTTCTTTGAAGTAAACACTTTACCAGAAATAGAATTGACAGGTTTTTCTACTTGCTGACTGCCTAAGTTATTTTTGTTTCATGGTCTTGAGGGATTGCCTTTTCCCTTCTAGACCTTTTTTTTTTAAAGATAGTTTTAGTACTAAGGTATACTACTGGACGTTTCTATTTTTTTAAGTATATTCTTTTTCTGACAATACAACTTCAGGAAGTTGATAAATCTCTAAGAATTTTTGATTTGTCTCAGAAAGGTAATGGATTGAATACTCATAATTTTGTCTGGAAGTCTGGCAGAGTTATGCTGTACATTTGGTGAAGCTTTTCTTGTAATTTATATTTTAAATAAAATATTTTTAGAGTTTTTAATTTTAATGAAGGGGAAGAGCATACACTTTCATATTCCACAGTGGTAATATTATGTCATAAATTCAGATCATGTTGTTATTTCTCCCAGACAGTTACTTCCATTTGGCCCGTCATTTGTCATTGTTCTTCACTCTTGTTTTTTTCTTATTTATTAGACAAGTTTCTCAGTTTTACCACCCCAGTGATCAAGAGTTTGGGGGCCATGCAGTGTTGGAAGAGGAAACTGGACAATAACCAGTAGCTTTGAACTTGGGGGCAAACCACCATCTGGCTTACACTGAGCCACCGTAATGGAGAGTGAGTTAGTTCCCACTCATAGAGTGCTCAGGCACACCAAGTTCACAGTGCATATTAGTTGGTTAATAATAGATGGAACCAAGGGGGAAAAAAGCAGAAGCTTGGTAGAAAGGGAGAAATCAGGGAAGGTAAGGATCGGGATTGGAAAAGGGCCTGGGGGTGACAGGGAAAGACAAGTTGGTCTGAGAACATTGAACTGTAAGCTTAGGGGGTTGAGCATTCTCTGAACATAGCATAAGAGGCAGATTCATTCCTCTGGTCTATGGCTCCGCTTTTTGGTATGCCCACACTTTTGTGTTGTCTGCCTTATTTTTTCTAACCTCTACAAGGTAGGTGCTATTCTATTTTACAAATAAGGAAAAGGCTCAGAGAAACTCAGACACTTGCCTAATTACCACAGCTTTCTAGAGCTGGGTCGATCAGGTCTGATTCTGAAGCCCTGACTCTTTTAGGAGGTTCTATGATGCCTCAAAAGACAACTTTTTTTGTAAATTTATATTCTCCCTATAAAACGGCTATGTGAAGAATTTTGTATTCTTTCTGCCCCCAGTAGAAGTTCTTAGCACACTTTTCTTCTGGTCACTTTGACTTAAACACATCCCACTGTAGTTGATGTTGTTAGTGCACTGGCTACGACATTTTCACTTTTACAAAGGATGTTTTTTAATACAAAGAACTAGATAGAAGCCCCAGTTTTTGTGCCATTCAGTCACCCAGATCCTTAAGCTTAACTATGGTACCTAATCTACACAGAACTAAGGTGTTTCTTAGCCAATTTAGGATTTGAAATAGGATTCCTTATTTTGTTTCTTCCTTCTCTGCTGTACCCCAGTCTTCAAGTGAAGTTGAACAAGGTAGTTTAAAACATGTTAGGGATAAGCACACTTTGAAAGACATTTTCTAGCCCTGAATTTTAGGACATGGGGCACTAAATTTGGAATACAGTAGCTATTGGGAACACAATCTGGGGTTTAAGAAAGAGACGACTGAGGCCATTAAGATACGGGAGAGTCAGCATCTTAAACACTGTAAACAACAGGTTCTCCTGCCTGCTGCTTGTAGAAGCTCTCTGGGAAGATCTTTTACAAAGACCAATTTTTTTAAATGTAATTTACCTACCTAATATAAGTGTCCTGAGACATGTATGTAAACCTCCAAAACCTGTTTGTCTGTGTATTTAGAAAATACACAAGAATCTTTATCAAATTTAAAATATAAACTTGTGAGCACTAAACTGCTTCTGGCTTTGTGAATTTTATTGATATTTAATTCTGATTTATTTGCAGGTGTGCTAGTTTAGACTCATTGGGTAGGGGAAACACCTTTGTAAACTTGGACATTCAAATACTTTTGTACTTGCAGTTTACAAGTTTGAATTGTGGAATCTCATGAGGTTTTTCATTTTGGTTTATATAGAAGTGCATAAATAAGACTGTCCCCAGTCCTTGTGGGGCTTCTCTCATTAACAGATAGCAGTGACTTGTGTTCAGGATACTTATCTTTTAGAATTTTCTAGGGTTTAGAAAACATCTAAAAGTTTCCTATAATTCACATTTGTGAATTCTCTTGGGGGAAATGAGTTTGAAAATCAAAGGTGAAACACGATCCCATGTATACTGTATATTAGACAAATGGATTACAAGTAGGTAGGTAAGATTACAAATTTCAATTCTTTGACTTTTTATTATAGAGGAAGAGTGCAGACAGCATTTTAAGCTGCCTCCTTGCTGGGTGGACTGCTGTGTAGCACACGCTAACCTCAAACTCTCAAGATCCTTGTGTCCCAACCTCTGAATTAGAGGATTACTGATGTCATTCACTACCCAACATTTTGAGTTAATAGAACAGATGAACTCAAAATATCCAGATAACTCCGATTTATTAGAGAAATGAGTTTTTAGGTTATTGATGGGGTCACATAGCATATACCATAGTGACCTGTAAGGTGCAGAATGAGTTCTGTGTGGTTTCAAGAGGGAATGAATAGGAATGCTTAAGAATAAAAAGCAATTTGAATTTTCCAAAAATGAAATGGAGCTGCTTGGGAGTGGAGAGATTCCACTACTGCATGTGTCAGATGTAAAAGATGATTGACAGTCATCTTGGCAAAAGCGGAGTTCGCCAGATACTTTTGCTGCGCAGTCTTGTTACTTTCTAAAGAATCGGGGCCATCATAGTTGCCCACCTTCTTATCTCCTTGCTTAGTACATGAAGTAAAATTGATAGGATTTTGTGCTATGCATGTGCAAATATTTTTTTAAACTTGGTTTGACACTAACAGGCAAATTTAGAAGTCAAGTTTAGCCTTATGAAAACATGCTGTGTACACTTTTCACTACAGATCATTGCCATAGACCAGGCTTTGGGAGCTAGCAAAGGAAATTACTGGATTATGACTAAATTTAGATTTTAGGACTGAGCCTGCCATGGTGGCCACTTGATCCCAGCATTCCTGGAGGCAGAAACAGGAAGATCTATGTGAGGTTGATTTCAGCCTAGTCTAAATACTAGGTTCCAGAACAGCCAAGACTACACAGAAAGAGCCTGTCTCAAAAAGCCAAAGAATTCTTTTAGTTGTAGAGTTTAGTCTTTGGCATAGTTACTATTCTAAAGTTACTAAATTCTAGAGTTACTAAAATGAACTGGAGGAAATGGGAAACAAACTAGGCTCTAGGCCAGACATGGTGGCCCACACCTTCAATCCCAGCACTCAGGAGGCAAAGGCAGGCATATTTTGGTGAGTTCAAGGCCAGCCTGGTCTACAAAGAGAGTCCAGGACAGCCAGAGTTACTACACAGAGAAACCTTATCTCAAAAACAAAAACAAAAACCAAATAAAAACCTCAGCTCCAGGCTGGCTGTGGTGGGCTTGTTTCTAACCCTAGCACTCAGGTGATGGAAGCAACCCTGGTTCCTAACAGCATGCTGTCTTGTGTCTTTTCCTACCAACTAGATGAAGTTCCGTTTCCTCACAATATGTTCAGTCTTAAATTTGGCAATAAAAAAAAAATCCTAATTTTCCAAGTGTAATTAGGTATCTGTTAGATCTTAGCAAGGGACAGAAGACTGGTGGTTTCTTGGCACCCATTGTTGAGAGAACAATGGCAAATTGAGTTGAAAGGGACCAGATTGCTTATTGTAGGGCCTGGGACTCCTGAAACCTCATTTCAGTATTTGGGTCAAACATGTTTTGTTTGGAGGTTTTGGCAGCTGTGAAATATGGTGATCCCTTGATCTTCAGTTGCTCCTCTTCCTAAAAAGTGTAGGTCGTGTGTGACCATGCTTCAAGACAGAAGGACCAAACAACCTGCAGTAAACATTTGTGATGTTTACTTACACTATTTTCAACATTTAGAATGCTTAAAAGGATGAGCCGATTGCTACAAACCATTTGGCCATATATTGTAGTTGCCAGTGTTTTCTGAAGTCGTGAGAGGCATAGTTGATCTTGTCATGTGAGAGTTAGAATGGGAGAGTTAATATGGAGATCCCTGTCTATTTGTCCAGTGTGTCAGTGTGTGTGCATGCATGCACAGAAGTAGTATTGTGCTTTTTAGTCAGAATTCTGATCAGTGGAGGAATCAGCAGACTTGTTAAAGAAACAGACAATCTCTGGCCATGAGACGACTCCAACTGGCCGCATAGACAGTCTTAGACAATGAGTGAGCACCTAGATGATGCGTTCTAGTGCTGACCAGCCTGGGCGTCAGGCCGCTGGTTTTCCTCAGGCCAATAAGTCTTTGTAGACTGAAGAATGCTGTACTTTCTTAGCACCGATGAGTTCCTTTCTAGAATTGGAAGTCTGCAGTGGCAAAGGGTGGCACTGTCTCAGCTGACAAGCGTAAGACTTTACTATCACAGCATTGATTAAGCAATGAGGTCTTATAGGAATCCAATGGTTTCGTACCCTGATGCCCAGTGTGTTTCTCAATCTTGACACCCTCGTTCTCAAGAGAGAAGTCACATACACGTCCAGTCCAGAAACTCATTAGGACTTGAGGCTTTTACTTGCTGATTAAAACAGGGACCTTTCTAATATGGATGGTTTGTCATGTCCGGTCTAGTAGACCTTTAGACCAGGACCCTAAAGCTGAGGGATCTTTAGCACAGGCTAGCCTGGAACTCCCTCTGTACTTCAGGCTGGCTCAGAACTAGTTGCAGCCCTCCTGCTACAGCCTCCTGAATGCTAGAATTAGAATGTGCGCCAACACACCTGGCTAATGGACGCGTGTAGGTGTAGAAGCCAGAAGTACCTTCCTCCATCGTTACCTTTTGAGACAGGGTCTCTCACTAAATTTGGCTGTGCTGCTGGCCAGCAAAAGCTCCAGAAATTTGTCCTCACCTCCCCAGTGCTGGGGGTGCCTATGCACCTGGCTTTTTTTGTGAACACTGGGTTCTGGTCTTGTGGTTGTGTGGCAAACGCTGTACCAGTTCTGTACTGCTGACTTTGCACATCAGGCTTTCACTATTACCTAGTCATTAAAAAGTGTCATCACTAGATTAGACTTGCCATCTTTTTTCTTATACATCTTGTTACATCGTAATACAGCTTGAGAGTGTAAGATTGTGAGTCAAGATGTGTGACCTGCAAATACTGTAGAGCTGCCGAATGAATACATTCCCAACACTAAGGACTATGAAGTTGAGTCAGAAATCTTTCAGATGTACTGGCCTCCCATTGTGAGGGCACACCAAGGGCACTCAGATTCTATGATGGTGTCAATAAATACATGCTGATTTTTAAAATTCTTTGAGAGAGGATCTCACTACACGTTTTCCATTTAAAACACTTTAAAAAAAAATTATGGTGGTTTGTGCCAGTAAACCATCACAAGGGGGTAGAGGCAGAAGGATCTGAAGTTCCAAGTCATTAACTACATAATGAGTTCAGGACCAGCCTGAGTTATGTGAGACCCTATTTCAAATACACTGAAACTAAACAAAACCACGTGATTGAACTTGTGTTACTGTACCCGAACTTTTAAGTTATTATTTATTTAACTCTTATTTATTTATTACTAAATTCACTTATAACAAACACCAGCAATTTCTTAACTATTAATCCTATAAATTCCTACAACCCCTTTAACCTATCCACTAAACCTATTGATAATCATAACAACTACTTTCATACCCTTTTAGAATGATACAGTCTCTGGGGCAGGTCCTCAGTCGTCAGGAAACCAGTCTCGGGGGTAGACTCTTTAACGCACTTAGCAGTCCTTTTTCTGGAATAGCTCAGACGCAGGTTCGTCAGGGTAAATTGCTATCGAAGTCTCACTTTAAATAAGGCTTGAGGCTTTCTTCTCTCTGGGAGACCTCAGCGTCTGTAGGCCACCTTACTTCCTTCGTATCAGCAACTCTGCCGTTCTGCCTCAGTCTTTAAAGCTGGCCACAGTTCCGTTCAGGCCACTGTTCGGACAGGTCAAACCCCTCTAGGCAAAAGCTGAGCCACAGGGTTTAGTCCTTGGCCTTTTGCTGTCTTGCCGAGGCTTTCTCTGCTCACCAGCTTCCTTCTGCCTCAGGGAAATTGGGCCATTGGTTTACCAGCACTTTCTCCAGCAGTACTCTCGGAGCTCTCTCGTATCGGGAGGCTTAGCACGCAGCTCTCTGGGCTCATCCACTTGTCCTTAAATAGGATCACTCCTTGTTCCACCTGCTTCAGCTTAATTTGGGCTCTGCCCACTTAGCAGTTGAAAGCAATGCCAGGTCATAAAGTCTTTCCTTGTTTCACCTGGCTTCAACCTTGTTTTTCAGTCCAAAGAGACTCCCCTCATTTCACCTGACTTCATCCATAAGCTGATAAGCTAATTGCTCACAGCAAAGTTGATCTTCATGCCCCGAATTAAAAGACTGTATCAGAAACCTATATATTCACTAAATCTAACTTATATTAATCTATCAGCCCCTACATGTTACAGTTGTTAGAATTGTTCCACCTATTTCTATTTACATTAAGGAGTACACTCTGGTTTCTTTTCAGATTGTATACATCTTTTGCTCCTTTCAGTTTAGGGGATATGGATATAGCTCAGTAAGGATTACTTGCCTAGCATGTGCAGGCCCTGGGTTCAAACCCCCAAAATGTCCGTCTTTTTGGTTCTAAAGGGTTTATTAAAAAGTTACCTTGCTGGGGCTAGAGAGATGGGAAACTAACATTGTTAACAAAAATATTTATTAATAACTATAAACTTATACTAGGCCAGTGGAGCAGTCGGTGACCTTGTGGGAAGCCTGTCCTGCCTTAGCTGGAGGTCTGTGACAGGAAACCTGCAGGTCTGGCAGGGCTCACCCACCTTAGCTGGAGGCCTGAAACCCACAGCATCTTTTTTCCCAATAATTAAATACACCAAGACCTTTTAATGTTTCACTGCTTAGGCCTTAGCTGGGGAGATTCTGAACAAGAACCCAACCACCTAATCCCAACCAGCCATGTGGCTTGCGTTATACCTTCAGAGTTCACACCAAAACGTGCTGCTGCTTCCCAGTCCTGACGGGAAGAGAGCTTTCTCTGTGTAAAACCCAGGGTTCCTAAGTTCTTCCCAGGAAGTTGTGCCTTCCTGTACTCTTTCTGCTCAGCTAATTGGCCATCAGCAACTTTCATTAACCAATCAGAGAGTGCCTCAGAAAGGGCGGTAACCACATCTCTAAGCACTGAAGTCGGCCTCTGAGAACCAATATATAAGACCTTTTTCCAACAGAGATGGCTCCGCAGTTAAGAGCTGCTGTTCCATAGGACCTAGGTTCACACCTATAACTCCTGTTCCAGGGCGTCTGACACATACATAACATGCAGGCAAGACACTAATGTACTTTCAAAGAAAGGAAAGTTGTTCCTCATCCGTCTAATGAGACTTCTAACAGGAGTGTCACTTGTAATCAGTAAAGACATGGTAGAATTCTGCTGTGAACATACTTGCTGAGAAATGATGGAGGTTGCTATATGGGTATCACATTATTCAATGCATCACAACCTAGATTCTGGTGTCAATAGTTGAGTGAAGTCATCCTTGAAAAGGCTTCTAGAAGCTAATGGCCAAACCCATCCACTCTGCATTACTGAGCATTACTACTGACTACACCTGTTAACACTGCTCTAATTTGACCCTATAGAATTGGCATTTCCCAGCTTGGTTCAGTGGAGCATGCCTATAATCCCAGCTACTTCAGAGGCTGAGGCAGGAGGATCTAGTTTGAGGCATTTGAGGCCAACCTGGGCTACACAGTGAGAGCCAGTACAAAAGATGGACGTCCCAGCCGGGCGGTGGTGGCGCACGCCTTTAATCCCAGCACTTGGGAGGCAGAGGCAGGCGGATCTTTGCGAGTTCAAGGCCAGCCTGGTCTACAAAGTGAGTCCAGGACAGCCAGGGCTACACAGAGAAACCCTGTCTCGAAAAACCAAAAAAAAAAAAAAAAAAAAAAAAGATGGACGTCCCTACTATTCTTTCCTGTGGTATTCTTTTTCACTTTCAGTGACCACAGTGGTTAATCTCTGACTTCTCCCTAACCTCCCTTCAGAACTCAGAGATATTTAGGTGACACCATGTATTGTTATTTGTGCACACAAGGTCCTGAGGCATAACACTCATTTAGGTAATAGTTCCTTAGTTTCCGTTGGATGTTGTCAAAGGTGTTTACATGTATATTTTACCCCATTACAATGGACTGATAATTGCACAGAAAGTCACTTTTAGAAAAAATAACCACCTTTCACTGGGGAATGTAGCTCGGTTGCTGAATGCTTGCCTAGCATGCACAAAACCCTGGGTTTGATTTCCAGCACCACATAAAACCAGGTGTGGTTGTGCACAGTTACAATGATCACAGGACCATAGCTGGAGGCAAAAGAGTCTAAAGCATTCAAGGGGCTAGGCAGTAAGTCCAATGGCACCCTGGTACGCCGTGCTGGATCAGCAGTGTATCTCTCTCTTCATTGGAATCTGCTCCCGGCGGCCAGCAGCCAGCCTCCATTGAATCTCTTCCCACGCTTGCCTCTTCATGAGCGCCTCATGCCACAGCATCTTAGCGGAGATGTTCTTCCTTGAACTAGTCAAGTAGAAATCTGCCTTCTTAGAACTCCTGCCCAGTAATCCTTCCATTTCCAGAAGTCTCCCTTTGAGGTGATGTTTTCTCACATGTTTAGGAGTAGAATCAGGAAGGAAGGAGGGAAGTACAATGCATTTAGGCATGAACTGCATCAGCAGTTCACTGTGCCTGGGAAAGACTCTTCTTTCTGTGTGAGAAACCCATGCTTGCCTGTCCTTGTAATGATTTAGGTTTCATTTTGAGGCTAAGAATTGAATAGTTACCATGAAAAACTAGTGTACTCAAGAGAGTTGACAGTAAAGCATCTAGAATGATCTCTTCTAAAACAGCGTGTTAATTTGTTGTATGAGGTTAGCCCTTGGAGAAGCCACTTAATCTCATGTTAAACTTGCAACTTAAAATCAGAATGTATATGTGCTTTAAGGATTTTATAATTTGGTTTAATGCAGCGTAATTTTAATACAAATTTAATTACTAAATTCCTTCTAAACCATATATTACAGGAGATGGAAGACTTTTTAAATTGCATTTCATATCATATTGTAAAAGAAGTGAGAAATATTTTCATTTTTCTTATTAAATTCTTATGAAACCAAATCTTAAGTCTCAATCCTTTTTCTTTGTTTGAATGCTTGCTTACTTGCTTGTCTTCTTTTCTTTATTATTATTTACTTTTTTTTTTTTAGACAGGGTTTCTCTGTGTAGCCCTGGCTGTCTTGGACTTGGCTGTAGACTAGGCTGGCCTCAAACTTAGAGAGATTTGCCGAGGAACTCTGCTTCCTGAATGCTGGGACTAAAGGTATTCGCCACCACACCCAGCCCACTTTATTCTCTTGAGACGGGGTCTCATTGACCTGTGCGCTGCCACGGTCTGGCTGTTCCTCCCAGGAAGGCAGCAGGTCCCCGTGGAGGCTAGAACTCAGGAAGACAGGCAGGGCTGCTGACCTGCGCCTGGAGCTGTGGGCCAGAACAGAGCATGGCTCAGCCCCGAGCTTCAGAAGTAAACCCAAGCACTTAAGGAAACTTGATTTTTGACAAAGATGCCAAAACTATATAATGGAAAAAAAGATAGCATTTTCAACAAATGGTGCTGGTATAACTGGATATCTACATGTAGAAGCATGCAAACAGATCCATATTTATCACCCTGCAAAAAACTCAAGTCCAAGTGGATCAAAGACCTCAACATAATAATGGACACACTAAATCTAATAGAAGAGAAAGTGAGGGAAAACCTTGAACTCAATGGCACAGGCGACAACTTCCTGAACAGAACACCAACAGCTCAAGCACTAAGATCAACAATAAATGAGACCTCATGAAACTGAAAAGCTTCTGGAAGGCCAAGGACACTGGTCAATATAACAAAATTGCAGCCCACAGATTGGGAAAAGATCTTCATCAACTCCACATCTGACAGAGGCCTAGTATCCAAAATATATAAAGAAATTAAATACCAACAAACCAAATAATCCAATGAAAAAATGGGGTACAACACTAAACTGAGAATTCACTATAGAGGAATATCTAATGGCTGAGAAGCACTTAAAGAAATGCTCAGTGCCGCTAGTCATAAGGAGATGCAAACCAAAACCACTATGAGATTCCATCTTATACCCATCAGGATGACTAAGATCAAAAATTCAAGTGACAGCAGATGCCAGTGAGGATGTACAAGTTGGCACTCCTCCATTGCTGGCGAGGTTGTGGAGAAAGGGGAACACTCCTCCATTGCTGGTGGGAGTGCCAACTTGTACAACCACTATGGAGGTCAGTCTAGCACTTTCTAGGAAAATTGGGACTAGCTCTACCTCAAGACCCAGCTATACCACTCCTGGACATATACCCAAAATATGTTTCATCAAACCACAAGGGTATTTCCTCAACTATGTTCATAGCAGCTTATATGTAATAGCCAGAAACTAGAAACAACCTAGATTTCCCTCAGTTAAGGAATGGATAAAGAAATTGTGGTACATTTACCCAATGGAATACTACTCAGCAATTAGAAACAAGGACATCATGAAAATTGCAGGTAAATAGTTGGAACCAGAAAAGATCATTCTGAGTGAAGTAACACAGAACCAGAAAGACACACATGGTATGTGCCCAACTCATAAGCAGATATTAACCATTAAGTACAGGATCACCATGCTACAATCCACAGACCCAAAGAAACTAATAAGGAGGCTCAAGGGATGATGCTTGAATCCTATTAATTAAGGAGATAAAATAGAGATCAGAAGTGGATGGAGAGAGGGAACTGGAAAGGAACCTAACATAACTGGCATCTGAGAGGCTTTATCCAGCAGATAATAGAAACAGCCAAACATTAGGGAAACTCAGGGAGTCTTGAAGAGTTAGGGGAAGGTTTGAGGGAGCTGGAGGAGGCAAGGACACAGTATGAAGATCTACATAGTCAATTAACTCAGACACAGAGGGGCTCATAGATATTGAACCACCAACCAAAGAACTTCCTATGTATAGTGGGTCCTAGGCCCACTATACATAGGAAGCTGATGGACTGCTTGGTCCTCAAGTGGATCCTCTAACAACTGGAGTGGGACCTATGTCAGATTGGTCTCTGTTGCCTCCCTTTGGACCCCATTTTCCTAGAAGACCTGCCTTGTCTTGCCTCAATGGAAGAGGAGGCACTTAGTCCTGATGCAATTTGATATGACAGAGAGGGTTGGTACCAGGTAGGGAGGGTATGGGGTGGGGGGGAAGAATGGGTGGAAGGGTGGGACTGGGAGAAGGGGAGGAAGATGGGTTGTGATTGGAATGTAAAATAAAAAATTTTTAAAAATTAAAACATAGTTAAACAAATAAATTTTTATTTATGAATGTTTAAAAATTATCCATTAAGTCATGTACAATAAAAAACTCATTGATTTCTAAAATAAAAATAATAATTAGAATATATCATATATTTTTTTAATAATTTATTTTTTATTTCTTCAAGTTACATCTCAATCACAATCCCCTCCCTACTCCCCCCTCCAGTCCCACCCTTCCACCCTCCTCCCCCTCAACCCCCCATCCTCTTCCCTTCTTTTTTTTTTTTTTTTTTTTTTAGTTTAAGGTATTTATTTTTCCCCCCAACAGCTCTCCCTTTCAGTCCAAATAATGGTTCTTTTTCTTATAACTATAAATACAATACAAAACAACAGAAATAAATAGGCCACGATTATAAGAGTTATATGGCTTAGCATACATTCCCAATGTTCAGTCCATATGTGTTTGGCACCTGACTTTAACATTCTACTATCTAACCATCTCCATGAGTTTAAAGTTCTATATCTAACTCAGCTTTCATACTAACTTGCCTCATAATTTTAAAAATATCTTCTTAGATCCAGAACACCCTCTTGATTCCTAAACAACTCAAAATTTAACTCTGAGACTCTAGCTATCTATTCTTCAACCACCTTAGAGACCTGAGAGGGATACATATATCTGATTATATAGGAAGTGCAGGGCCTGCAGCTTCCAAAACTAAGAAATGACATACCAGTGGCTGCCAGGACAGTTCCCATTTTCTCTCCATACATTACAGCATCAATCTTCAGCCATTTGGCCCCATTTCTCTGACAGACATTGGTTGTAGAGCAGAAATTATGAAGGACTTACCTACCCTGTCTTGGCAGAGCTAGGCTGTCAACTTATCTGCTTCCAAGTTTTGTCCTTTTTGGACAGAAGTCTGTCTACAGTTGAAGCAAGTGGTTTTTCTTGCCAAGAGAATGGCTTACCACCAATTCAATCATCTCCCACTGGAGATTCTTCGATGCTCATCTTCTACTTGGAGTAATATAGGGGGTGCTGTCAGGAGCTGACATGTCTCGATATCAAAAAATCTTAAGTTAAGAAAACATCTTTGAATGCCATATTCTGCAGATCTCTTGAGGTTTTTGAAGATTCCCTATCTATCTCTTATATTTAGATAAGCAAATATTGCTTGTCTCTTAGCAACTTGATTTCTGAGTAGCTTAGAAAATAACTGTGATAGACTGTCATAGTAACTAACAAAATGACACGTTTTCATGACTATTAGTTTCCGTTTCTTAATTATCCTAAACAGTTTATGTTGGTTGGTAGCGAGAGGTCAAAACTTGACATTTCATTTTTAAGTATTACTACGAACAATACCTTTAAGAAGCGTTACCCTTAATTTTGTAGAGCTAAGGTAAAATAATGCATGGTGTTAGCCCATGCCTTTACCTCCAGCAGAGACAGGAGGATCACTATAGAGTTAGTTGTCTTATAAATTCTAGAGTTACAAGAAACAGGGTGGTGATGGTGCACACCCTTAGTCACATCATTGGGGAAGAATACACCCTTAATCCCAACACACTAGAGACAGAAACAGGCAGATCTCAGAGCTCAAGGCCACCTGATACAAAACAAGCTCTAAACAGAGAAAAACTTTGATCCAGGAGTGGAGGAGCACATCTTTAATCCCATCAGTTGGGAACCACATGTCTTTGATTCCAAAACTTAGAATGCAGAGACAGGCACATAGTATTTGGAAAGATTTAAGTTTAAAAACTACTTACAAAAGGCAGGCTGCAATTCAAACAAATTGTCCTTTGAGATCTCAAAATATATACACCAAAGGTTTGTTTAGCTCCAAAATATCAAAATAATTTCTTCTTTAATCCGGATTGAAAGGTAATACTTTATATATTATCAAAAAAACCAAATTTGCTCCAGGAATATATCGTATGTTTAAGGCCTTTATAGTTCAGGGATGAAGGCTAACAAAAGATTTCTAACAAGTAATAGTTCCATGAATGTGGCTCTTTCATTCACTGGAAGAGAAGATGTAAAAATTTATTAAGACATACTATGAAAAGATGATTCAAAGACAAAGTTTCTGACTTGTAAATGTGATCTGGAAGGTTTCAAAATAAGCCACAGTTAGTTAAGAGCTGGCTTTACTCGTGCAGAGCAGGTCTATTTGGTGAATAATTGAAGAATGTTTTCTTTCATTGTCTGGAACCTTTAGTAGATTATGAGAATGCTATTGCTAACAACTGTATCTCTTCAGCCCTAATAGAAACATTTTATTTTTCATCAGTAAATATTGACTTAAATTTATATGTATGTACATTGTCTTTTACAGTGTCTATACAAGTAATTTTTGTAAGTAATCTACATAAGGTATTTATAATGTGACTTTTGTTTGAACAGGATCCTACTTGAACAGCCACTCCTTGTCTCCATAGTCCAGGCATTTCCATCAAGAGATACCAAGCCTGGGACTTTGGAGGTTTTAGTTTTGGGAGAGAATGTTTTGTTTTGGTCTTGTTTTTGTTTTTAAGACAGGGACTTATATATCTCAGACAGGCTTCAAATTAGCCAAAGATAACCTTGAATTCTTGATCCCCTGCTACCACCTCCCAAGTGCTGGAATAACAAACCTGTGCCACACACCTGAATTTCTAAACTTTATACATTGTTTCAAAATCTTTCCCTCTTTGTATTCAAGCATGACATATAACCATATATTTTCTGTTTTCACTTTAGAATGCCTAAATTAGCTCTCCGGCTAACTCCTAGGATTGATCATTGATGATTATTTGTTTGTTTGTTTCTTTATCTAATTATTTGAGAGGGACGGGGTCTCACTGTGTCACCCTGGTTTACCTTAAATTTGTAAACCAGGCTGTCCTGGAACTCTCAGAGCTCCACCTGCTTCTGCATCCTACTCAGCCTAGGTTTTTTAGTACATCTAGCCAGGCTTGGATACGAAGGCATAGTTAAGACTCTCCTAGATTTTCAAGCAAACCTAAAGTGAACTTTAATTCAAATTTACTGGACCACACTTACCTGAATGTTTACATTTTATTCTAGTGTTTGCCATAAACTGTCTGATCTTTCAGAAACAGCGTCTTTGTGGTACATTTTCTCAGCCTTACCTTTGGCTGGTTTGCCCTGCCCCTGACCTCGTTTAAGCAAAACTGGCTAACAAACTCAGAGCAAACCTAAAAAGAAGAGCGATGCTTCTACTGTAAATAGCCTTCCGCAGGGACTTTCAAGCTGATATGAGGTCCAAGTGGTTCTCTGAAGATCCCCCTGAACTGGCTGGGGGTGGGCTAGCTGGAGCAGAGCAGCTGGGGCCCGAGTTCAGCCAAATGACAGCTACCACAGCCTTGCTTGTACCTCGTTATACTTTCAGACTTAGTGGTTTACGTTTTTTTTTTTTTGGGGGGGGGGGTTGTTGTTGGTGGTGGTGGTTTTGCCCAGTCTGATGGTGTTGCCCTGAAGATGAGGTCTGTGTATTTCAGACTCAAGGTGACACCTCTGTCATCCTATTCGTCTCATTAGGAAGGGCCACCTATTCCAAAAGTGTTGCCAAGTGCTGGTTTTTAGTGTTGGCGGTAGAAAACCACCAAACCCACACTTGAATCCTTCATGTAGTTTTTTTGTGATGTTATTTGTTGTCCACAAAATAAAACTTCCTAACTATCATCATTCGGACAACCCTTCGGTACAGGAGTTTTATTTTTATATTTCTATATTTGTAACATATGTATTTGTAAGCTGATAGCTGGAAATAACCTTAGAGTGTCAGGAGAATAGCTGTTTTGTAAGTTTTTTTGTTTGTTTGTTCCTGGTGGACTAAAGACCAAAAGTAATATATATGCTGAGACCTAATATTTCAGACATGGTGGGGAGGTGGAAGGGCGTGGGGAGAGAGGACAGAGAACTTCTGTTTGGGCAAACCAGCCAGATTCCATAACCCAGACTTCACTGTTTGGGCCGACCTCCATAATTTCCACTACTAGGATTCTGTGTGCCTAAGAACAGCACAGCCAGCGGGTGGGGTAAATACCCAAACATTCTGAACAGGATGGCACCCAACCCCCAGCTGATTTTCGGCAGTTCCCCCGGCTGCCCGCTTTCTTACCAGGGAAAGCTGGGCCCAGTTAAAGTTTTTCCTGTTAGGTGCAAGACTTTACGTGACTCGTAGCAGTTACCGCTCCAGACATTCAAAGAGGACCAAGGCTGTATTTAGGAACTTGCTATGAAATTGCCTGTCAGTTCCACCCAATTTTTCCAGTGTAATATATGTGGAGTGCTAGCAGGTAGTTTGCCATTTTAAATAGATTTTACAAAATCATGTCATTTTTGTTGTTGTTGAAATTTGGCATTAAGGGTTAGGTTACCTTAAACGGTGGCCCTCCCCTCTGTAGCACTTGCTGCTGTACACATTACCTCATATGACTGTTGCCATGGAATCTTTTAAAATTTTGTTGATAAAAATGTTGGAATGTATCTTAAAATGTTCTCTCTGTAAATAAAAAGATTCTTCCTAAAAGCTATTTCTGATGCATTTTCCTTCCAGTTCTTTGTAAAATTAGAAATGGCTGGCCAGTGCTAAGAAAGATGAATCATAGTGATGGTGCAATGACCCTTGGACAGTTGTGCTGTTCTTCAAGGCAGTGTGGAGAGTCACTTGCTGACCAGCACTTGGGAAGTCCTGGGCTTGCTCTGAGGTAAGCTCCGGGGCCTTTTGTCACATAAGAGAAAACAGGACTGTCTTGTTCTCAGTTCACTGTGGATTTTGAGCAGTCTTTCAATTACACAGTTTTAATCGGGACTGGAAGCCCACATAAAGTAGAGGTAGAAAGTCAGATGGAGTGATCCTAATGAATGTAGGATCTCCATGATTTCCAAGAATGTAGACACAGAGCAGAAAGGTGAGGCCAGGGGTATGATAAGTAGTGATTTGGTGATTGGTAGCAGGTAAGGGTTTGTGAGAAAAATGCCATCACATAGAAACATTATCCTAGATTTTTATTTCTTTTCTTTTCTTTTTCTTTTTCCTTTTGAGATGAGTTCTTACTATGTAGGTCTAGCTAGCCTGGAACTCACCGAATTACCAAGCCTGCTTCAGACTTACACTACCTCTTCCTTACCAGGCCTGCTTCAAACCCCCAAATCATCAGATTAAAGGCATGTTCTGATGCTGGAGAGATGGCTTATCAGTTAGGAACACTTGTTCTTGCAGAGGACCGGGGTTCAATTCCCAGTGCCCACATGGTGGATTGCAACCATCCATAACTCCAGTTCCAGGATGCACCTGATATATTATATAGGTCTCTCTCTCTCTCTCTATATATATATATATATATATATATATATATATGTGTGTGTGTGTGTGTGTGTGTGTGTGTTATAGATATATATGTGTGTGATATATAGATATGTATGGGTGAGGAAAACACTCATAAAATAAAATAAACAAATTTCTCTTTAAAAAAAAAAAAGGAGGAGGAGGAGGAGGCAAGGCATGCAGATCTCTGTGAGTTCGAGGCCAGCCTGATCTACAGAGAGAGTTCAAGGACAGCCAGGGCTACACAGAGAAACCCTGTTTCAACCCCTCCACCCCCACCCCCCACCAAAAAAAGACATGCGTCATCATGCCTGTCCTTTTTTGTTGCTTTGAGGTTGTTTGTTTGTTTGTTTTTGATACAGGTTTCTCTGTGTAACAGAGCCCTGGCTGTCGTGGACTCGCTTGTAGACCAGGCTGGCCTCAAACTCACAGAGATCTACCTGGCTCTGCCTCCCAAGTGTTGCGATTAGAGGCTGGTGCCACCATGCCCAGCTCATGGTGGTCTTTTTAATTTGTTTTTCTTTGCTGAGGTGCTGGTGATTAACCCCATGACCTCTGGATGCTAGGCAAATGCTCCACCTCTGAGCTGCATCCAATTTTTTTTTTGTTGTTTTGATACAGTATCTTGCTAAATTACCCAGTCTGACTTTAAACTTACTCTGTCATCCAAGGAGGTCTTGAACTTGGGGTCCTCCTGACTCAGCCCCCCAGAGTTGGAGGATATAGATACTCATGGACCACTAGACTTGGTTTACTTTTGATATTGCTAAAATATTCTTGAAGCATCCAAGCCTAAATATTGAAAGCCCTGCTGGTGGTATTGATTTGAGTCAAGGTTTCACTGTGTAGCCCTGGCTGGCCTGGAACTCACTATGTAGACCACGCTATCCTCAAACTCATAGAGACCCACCTGCTCAGCCTCCCAAGTGCTAGGGTTGAATACACTGGCACACCTGGACAAGAAGTCCTGATTTAAAAACAAAACCACAAAAAAGCATGTGAACATGCTCTGTGTAGAACTCTGATGTTACCGTATAGTAACTGTGTGAAAAGATACTTCATAGAAACAAAAATAACCTTTTGAAAATAAGCTTGCAACTGGGTGACAAATATCACAATCTGTATATGGAACATAGCTCTTTTTTTCTCTTAATGATTCAGCATATGCCACTGATATAAGGAAGATGGCTACTAAAGCCTGCCACCTTTTCCAACTGGGATTAAAACCAGCACCAGCATTAAACCAGGGTAATAGGGCAAAAGGGATGTGAAAGCAGAACAGAGGACTGACCATGTAGGAGAAAGAAGGGAACCAGCCAAGCTAAGGTGCGGTCCAAGGGGTGAGTTAGAGGAAAGTGGGGTACATGTGTACATGAAAGTGCCAGAACCAGACCAGTACAGGGCACACCAACTTAAAAATTAGCAACTTTAGCTAGGCAGTGGTAACCCACGTCTCCTGGCACTCTGGAGCCAGAGGCAAATGGATCTCTATGAGTTTTGAGGCCAGCCTGGTCTATAGAGCCAGGACAGCCATGTCTACACAGAGAAACCCTGTCTCAGAAACAAAACAAAGCAAGCAAACAAAAATCCTTTAAACGAAACCACAAAACTGAAGAGAAGAGCAAAGGCTTTGTGGGGCTTGGTGGCAAGACTGAGCCTTCAAGGCCTGCCTGGGTAGCAGACTGAGTCTCTATTACAAATAATGAAATAGTCATCTGGAAAACCATTTTGAATGATCAGAATATTCACATCTTACAGACTGATAAAAGCCATCCTGGGGGGCGGGTGTTGAAAGAATTAAATAGTGTTTTTTCTTGAAAACCTGTTTAAAAAAAAAACTGTTTCAAAATGTTCAAGTTACTAGACCCTATCACATGTTTCATAGCATTTATGAACAAAATAAAACAATAGCACTTGTTTTCAAAATGCAATTTACATGCAAATGGCAAAATGCAGGATGGATATTCTCAAACAGATACTAAGAGTAGAGGATGAACAGGGCTGATCTCACACTTCTAATGCTCCTAACTGGCATTTGTTTAGTGAAGGAAAGTGGAGATAGTCAGCAGAGACTGGGAAAGTGATTGGTCATATCTCTCAAGTCTTTCAAATGTACAGACATAAAGCTTACCCAAGGCAGATGACTGTATGCTGCAGGACATTCGATCACACTATGAACCCTGAGATTGTGTTGTTTACTGGAAAAGCCTGTATCTAAAGCTGGGCATGAAGACACACACCTTTAATCCCAGTACTTGGAAGGCAGCGGCAGGTGAATCTCTGTGAGTTCTAGGCCAGCCTGTTCTACAAAGGGAGTCCAGCACAGCCAGGGCTTGTTACACTTAGAAACCTTGTCTTGAAAAACCAAACAAACAAACAAACAAACAAACAAACAAACAAACAAACAGAAAAGAGAGAAAGTAAGAAAGAAATAAAGAGAGAGAGAGAGAAAGAAAAAGAAAGAAAGACCTGTTTCTTGTGGTGTGGCTCAACCCTACCATACATCTTTAATCCAAGATCTTTCTGCTTGAATATTGTAAACAGGATTAAATAGAGTCAATCATAGGTCAAGAGGCAGGACAAACAACCAATTGACAGGGAGTGAACATAGGAAAAAACCACACAGATATGAGGAAGTCAGGAGGACAGGTAGAAAGATGCACAGGAACTAGAGGGGAAAGACATCCAGTTTGAGGAGTTTTTGAGATGGCATGGTAAAGGATCATTTCTTCTTTTGGGATGTTAGTTGAGGAGGAAGGTCAACTGGGTAATTTCTCTGCCTCTCTGAGATAATAGGCTTTCACCCTGGCATCTGGCTCCCCAGGTCTTTATTGGTATAATCAAACTGTGAGATTTTGTTAGAAACAACAATTCTATACAAAAGTATTTTTCAAAGTGTTATTTATAAATGAATTTTTTTTATTTTATGTGTATATGTGTGTTCTCTGCATGCATATCTATGTACCATATGTGCATGGTGCCAAAGACCAGAAGAGGATAATGTGTCCCCTGAAACAGGAGTTACAAAGGGTTCTGTGTTGTCACATGTGTGCCTCTGATTCACTAAATAGCTGGGGATAACCTTGAACTCTGTTCCTCCTATCTCTGTTTCCTGAACACTTGAATTACAGATATAAATACATCACCATGCCTAGCTCAGTCACATCTTTTAATTATAATAAACTTGTGAGTCCATCTAGGCATGGTGAGGCACACCTGTAATCCCAGCACTTGGGAGTCAGAGGCAGAGCAATCAGGAGTTCCAGGCCTGCCTGAGCTATTTAGTGAGCTGAAGGCCAACCTGCCGTCACTCAGCTAGTAGCTGCATGATCTGGATTTAGAACTAGGTTGAAGTCCTCCAGGCCAGTGAAGCTGTGGACCCTACACACACACACACACACACACACGCACACACACACACACACACACACACACACACACACACACACACACCGTGGCTTATCTGCCTCTGGATGAAGCAGTTTCTGGTACTCAGTGGAAACATCCTTGAGGTTTTTTTATGTCATTGCAAAGCCTTGTCGTTGTACTGTTTATGTTCCATCCAGAACCAGACAAAGGGTCAGAAGGGGTAAAGCTCAACTCTTGACTTATACTCAGGAAACCTTCAGGGCTATTTCCCTTAACAGAATGCATAAAAACTGCTTTTTACATTGTTTTGTACCTTTCTGAGATATAGATATTTTTACATAATTGAGTCATTTTTTCTTTATAATTTATGATCCTAATGTCTCACAGAAAGTATATTCCTCAATCCAGAATTTTTGGAATAGCCATTGTTTTCTTTTCAGTATCTCCCTTTAGTTGGCTCTGGGAGCCATCTGTGGGATGCTTCTGGAGTTTATTTGGAGGCGATCGATGTCAGAGGGTCCAGGTTTAAGATGCCTCTGCCTTCATGTGAGTACAAGCAGTTGGATGACAATTTTGTCATGGCGTTTGTCATGTCCTCTCCATTACCAGTCTTGACATCTGAATTGATCATGTCCAACTTTAATTCTGCTTTGCAACAATTCAGTTACCTGGGAAGCTGTTTCTCCTTATTAACTGAAGAGGCGCCACAGACACGGAAGGGAGATCCCATGGCCAGACATCAATCTTAAATCACTCTCTAAACAACTAGCTAACCCCACAGATGGTGTCTTCACTGCTCCCCTCTGAACCCCCTGAGAGATGGGCTATGATAGAGAAATGGCCTGTTGTATTGCTTTTCTGTGTGTTGTGACCCACTAATGGTTGACCCACAGGCTGAGACTTGAGTCTTTACAGACCCACTAAGTTGGTTATCTGTTCATGTGTTTGAGATTTATATAGTTTGCACACTCCACCAAATTAGCTCTTTTGCCTTTACAGCTGCATGTTGGCTGTTACAACTTCATAATGTCTTTCTTCAATTTTTTTTTTTTTCTGTGTGAGTCAAAGGCACTTTGGTCTATAGCCTTCCTTTTTGGCTCTAAGTGAAGTGCTCCTAAATAGCCGGTTAAAAAAAATTTAATTCCATTCACACTTCCTATGGGAAATGCAGACTCTCATGGTTTTATAGGCAGATAAGGAGGCAAACAGGTGTATACAAATGGCAGCTGTTGTAAGTTTTGTTGAAAGGAAACAAAGTAAATATTGAAGTGTAAACCATAGGAAGATAATGTTTGCTCCAATCACTTGGGTGTGGTGGGGCTATGAATGTTTTCCAGCTTATGCTTTGGTTGCTTTAAGGATTTTAACAGTAGCATACATTACTTTCATATTACAAAATAAACATTTGGGGGGGAAATATTCACTTATGCCCCATTCGTGACACTTAGGAGAGAGGACATTATTTGATATACTTACAGTGACTTTATTTCTGAGTAAAACCGTAATAATGAAATGACAGCAAACTGTTCAGAAGAATCATCAAGCTATTTGCTTATTCCATACTTCCATAAGATAAACAGGGAGATGGATGTGACCCCAGGACGGGGACAGGAGGCTGACATGTGGGAAGACAGGGCCTGAGGGCTTTTCACATCCATTTCCTTTGTAAAAAGGACTGTATGGCTGTTAAGCGTTGCACGTTTGGGGAGATGAATTGGCATCTGTACACAGCAGCCTTGAACAGGGTCGTTCCCGGCTGAAATGGACTTCTCAGACCTTCAGGTATGACATTTGATTCTAGGGTCTTGATAGCAGTTATCTGGGTGAATCCATTGTGTAGTCATTCACCAAATTCTATGTTTAAAATGTGTGTGCTTGTCTGTATCTGTTATACTTCAATTAGAAAAAATAAACTTGAAAACAAAACAAAAGAAACCACACAACCACAGCTCCGTCTTTCCGCCGCACAATGTGGTCAACCACTGCTTTGGATTCCCCAGAATAATTCCTTCAAACTCCGATCTGCCAATCAGAGCAGTCCATCTCTAGGGTTCAGTGTCTTAGGGAGGGCCAGTCAGAGTCCTTGTGTTGGGGGCTAGAAAGATGGGAGGAGGCCGGGTGTGGTGGCGCACGCCTTTAATCCCAGCACTTGGAAGGCAGAGGCAGGCAGATCTCTGTGAGTTTGAGGCCAGCCTGGTCTACAAAGTGAGTCCAGGACAGCCAGAGCTGTTACACAGAAAAAAACAAAAAGAAAGAAAGAAAAGAAAGATAGGAGGAAGAGTTGGTGTTACTAGTTGATGTTAATCTCTGCATATAAGCTTTTTAAAAATCTTGGCTGCTTACAAATTTGAAAATCTCCACACTCAGGAAGTTGTTCTTGATGGTCTCTGATCGTATCAGCCCTTGCTGTGGTGTAAGCCAGGTGACAGCTGCATCCTCAGCCAGTCATGAGCTATCCTGATAACTCTTCTCTGTTAAATGTATATGGCCATTTAGCCTGAGCAGGGACAATATCCCTGTGTTTCCTCTTCCTTCACAGCACTGCAGATTCTGTGAAAGGTCAATTCCTAGGCTTATATAAATTGGAAAAAGATTTGTTTATTTAGAAAGCTTTTATGACTCATTACCAATTACTCAGATAACAAAAATAGCATTCTCTGTGTGTCCTCTGCATTGGAGAATGACAGGTCTAGGCCATTTTATAAATCTCTCGAAGTCTCTGATGTGGTTTGATGCCAAGCCCAAGCATCCTTTATGAAAGGCATGGTTATCGCATGGATAACTGAGATGACACTCTCTGTAGGCCTGAAAATGAACTCACACGGCTATATTGGTCTTGTTTCCTAAATCCATTTCAAAGTGTTCACACTATTTTAAATAAATAAACTAACTAACTAACTAACTATTCAGTTCTTGGTGCCTTGGCCAGAAGGAAGAATATAAGAGAATGGACACAGTGCTGTAAGTATCTAATCCTGTTTACTGTGTGTGTGTGTGTGTGTGTGTGTGTGTGTATAAAAGAGAGAGAGAGAGTGAGGAGAGAGAGACAGAGAGTTGTCCAAGCCATGGGGCTACATTCCCCAGTGTTCAGTTGTATTTAATACTATTTTTCCTACACATAAGTAATTGTGGTGGCTTGAATAGGTATGGCCTCCATAGACTCATGTGTTTGAATGCTTGGCCTACAGGCAGTGTCACTATTAGGATGTATGGCCTTGTTGGAGGAAGTGTGTCACTGTGGAAGTGGGCTTTGAGGTCTCCTAGGTTCAAGCTATGCCCAATGTGATACACAGTCTCCTTGCTGCCTGTAGATAAAGACATAGAACCCTAAGCTTCCCACCATGACGATAATGATGGACTAAACCGGTCCCATTTAAATGTAAGCCGGTCCCAATTAAATGTTTTCCTTTATAAGACTTGCCTCATATAGTTCAGACTGATCTTGGATTTCTGATCTTTCTGCCTCTGTGTCCCAAGCACTGGGATTACAACTATTCACTGCCAATAGTATACTTGTCTTAATTAGAGTTTCATTGCTTTGAAGAGACACCATGATCACGGCAAGTCTTATAAAGGAAAACATTTAATTGGGACCGGCTTACATTTAAATGGGACCGGTTTAGTCCATCATTATCGTCATGGTGTCTCTTCAAAGCAATGAAACTCTAATTAAGACAAGTATACTATTGGCAGTGAATAGTTGTAATCCCAGTGCTTGGGACACAGAGGCAGAAAGATCAGAAATCCAAGATCAGTCTGAACTATATGAGGCAAGGAAGGAAGGAGGAAGGGAAGAAGGCAGGCAGATAGGAAGACAAGCAGGGCATTCTACCTGATTTTGGAAAGGTAATCATAAATCTCTGGGATTTTGTTCATATTTGCTGTGGTGTGGGGCTTGAATTGTTTTGTTGTGCTTAGTGATTTTGCTAGTTCCAGGGACAAGGACTTATCATGATGTAAATGTTTATGTCTCAGTGTACAGCAGGATGGCATTAAGAATGGGACCTTTGAGAGGAAAGTGGGTGGTAACTCATAGTCAGACTCCACCCCAGCAAATGAATTCAGTGCCTTTACAAGGCAGCCTCAGAGAGTCACCTTGGTTTTCCCCTCGGTAGACATAGCTCGAAGGTGCCCTCTGGACTGAAAAATGAACCCTCTCAGAACCAGAGCCAGTTATGGTGGCACGTGCCTATAATCTCAGCTCTTGGGAAACTCAGGAGTTCAAAGCTTCCATCAGTTATAAGTTAGAGAGCAGCCTGGACTATATGAGACCCTGTCTCAAAATAGCTGCCCCCCATTCCAGCAAACAACAATAGAAACATCCCAGGAACTCCTGGGGACTTGACTTTGGACATCAGAGTCTCCAGAATAAATTTCTATAGTTTATAAATTACTAATTTATAGCATTCTTTTTACAGCAGCCAGAATGAACTAAGACAGTATGTAATATCTTCATTTAAACATTTAAATGGTGTGACCTCTGACAAAAGAATATGAAAGTCTATCCAAAATTTGAGGGCTGCATGTGGTGCTGCATGCCTTTAATCCCAATACTGGGTAGAGGTAGAGACAGGAAGATCTCTGTGAGTTCCAGGCCATCCTCACCTACACATTGAGTTTCAGGCCAGCAAGGGCTACAAAAGCAAATGCCAGCTCTGCGTTAAAACAAGAAAACTGACTGGGTGTGGTGGTACATGGAGGCAGAGACAGGCAGATCTCTGTAAGTTCAAGGTCGGCCTGGTCTTCAAAGCAAGTCCAGGACAGCCAGGCCTACCTACAAAGAGAAACCCTGTCTTGAAAAGCCAAATAAATAAATAAAAGTAAATTGAAATTTCTTTCAAAAATGAAGAATTGTGATGATTTATATGTATATCTTGCTAAACTAAACAATAAATATTCAGTTCATTAACTAAAGCTGGGTGTGGTGGTATACACCTTTAATCCCAGAACTCAGAAGGCAGAAGAAGTAGGTGAATTTTAGTGAGTTGGAGGCTAGCCTGTTCTCTATAGAGAGACCCTGTGTCAAAAAGGAAAATAAAGTTCTATGGGTGCCTTTCTTCATTTCTGAGCTTTTATATTTTCTGTAATTTTATATATCTGCACATCTAGCCCCACCATGGCTAGGGCCCATAGATCTAAATGCATTTCCCAACATTATCAGGAATGTGTGCATAGACGATTTTAGAGAATTTGAAGTTTTTCAGTCCACATTCATCTTAAACCTCTGAATATGAAGGAGACAGCATGAAAAATTAGGTGAAAAACAAAAACAAAAAATTGCCAATTTATGGTACCTAGGAATTTTGGCTGGAGTTTTGGTGTGTATATAATTCTTAGTTGAGAAATGGAAAAAAAAAAGTATAGAAGAATAAAAAATAGATGCAACCCATTTAAACTGGCAGGTTACAAAAGAAATACAAATATCTGTTCACTATGTGAAATGATGACTTTATTAGCAGTTCCAGAATTGCCACATGATAGAACAGTGGGGGCCAGCTAGGTGTGGGGGGCCTACATATCTAATCCTAGCACTTGGGAGGCAGACACAGGCAGAGCTCTGTGAGTTCATGGCTAGCCTGTCTACTATGGAGTTCTAAAACCAATGGAATCAGTAATATCTATCTATCTATCTATTATATACATACATATAATATATATATATATGTATATGCATTCTATAACATGGAGGATGCTGAGAAGTTAGCACTCCCATATGCCATCACCACACTGAAAGGCTGGCTGAGTGCTGAGATTTTCAGGAAGACAGTCTGACCAGGGGTATCAATCCATACCTTTGACTTTCTTGTTGTTCTTTATCAAATTAACTATTACGTATATTATATTTGCATTTTATATTTTATTTGTATATTATATAATTTAATATATAATATAAATTATAATATATTGTTATTTATATATATTACATTTTTTTTCTTTTTTTTAAATAACAAGGCTTTTGGTGGCAGGTGAGACAGGTTTCTCTGTGTAGCCCCAGCTATCTTGAAACTTGCTCTGTAGACCAGGCTGGCCTTGAACCAAAATAACATGGCTTTTAATGACAATTATTTCTTGTTCATTTCAGTGATTTCTTGGATCCAAAACAAAATCTGTGTATTTATTTCTTTGAAAGCATCATTTGTTGACCATCCTTTTGCTGACATGAAATGATTTGCCTTCTCAGTCCAGTGGGTTTTCCTAAGAACTTGCATTTTCTGGGCCACTTCCTCCAAGTTATTTTCACACATTTCGTCTGCTGAGCCTGACACAAACAGTGCAGGACCCTTTATATGAAAGAATCTTCATCCCTGAGTTTATGCTACTGCTTTGGATGGTGTGGTAGCTAAGAAGTGGAAGTGAGACCTCAAGCAAACTCATCAGCATCACATGGCTTGGTGTGACACATTACAGCAAATTTGTATTCTCCTGGGGTCTTTAGGTAATTCAGAACTGCTATATATAAAACTTAATTCTATGTTAAGGCCTTTGCAAGCAAATCTTAGGCAGAAAAAACTCCCATGAGATGCAAGATGGGATACCACTGTCATCAAATAAGGAAGATTCATGTCTCGTGATGCTCCCTGGGTAAGATACCAGGCTAGGTATCAAACAAAGGGCATCCAGTAATTTATTTCCAAAAGGTGTTTTGAATTTAACTTCTAGTATGACTCATTTTCGATGTTGAATGATAAACACCAAGTACATTAAATTCAAGAAGCAAAGAGCAGCTCCCCTCGACCAACCGCACGGGTGACCACTGGTACCCAACAGCCCCCACTCTCTTCACAGAGTGAACTCTTGACACTTTGCTTCGAGGAATTTCTCCTATTGAATCACAGATAGATGCAGACGTTGGTCACAGTCTGATGCACAGTAGTGTAAAAAAGAAACGACTCCAGGGTCCAACAATTAGAGTTAGGAAAGCAGAAGCTGAGTGTTTAAGCAAAGTTTCCAAACTCAAGACAAATGAAGTGTAGAACTGACTTCAACCTCATGTCTGCCACCCATGGTGTTCTCCTTGTGACCCTTAGCTTTACTGTTCTGTCATCTCTCCTGAAATCTTTGCACATGTCTCACTCAAATCTGTTGGATCCACTGGCGTGGAGGGCAGGCACAGCTGTCTTCGCTATCCCAGGGCCCACTGTGCGTGCTGTGTGCAGAGTCTGAGGATCACTGCCCCGTGTCTGCCAGGCTTGTCTCTTTGCACTCTGCAGGGCTGCTTCCAGTCTGTACCATAAACCTGTTAAGGAAGTAGGGGACGGTGAGTTGTTTTGGTTGGTTTCATTTTGGTCGGTTTTAGACAGGGCTGCCACACTCTGCATAGCTTGGTTCTGGGAAATCTGGCTGGGGTGACAAGAAAGTGAAGAGAAGACAGACACACAGACAAATGTCCAGTGAAGCTGGTATTAGGTGGGCCGTGTGAATTCTGATGAAGCACCAGCACCAAGAGCTACCTGGAACCTCAGTGAGGTTATTTTCTAGATCTGAACTGAGGGCGCAGGCTTACTGTACACAGGAGGCAGGCTTAGCTACTCTTGATAGGGGCTCTCTGTCGGAGAGCAGTGTCAGGCTGCAGCCATCCCAAAGAGGGATCTGCCATCCCAAAGAGGGATCTGTGGTTGATAGCTTTTGCACACACTGGTCAATCGCTTGCCATTCCTGAGAGTCAGCAGAGAAGGCCCTGGGATCTGTGGCATGGCTGTACTTATGTGAACAACACACATTCACTCAGGGTTTCCTGGGCCCCAATACCAGACCGCACTATGGAGCTCTGGCTGATCTAAAACTTGGTGGCCCAGACTGGCTCCAGGCGTGGAGAGGTCCATCTGCCTCTGTCTCCTGAGCACTGTGCCACCTGCTTTGGGTTTTTATAAAAGAATGTCCCTAGGTAACCCAGGCTGGCTCAATCTGGTAATTCCCTTGCCTCAGCCTTCCAAGTGGGATTACACCATGCCTGGCCAGGGATTTTTTTTAAATTATGTATTATCATTGTATATGTGGGGATTGGGGGACACATGTCTGACAATCCTGCATGCTATGACATTAGTTCTTTCATTCCTTGTCTTCGTGAATTCTACAGATCAAACTTGGGCTTGTGTGGCAAGGCCTTTACCCACTAGACCACCTCAAGCACCCAGGAAGTTGACCTTTAAAAGGTATATTTTGGAGCTGCAGAGATGGCTCGGCCATTAAGAGCATGTACTGCTCTTGCAGAGGACCAGGGCTCAGTCCCAACACCCACACCTGAGGCCTGAAACTGTTTTAACTTCACTCTAGAGGACCTGATACCTCTGGCTCTGTGGGCATCAGCACTCACAGCAACACCCCCGACCCAATTAAAAATAAAAAGGGTTGCTTTTCTGAGCCCCAATCAGGTATCAGGCAGACTCTTGGAAAGACATATGAGCAGCTACCCAAGGTTCTTCTCACCTTGAGACAGACACCAGACCAAATTAAAGCAGTGCAAAACAGTGTTTGACCACACTTGTAATTATGATTTTAATGCTATAATTAATTCAAGATTAATTAGCCAGAGGTGTGGAGGATGGAACATTTGTGCTTAAACAGGCCTGGAGACTCCCTTGGCCTCAGGCTTCCTGGAACAAATTCTAGAAAAGGGGGCAGAACTCAGCGTTTCTCCATGTCTTTCCCGGTTGGTGTGGTGTGGGCCAGTCAGTGACATCTTCAGACTGTGTAGGGTGTTTGTCATTGCTTTGCAGTGAGTGCTTGTGAGTCTGGTGTCACATGATGACCAATGATGTCTTGGTAGCTCTGTGCACCTGATCGTGAAGAAAACTTAAGAGTCGCTGTTATTGTGTATTAGACTTTGCTTCTGGATACTGCTGTTCTGGGATTGAAATGCCTCTATTTGCTCTGAATCTGTCCAGGGGCAGGGAATAGGAGAGGGATTATGGGTACTGAATAATCCCAAGGCTCTGAAGAAAGGAGGGGAAAAATGGGAGTGGAGAGGATTTAGTTGTAGTAAAAGGGAGGTGGGAGAGCCCCAGGCAAAGACCTGAGAACTTCACACACACACACACACACACACACACACACACACACACACACACCAATGAAAGCATTGTGTAATGTAATATATAAAGCATTCAAGTGTCTGCTGCAGTATCTGGTACATAATCAGTTCTCCTTATAATTTTTTTTATTATATCTTTTTCTTCTTATAAATTTTACAGTGTTGCTTCTTTTCCTTTTTTCTGCTCACTCTAAAGCCCATCTGAAGTATTATGGGAACCTCCTCTGCCTCTCACAGCAGCATGACAATGTTAACCATTTTTACATGACAGTGTTAATTTATGTGTGGCCACTCACAACATGTTTTGCTGTGTCATTTTAGTTATGATGTTTTGCATAGTGTAGGATGTATCAAGTCCTTCCACAGGCTCACAGCTCCCTATTGTCCAGGATGGAACCCATTAAAGCCATGTCTCATGTGTACACAGAGCTCTGAGTGTGGACAGGTGGGTCACTCAAAGCACTTTACATACAGCTAATGACATGGCTCAGACTCCAGGCCCCTCTGGGCCCCTGATGACAGCTCCATGGTCTAGAACTCTGGACCTCTGGCTCTGCTTTGCAATCAATCACTTGTTCTTGGATGTAGCATTTTTAAGTGGTGCACGCCTTTAATCCCAGCACCCGGGAGGCAGAGGCAGGCGGATCTCTGTGAATTTGGAGCTAGCTTAGTCTACAGAGTGAGTCCAGGACAACCATGGCTATACAGAGAAACCCTGTCTTGAAAAACCAACCAACCAATCAATCAATAAAAGCTTGTTGGGTGACTTGAGGTCCCCTGCAGATGATTCTGACTCCTAGAGCTGGCAGGAAGTGGGACACCTTTTGCTGATTTGCTTGGACATCAGGAGGTGAAAGGGCAGTGAAGCGGACCCCAGGCTGCAGATGTCACCCTCACAGTTGGCCCGTGCACACTACTGCATTCTCAGTGCTTCTGGTGATGGAGCTCTCGGGCCTGGAGAGCTGTTTCCCCTCATCTTTTCCCTCTGCCACTACTCCGGATGGGTTAAAGGAACCACCAGGGAACTGGTCTCTTGTGTACCTGGAAGGATTGGTGTTGCTTAGCTTGGCTGCCGGTTGCTTCACTCCTACAGTCACATTGTTGCCAGATATGCTGGGAGTCTAGAAAACACTAGAAGAAAATGCTACACAAATTAGAATATGTGACAATAGAAGCTACCATGTCATTCTGTGGCCAGTGTGCTTTGAAGCCAAATGTGGGAACTGCAGACAGGTAGAGGATAGAAGCCTTTATTTATTTTTTTTCTCCTCATTATTGCTTTGATATCATCTGTTCTGACTCTGTTTATGTGATTGAGGGCTAGCTAACACACCCTGTCCTTACAAATATCCAGAGAGTACTCTAGTCTCGGTACCACGTAAGGTACCATGCAGTCCTTCCTGCCTAGCGAGGGCTCTGAGATTGGCTCCTGACAGGCATGGTGCTCAGAGCAGGCTCCCAACAGCAACTGCTACAATATAACTAATATCAGAGGAACAAGGCCAAAAGCCTCCAGTGCACTCAGGTTTTATTAAAGGTCCCCCTCAGTTGGTCTGGAAATAGACTGCGATTTGGTATTTTGTAGAGTCTTAGATGACACTCGGACTAGGGAAATGGCTCGGTGGGTAAGGCACTGGCTGTCTAAGCATATAGACCCGAGTTTGGATCTCCAGCACTTGTGGATGGCATTGCATGCCTGGGATCCCAGTAGTACAGGACAGAGACAGGAAGATCCCAGGGGCCTGCTGTCCAGCCAGTCTGTGAACTCCAGATTCAGTGAGAGACCCCGACTCATCAGTTAAAGTGGAGGGCTAAGTGGTGGCTTGCCAGATAAGGGCCCTTGCTGCCAGGCCTGACAACCTGAGTTTAATCCTCAGAGCACACATGGCAAAAGGAAAGAATCAGTCCTGCAAGTTGTCATCTGTGGCTCGCGTTACCGTCTCGCCAGCAAGAACGACGCAGCACACACACAGGATCCTTCTGCAGCAAAGCTTTAATGCATCTTGAGAGGGAGAGCATAAGCTTACAACGAGTAAAATGGAGACCCCAAACAGCAGAAACCCATCCCTTATATAGGAAACTGTCCTCCGCTTAGGATGTGTCAGTCCCTGATTGGCTGTTGCTCATCAGGCGAGATGACACCACGGGAGAGGCAGAGCACATCGAGTGGAAATTCCCTTCGCACATGCTCAGATTGGTTGTTTATCAGCATGGGACACAGGATGTTAGCGCCATCTTGTAATGGCGACTGTGAGTGCGGCCTCTCACAGTCATCTGACTACCACATGTGCCCTGCCCACTGTGTGCCTGCGTGTGCACATAATAGACTTTTTAAAATATGAAGGTAGAAAGTCTCCATGCTGCTGCATGGCCCCAGGCCCAGATCTGACTGCAGACAGTGAAGGAATGAGAACACACAGACACACACACACACACACACACACACACACACACACAGAAAAGACTGGGGCTGTGTAGTCTGAGCTTTTCCATGGAGAAGCCATGGCATGCAGGAAGCTCATTGTGTTTATTGTATTGGGCTGAACAAGGGTTGTTACATCAGATAAACAGAGAGGAAAGATTTGCGGTATGCAGGGTACACAGCTGAACAAGGAGGCAGACTTGGATAATCTCAGTAGGAACCCAATCTATAGGGGAGCAGTCTCCAGGCCTTAAACACCTTGGAGAGAGAAAGCTATGGTGGGCTTCTTCTGCAACACTAGCAACGTTCACGCTCAGAGCAGGAGGGAAGGAAGGCCTTGCCATTCTCCCATGGGTCTGAGGCTTCGGGTGCTGGATCCGACCCTGCCCATGTCAACAGCACACAGTTCATTCAGGACTTCATTCACTCAGAGCTTCCCAGGCTCCCTACTGAGAGCGACAGAGGAAGCCACCTAAACTGTGACATCTAGCTCCCACAGTCACATGCACCTGCCTACACATGCATGCACCTGACCCCCCCCCCCAGCATGGCCCACCCACATGCAGTGATGTTAAGAAGCAGCTAACAAACTAAAAAACAATAAATCAGGACCACTGAGGACATGCTGAGAGAGAGCTGGGAAACAAGGAGCTATCTTCCTGAACAATAGCAAGTTCATATATGTACTTCTAAAATATATAGCCTTTAAAAAAACTATTATTGCTATTGTTACAGTACTGAGGATCAGGTCTACATACCTAGCCCTGTTTTACTTTATTTTGAAGCTTTGTCTTCCTGACTTATCCAGGATGACAGCTTGAATACATCAGCTCTATCCTTCTACCATGTAGGGGACCTGTGGCTTGAACTCAGGTCCTCCGGTTTGGCAGCAGGAGCCTTTACCAGCTGAGCCATCTTGCTGGCCCAAGACTTTAATTTTGTCAGAGAAAAGAGCAGCAAGTCCTGTTGCTGCTCTGAGCTGTCTGGTGTATTTCTGCGATACTGAGACTTCAAAAACAATCTCCACTGATAATTGGGGCATTTTTTTATTTCAGGAAGTATTTCTTGACATTTCAAAGTGAACTGTGCTGTCGAGTTAAAGATTAACTTGTTTAGGAGACTTTGTGCTGCCAAAAATACCAGAAGACAACACAAATAAGAAAGGAGCTTCGCTGATGCTCATGATAACCTCGTTTCTCCCAGCTTGCCTTTCGAAGCTCTGTTAACTCTATGTTTTGTGGGCTGTAGCTTTGTAATATTCTCCACACAGATACACATAGGACTACTTTATAAGAAAGGCTGGAATATCTGCGTGTATGCAGACATACAACTGGGGGAATGTCCCAGTGACCATAGGCTTCTCTTTCAACCTGCAGCACAAGGATATTTCTCTTCCCATCACACTTCATCCTATCCTATTCCTTAAGTGTCTTATTCCTTCAGTTTCTTTTTTTGTTACTTGTTATTAGGGACAGAATCTTACTATGTAGCTCAGGCTGGCTAGAAACTCACTACGTAGCCCAGGATGGCCATCATGATCCTCCTGCCTCAACTCCTCAGTGCAAGGATTATAGGCATGATCTTACCTGACTCCTCTTCCTTCCTTCCTTCCTTCCTTCCTTCCTTCCTTCCTTCCTTCCTTCCTTCCTTCCTTCCTTC
>CAJQZJ010000332.1:181374-228470 GCA_907164525.1 Lophiomys imhausi | reverse complement strand
TTCCTTCCTTCCTTCCTTCCTTCCTTCCTTCCTTCCTTCCTTCCTTCTTCCTTACCTCCTTCCCCCCCCACTTCCCTCCCTTTCTTCTTTCCTTCCCTTTTTAAAACACAAAGTCTCACCTAACTTTAAAACACAAAGGCTACATAAACACAAAGCCTATGTAGCCCTGGCTAGCTTGGAACTTATTATGTAGACCAGGCTAGCTTCAAACTCACAGAGATCCACCTGCCTCTGTCTCCCAAGGGCTAGGATTTTTTCAGGCATGTACCACCACACCTGGCAGACATGTGTTTTTAAATGACAAAATAATCTATGCTTCCTAATAGCTAAACATACATGCAAGATAATATATTGTTCTGAGTTTTCCAAATAAGAAAGATAATTCCGACATGTTCTCAATTGTTTACCCCAAATACTTCCTTTACCCCTTTATTGTTTGCCTAGTTGGAGTGAAAGGGGAGTGCAGAACAGACCAATCAGAAGGCTTTCTCTGGAATACTCCCCTTAGAGCCAGTTTATACAAGCTAGACTGTCTCTGGCAAGCTTGTGTATCTAACACATTGATACCTATTCATAAAACAAATTGCATATTAGTGTAAAACGAAATTTGTGAAACTACAAAGAAAATGAAGACTATCTACCGATTCTCAGATATACCATTGATAATATTACTATGTATCTCACTTGTGTATGTGGGGGGGTTGTTGTTTTTTAGGGGAGGGGGCTGGTTTGATTTTTCAAGAGAGGATTTCTCTGTATAATACCTTTGGCTGTCCTGGACTTGCTTTGCAGACCAAGCTGGTCTTGAACTCACAGAGACTCACCTGCCTCTCCCTCCCTAGTGCTGGGATTAAAGGCGTGTGCCACCACCCCTGACCTGGATTTTTTTTTTATATTATCCAAAAATTATCTTCTTTGCTCTCTAGTGGACATGACTTAATTTTTGGAGCAGTCTAAGAACACTGTACTTGAGAACAATGGCAAGTGGCTATTCACTTGCTCAAGACATGTTTCTTGACTGATAATGGTTGAAAACCAACCTTCAGCTGTATCATGGAAACCTGCTCAGTATTTTCATTTTATTTCCATTGGTGTTTTGACTGCATGGATGTCTGTGTGAGAGGGTTGGATCCCCCAGAACAGGAGTACAGATAGTTATGTTCTGCCACGTGGGTAGTGGGAATTGAATCTGGATCCTCTGGAAGAGCAGCTAGTATTCTTAACTTCTGAGCCATCTCTCCAACACCCTAGTGTCACTCCATTTACGATATTTATTATGCAAAAATCCATCCAACTCTATCAAGTCATTCTCTTGGGATGACTAAGCCAAGAACGACTTCCTGGGATAGATGAGGAGAACTCAAGATGCAATCAGAACGTACAAGTGCAAGTTCATTCATGTCTAATTCCTGTTGCTATCAACTAGAAAGATGCAGCGGGAACAGCATCCTGTTCCTACATAGACATGGTCCTCCCCTTTGTGTCCCTGCACTTCCTAAGAGCTATCGTAATAGGGTAAGGCGTAGCTTTCTTCTCCCTTTATATGTTAGGTATCGTGTGTACATATATGTGCTTATCTGCATTGTTGTGTTTATCGTGAATAGTAAGTTTCTCCCAACAGTAGTAGTGCTGCCGGTGCTGCTGTTTGTTGCTCCCTCTTATCTCGTCTTCCTGACCCTGAATTTACAGTCCCCCTGCCTCAGTCTCCTGAGTACTAGGACTGCAGGTGTGTACCACCATGCCTAGCATATTATGTATTTCTTTCCCCTCCCAGACATAGCCAAGAATTGCACTTAAAGGCAAGGATTTTTACCTTTGGAGCCAAGCCCCTGGCACACTACTTCCAAATGCCAATAGTATCCCTAGGATACTGCCAGTGTTTAGACAGAGGCCTGCAGATGTTGGTGGTGACATCTGACTCTTTATACGAACCTCGATATTTTCAAAAACAATTCTTTTTATTTTAACTTTTTAAAAATATTTATTTATTTATGTGTCTGAGAGTTTTGCCTGTATGTATGTATGTGTATCACTAGCATACCTGGTACCGTGGAGGTCAGAAGAGATACCCTGGGATTGGATTATATAGATGACCATGTGGGTGCTAGGAACCAAACCCAGATCCTTTGCAGAAACAACTGGTGCTCTTCTCTGCTGAGCCATCTCTCAAGTCCCAAGTATTTTTTAAATTTATTTTTATTTTTATCAATTTATTCACGACTTATGGAAGATTTTCTTTTCCAGAGTTATCCACCACACTATATCTGTTTCTACAGGCTGTTTGTATAACAAAAAGCAAGCCTGTTCCCGTCAAGTGGTGGGAGCTATCCCTCTTCCCCTTGAACCTCAGCAGACCTCTGTGGCTGCCTACCAACACAATACTGCTTCAGGGGATGCAGAATGACTTCCCAAGGTAAATCAGGAGGCCATGGGGTTGATCTTACAATCTTGGAATCCAACTTTTAGGTATGGAAGCCATGTGGACAGGTCATATGCAGGTGCCGAGTGAGGTCCAGCCACTATTTGGCATCAACTACCAGAACTGGAGTGTGTCCTCAGATGTCCATAGCTCCTGGCTGTCAAGTAACCTCCACCCCGACACCCCCCAACACCTCCCAATACCCTGCTCCCCTCGCATGAGGCAGAACTAGGCTGTCCTCCTAAGCCTTATCCAAACTGCACATTCAAAAGCAAAGTAAAAGATGGCTATTGTTTTAAGCCTTTAAGATTAGGGTAGGTTGGGCTATTTATTGTGTAACAATAAACAAAGGGAGCATGCCCAGTGGATTCACATGCTAATCAAACTGTAAGCATAGGGTTCTCCAGGGGCCTATGCCCTCCTTGCTACTTCCTGTTTCTTAAAAATATTCATTTAAAAAAAGATATGTTTTGAAAATATTTAGGTTCATATAGAGAGTAATGTCACTATTGGCATCTGCAGGCCTCTATCTAAACACTTGCAGTATCCTAGGGATACTACTGGCATTTTTTGTGCTCTGTGCCAGGGCTAGGGTCCAAAGTCAATATCCTTGTCCTCAAGAAGTAACAAGAACCAGCACCCATTTAAGTTTTTGTTGAAATTCAAACAGAAACACTAAAATATATACTTATGATAGTTCTCTCTCTCTCTCTCTCTGTGTGTGTGTGTGTGTGTGTGTAAGTGCAAAGAAAATCTTTAGCAAATGCATTCTCTGACTGTCAAAGTCTTCTAACATGGGGTGTTAGCTATGTTTGAGGTGAGTGTGGCGACACATGTCGGTGATCCTAGCACTTGGGAGGCAGAAGCAGGTGGATCTCTGTGGGTTCAAAGCCAACCTGGTCTACAGAGTGCAGACCCTGACTTAAGGAAAGAAAAGAAAGCACACAGAATGGAACTTTGGGAGACTGAGGATGTGTGATAAGGGACCTAGTACCTGTTGCAGGACTTGAGGACTTGTCCAAGGGCTGAATAGTCAGGGGGCACAGAGTGTTTTGACACAGTAAATCCTATGGCCGTGAAAACAGTTGTACGGTTGAAAGGGTGGGCCACATATGTAGACGAGTCAACTGGCTGGTCCATGGACACAGGCTGCTTGCTTCCTTGAGAAACTATTTATGACAGTGAAATTGACTTTAAGGGCTTGAACGTTGGCAAAGATTCGCAGACTTTTTTTCCACGTTCTTTATTTATGAACTGCCAAGTTCTTTTGAGAGCACAACAGTGCACTTTTATATTAACAATGAAATACATTATTTGGGAGGAAGCAGTGAAGAATGAGATTGAAGAAACCAACTTGAGGCTTATCAACGGTCTCAATCTATGAAAACACTGCAGCATGTAACTTTGAATAACTCTGTCTTGACTCTGTAATGAAGACACTGTGTAAACTGTCTGTAATAAGAAAAAAATCTATTAGAGTACAATTTTCTTTTTATTTCCATTTAAGCCAAACTGATTTTATTAAGACAAGAACTTGTTATAAAGCCTAGGTTGGTCTCAAAGTGCTCATCTTTCTGTCTCTGCCTCCTAAGTGCTGGGATTATAGGTAAATTCCCCCTTGTCTGGTGCAAAGCTACCTATTTTAGACTTTGAAAACGACTGGTACAATAAAAGTTATTAGTTTGCATGCTAACCTTATAAAGTAATTAAACAGCCAGGTGTGGTGCTGCAGCCCTTAATCCCAGCACTTGGGAGGCAGAGGCAGGCGGATCCCTGAGTCTGAGGCCAGCCTGGTCTACAAAGTGAGTGCAGGGCTACAGAAGAAACCCTGTTTCGAAAAACAAGCAAACAAAGATTAATTAAACAAGAAAGAAAATAGCTGCTCACTGGACAGTGGTCTTTAATTTAGGCTCACAAGAGTGCATGGCTCTGGACATCAAACAGAGCAAATGAGATTCTTGCTTTCTGTTTATATTGAAACAGTAGGAGAGCCATTCTGGATAAAGCCAGAATAAAAGGACTAATCCTACACTGTTGCTGGAGTCTTGTGTGCAGGGAGCTCCAATTCATTGATAATAATTATTAAATACAAAATATTGCAATATACATTCAGAAAGATGTTTGTCACAGTATTGTTTGCAATTTTAAAGCAGTCAAAAATTAGAGATTGCCCAGAATATTATATTCAAGATAGTTTATGAAGTAGTATACGAAGAAAGTTTAGCAACAGGGGACATCATAGGTGAAAGAAGAAAAAAAGGACGGTGTTGTATTGAAATGCTAACAGAGACCTCATAAAGTAGTAGTGTAATGCATGATAACCCTACCTCCCATGTTTAAAAAGGATGTAAAACAATCACTAACTATTTAGTGCCTGAATTCATTAGAGCTGAGCAATGCTCCCAAACAGGAGAGAATAGACATTTTGAATCATAAGTAAAAAGAAGTGACTTACAAACATAAAGTCTTGACAAAGGACTTTCTTTTGTGCAGTACAAGAGGGATAGGTGTGCTATCTACTTGAAAAAACAGTCCACTGACAAGTGGATTCTATCCCATTCATCCCAGACTGCCTAAAATTTCCATTCAGCTCTTTCAAACTCTCAGCTCTTCATAGTCAGGAGGTTAAAAAAAAAGAAGACACTCAGAAGTAGGGACAGATATTTTAGAAATAGCAAATACACACTAAGAACTACAAAACCAATTTTGAAAAAAAATGAGGTTCAGTTCATATCTGGAATTATGAGTGAAAACCACATGGACAAGAAATACCATTGGAGTAAGGCAGGCTTCCTGGGAAAGGCTTCCAGACCAAGGAAAGAACACCAGTAAGCCACCAGTAAGTGCAAAACCTTAGGGTCACAAACTTCATGGAAAAGTTATAGATTCAAAACTGGCTCTGGCATAGGGGAAACTTGTAAAGAAAGGATTACGTACACTGTGTTGGCTTACAGAAGAATCCTGTGGGGTGGCACAGCAGCAGGCTTGGGGATTGCTCTCTCTGTAGAAGTATGCTGTTGAACTTGGGACACAGTTCAGACTTTAGACCAAATCAGAAAGTTGTCCAGCCACCCTTCTTAACCAGGCTTAATCTTTGATGATACTGGGTGTCTTAGTCACTGTTCTATTGCTGTCAGGAAACACCATAGCCAAAGCAACATAAAAGAAAACACTTAATTGGGGACTTGCTTACAGTTTCAGAGGGTTAGTCTGTGGTCATCATGGCAGGGAGCACAGCAGCAGTCAGGCAGTCAGGCATGGCATTGGAGCAGTAGCTGAAAGTTTATCCATAAGCAGCAGGCAGAGAAAGAGTTGGGAGGGAAGAAAACTGGGCCTGATTTAGGATTTTAAAACCTCAAAGCCCACTTGCAGTGACATGCTTTCTGCCACAAAACCACACCTCTTAATCCTTTCCAAAACAGTTCCACTAACTGGGACCAAGAATTCAAATATATGAGTTTATGACAGCTATTCTCATCCAAACCACCACACTGGGTTTCTTGTTCAATATACACTTCTGGTTTTTGGTGGTGGTGGGTTTTTTTTGTCTTGTCTTGTTTTGTTTTTGTTTGTTTGTTTGGGACACGGTCTCTCTCTGTAGTTCTGGCTATCTTGGAACTCACTATGTAGACCAGGCTGACCTGTAACTCACAGAGATCTTACTGCTGCCTCCCAAGAGCTGGGATTAAAGGTGTGAACCACACCTAGTTTACACTTCTATTTTAAAGATCATTCAGTTAAGAGTAATATTTGGGTTAAGGTGAATATATATATTGTTTTATTTTCGAGACAGGGTTACTCTCTGTAGCCCTGGCTATCCTCAAACTCACTCTCAACACCAGGCTGGCCTTGAACTCACAGAAATCTGCCTGCCTCTGCTTCCTGAGTGCTGGGATTAAAGGTGTGTGCCACCACACCCAGCTATAAAACTTGTTTTAAAAAATGTTCTGTTTGTCCAGCATGGAGATGCATGTCTTTAATCCCAGCACTCTGAAGGTAGAGGCAGGTAGATTCCTGTCAGTTCAAGGCTAGCCTGGTCTACATATCAACTTCCATGGCAGCCAGGGGTACATAGTGAAACCTTGCCTTTAAAGTGGGAAAAATGGTGTTCCTTCTGCTTCATGCACCCAAAAATAATTACAATAAAAGTTTATGTTCTGAGTCCTGGGCATATATGTGACTCCATGAAACAGTGCATGCCTACAACACACAGGATCCTGAGCTGATTCCCAATACTACCCTCAAAGCTTATGTTCCCTTCCTAAATATGAAAACGAATAGTCCCACAATTCTGCCAGGGCTTCCTGGCATCATTGGTGTTTCCTTGCAGTGGGAATGAAGACAGGGACACATGACATTGCATATGCTTTGCTTGAAGCCATTCTCTTTTCCTGAAGAGTAGAAAAGTTTCATCATTTCAGTAAATCCATTTCACAGTCCTGCCACAATGATATTTACTTGTTGAGATATTATTCACAAAGTGGCAAACTGAATGTAACTGGCCATTTCTCCATTTATCTGCTTTTCTCTTTAACATAAACTACAGACTGGATTTTTGTTTGGGTTTTGGTGGTTTGTTTTGTTTTTGTTTTGTTGTTGTTTTTTATGTGCATTGCTGTTTTTCCTGCTTGTGTGTCTGTATGTAAGGGTGTCAGATCTTGGAGTTATAGAGAGTTGTGAGCTGCCAGGTGGGTCCTCTGGAAGAACAGTCAGTGCTCTAAACAGTTGGGCTAGTTCTCTAGCCCCTGCGTTTTGATGTTTTGAGACTGGGTTTCTCTCTTTCTCTTTTTGTTTCTTCCTTCCTTTCTTTTCTTTCTTCCTTTTTGTTATTATATTTACTTACTTATTTTTGAGACAAGATCTCACTGTGTAGTCCTAGCTGGCTTAAAACTCTATGCAGATCATACTGGCTTCAAACTCAAAATGACCCACCTGCCTGTGTTTCCCACCTACTAGAATTAGTGGTGTGAAGCACCAGGCCTGGCTAGAAAGTAGACGATGCTGACTTCAAGTTTGTAGCCATCTGTTTCTGCCTCCCTACTTTGCAGTGTGCACCACCACACCCAGCTCAGAGTAGTTGTTTGTAAAAAGCACCTTGTTAACATAATCTTTTGAAACTGCTCTTCTGTATGTATAATCAATTCTATCCAGATTTCCTTCACAATTCCGGCTATACAATATTCCACTCCATTAAAAAGCAAACAAACAAACAAACAGCCAGGCCTGGTGGCACATGCCTTTAATCCCAGCACTCGGGAGGCAGAGGCAGGCAGATCTCTGTGAGTTCAAGGCCAGCCTGGTCTACAAAGTGAGTCCAGGACAGCCAGGGCTACACAGAGAACCCCTGTCTTGAAAAACCACCCCCTGCAAAAAAAAAAAAAAAACCCAAGTATTGGACTTTCAGACATTTCCAGTGATGCCTCCCAAGATGAGGAGGCTAGTGTATGTTCTCCACCAGAGCACTACAAGTTGAGTGCAAGTTTGTCTTTCTCTGTTACACAGGACTGGAATCTGAGCCCACACCATTAACATGACGAACACACAGGTGAGCCAAGGGCTTCATTCACACCTACTTTTCTTTTGACAGTAATCCTTCTTAATACCTTAATTGTACAATATACTTCTAGTGGAATTAGCCTGGGAAACCTCTAAATTATGTAATTAATTACACTCAGCTTCTAATACAATTGCTTGTCACCAGTCTCTCAGCCTGATAGCCCCTGGCAGAAATTCCGTATGGGTGTCCATCGTAGGTACGTGGTGAGGCTTCTCCAGTTTCTGGTGTGTATGGGCTAACTGTATAAATTACATTTATTTTTGCTAAAGGCAAAACAAAACTAAACCCTCAGGGATAAGTCAAGCATAATGCCATCTACTGAGTCCCCAGGGCTTGGAGAAAAAAAGGGGATAAAGGCAAGAAAGACTTTCAGTCATTCTTATGTCTCTGTAAACATCTGGAAGGAGTTTAATTGGTGTAAGTGAAAAACTTCCCCTGGGCACATAAGTTTGGCTTATGATGAACTAAAAATAAAATGGTATTTTGCTTTGTTTTTTTACACTGGAGTTGCTGGATCTTTAATGTGTTAACATATGCTATGGTACTCACAAAAGTAGGACATCTACCTCAAACTGTTTTGAACAGAAAACACCCATTTAAAACAAACAGTTTCACTGAGGTAAAATTTATGAGTCATGAAATTCACTTTTTAAAGGGTATAATTAAGTGATTTTAAGTGGAGTTATATGGTTGTGATGTCATACCTGAGTCCAAGTTCCAAGCACTTTAGTCTTAAGCAGATCTCACCCTCGGGCTGGGGATTCTGCTCCATGGTGAAAAGTGCTTGTTGGAGCCATGAACACTGGGGTTCGGATCCCAGCTCAAACCTAAAGAACCCCAAGCTCCAGGTAGTCGAGGGAAAAGACAGGAGGTCTGCTGAACTTGCTGGCTTCTAGCCTCACTGAGAAAACAGGGACCATAGGTTCAGAAAGAAACTCTGCCTCAAAGGGATAGGCAGGGAATGATGGAGGACACCCAGCACCCTCCTCTGACCTCCATGCCTGCACACGGGTGCCAATATGCGTACATGTGCTTTTATTCACACAGATTAAAAACTCTATAAAAAACAAACAGATCCTATCTCTCTTTATCATCATAAGCTATTTCCACCTGTAGCCTCAGACGACCCTAACTCTCCCTATTTTTATAGATTCCTATTTTTTGGATATTTTATATAACTAAACCCATCACATTTACTCCTCAGAAAGCATACTATTTTATTTTTGAGCTTCATCCATAAACTTAGTACACTGTATCATTACTATGCTTCTATTGTTTGCCAAGTAGCACCCACACTGACAGGCCCCATTTGGTTCTGCATTCATCAGCTCCTGGCCATTGCACTGCCAGCCCTTTTGGCTCCAGTGACAACTCCTCCCATGAACATTCACACAAAAGCCTTAGCATGGAAACTCATTTGTATCTATTTCTAAAGATTTAAAAAGAGAAAGGGTGTATGTGTGTGAGAGACAGAGGGTGTGGATGTGAGTGTGTGGATGTGTGTATGTGAGTGAGAGATTGTGTGTGTGTATGTGTATGCTTGAGTGTGTATGTGTGGTGTATGTGGTGTGCAAGTATGTGTGTGGTGTGTAAGGTGTATATGTGTGGTGTGTGTGAGAGTGTGTATGTGTGGTTTTGTGTGTGATATGTGAGTGTGTATGTGTAGTGTGTGTGATATGTGAGTATGTATGTGTGGTATGTGTGTGTCTGTAAGTGTGTGTGACACATTCCACAGACAGTATGTGGAGTTCAGAGGACAACTTCGCAGATTTGCCTGGTCTTCTGCCTTACCTGGGTTCTAGAGACCAAGCTCATGCCACCAGGCTCACCAGGCTTGCAGGACAGCCATGACGCTTGCCCTTTATTCCCTTTCTTTTTAAAATTTATTCTCTTATCTTTTTTCACTTTTTTAACTGTGTCTTTTTAAGCATATTTTTTGTTTTTATTATAATTGTACACATGTGCACAGTGGGGGCAGGGGTCTGCCATAGTGTGCACGTGGAGGGCAGAGGACCTCTGGGAATACAGGTGTGTGTACACCCACATTCCCATGCCAGGCACAAGGTTTAAATTTTGACCAAGTCCAATCTATCTTTAATCACAACAACAACAACAAAACTTGCATGTTTCTGTAATATCTATAAAAGTCTCAGACTTGTTTTCAGTAATCTTAGTTGTAGCTCTTACACTTGGAAGTGTGATTCACCTGGAACTAAATCTTGAAGACTTGGAAGGGACAGTTTAAATATGCGTATCATTTGCAGGTGGATAGCCAACTGTGGCTCTTGTTGAAGAGACCACCCTTTCCCTATTGAATTGCTTTGGAACCTTTGTGGAAAATCAATTAGGCATAAATATACGAGGCTTTAATATGTGGATGTTGTTGTGAATCTCCAATAGGGAGGCTAGAAAACATTTCCCGAAGTGTTTTTTAACAAGGAACCCTCTCCATACCTAATACAACGTTCTCACTGAGGTTCTGAGCTCAGACTTCTGGCATACTTCTCCAACAGTGTTCGGGACTCTCACTTGGGTTTGTAACTCTGAGACGTTAAGCGGCTGAGAGCTCTGTTTGAAACCACAGAAATAAAGACTATTTCAATTAACTTGTTTACCTCAACGACATCTCATAAAGGGGCTGGGAATGAGGCTCAGAGGTGTGCTTGCTTACCTGGCATGTCTGAAGCCCAGGGTTCTGTCCTCTCCACCTCCGAAAACAAGGTGTGGCAGCACAGGCCGGCAATCTCACCTAGGGAGACTGAGGCAGGAGGACTGGTATGAGTCAAGGGCAGCCTGAGTACACAGCAACACGAGTCGGCCCATCACCAAGAGGAGAATTCATCTTCAACATCACAAAGCTAGAAAACAGCAAAAACAATCTTTCATGATTCCAAGTACAGACCCTGGGGCAGTCACGCCCAACCAGGGACAGCTGGTTCCTGTGAGCGGCTCAGATACAGCTGAGAGGCTAGAGATCCAAGAATAGGAGAGGCCTGTGTTTTCCCCATGTTTCCTTCTGCTATCCCTAGAAAATAATTCTGTTCAAAAACGTAATATTGAACCTGTATTGTCTCATAGATAAGAGACAATCATATACAAAAGTGTCAAATAAGTAACTTTTGTTGGTGTTGGCGGTTTTTTTTTTTATTATCTTATCCCAAACAAAAATGTATAAGAGAGAATGGATTTTTTTTCTGTGTAGGAAGGATTCCGACCACTTCTGTTCTCACTGAATTTTTAAAGAAGTTAAATGTTCATCTTAGTTTAGCTCTCATATCCTTTCCCTAAGTGGGTTTTAAGAATTGGCCAGTTTAGGAGAATTGTCTTGCAGTTTTTTCTTTCGTTGATTTTCTGCAACAGTGCTCGGCTAGTGCTGAGTGTCGGAGAGTCCCCCGGAGCCGGGTGGGAACTTCCAGCCGCTTGCTTGAATGGACTGCGGGCACAGATGGCTTCGCTGGCCTGAGAGCGCGCCCCGTGTTTTTCTCCTGTCCTACGGAGCACGCGGCCCGGAACGAGAGGTGCTAAGAGATTCGCGTTAAACAGTGACAGCCTCCACCCTCCCTGACCTTGACCTTCCAGGGTGCCGGGTTGGAGATGACGTCAAGGCCAGCCATGCTTCAAACGCGGCTTCCAGGCCCCAAGGTTTCACACAATGCCGGAACCCTTATGTTGTCTCCGCGGACTGTGGGGGAAGCCCCCGATTTTGCTGTAAGGCTGGACAAAGTTCCCCAGCCCCCAGCTGCACAGCCGGGGTACCGGAGCACTGGCGGGAGCACACCGCAGGAGGTTCCCCTGGAAGAGAACCAAGGGGCAGACATTTGCATATCTCCTCCAGGAGTATCAAAGTCTGGAAGATTTTCCGCCCCAAAGAGCTGCCCTAAAATGAACCTAGAAAGCTTTTTTCCAAGGACCAACGTGAGGCTGCGTTCCTCTGCAGAAGCTGGAAAAAAAACGGAGACAAGGACTTCATTCCAGGGGCATTCATTACTTTATAACACACTTAGTTAGGAGTTTTCTGAGATTCGAGAAATTGGGAATTATTATGTTTGGAGTCATATATAACATCAGTATTGTCAAATGCAGGGGGTGGTTATTCTACAGTGTAGGATCAATCACCGCATCACTCCTTGTTACCTTGAGGAAGCTTCCACTTCAATGCCCCCCCCCCCCCACACACACACAGTGCAGATACAGCTGGGCTGTGGAGATTTCTCTGTCACTCTAAGTAACCCTACGCTGGCTGTCAGCCAGTATACCCCAGAGCTACGCATGAACTGTGTGTTCACGGTGAATCTTAGAAGCGCTGAAAAACCGTGGATAATCCAGGCAGAAAGTGACTGGAAAATCTGTAACTTCCACGAAATTGGTAATAATTAGTAATAAATTGATAATTAAATACTTTCACACTTCCATTTATTCTGTTTGCCTTGAAAAGAGGAAAAAAAAGCCCTTTGAACCCGAACACGGCTTGACCCCAGCCACAGACAAGTCACGGAATTTGCCAGAGGGAAGGCAAATTTTTCAGAGTCAACCTCTGGTTTCTGTACAATTACAGCAGGAAAATTGAGGTGCCTGGAAATGAAGCGAGCTCAAGATCGCTGTTTGAAAAGGCCAGCGGAGCTTCTGTGCAGTCATGTTTACACACTTTAACAACCGTAGTCTGTCTGACGCAGCTCTTTGCCTCTCTGTTGGACTGCTCTGGGAAACCTTCTCTACCCAAGGAGGTTAAGTTTGTTCCAAGGGTAAATGAACCTGAACTGCTAAAGTGTTGTGCGTGGAAAACTGAAAAGCGTTCTCTTGTTTAAGGAATTGTGGTGGATTAAAGATGTCTGAGGAGTCTTAGCCAGCATCTCCAGCCCTCAGAGGCTGACCTAGTCTGTCTCTTCTTGACTAGGGATTGGTGCTGGGACCATCCAGTGAACAGAAGGCTACCAAACCCATACTGGCTAAGAGCTACTTGCAGTGTCTCTGTCTCTTTGGGGATGCTTGTTCTACCCCACAGAGAGGTGAGGTTTCCTGTGTAGAGGGACAAGGCTCAGCCTCCAGCCTTCTGGTGGAGCTCCTAGATGGCTCCAGCTCCAGATGACATCGCTAGACGGTCTTAATTGAGCTATCAATCCACCGAAGCTAGAAAGCAAATGAAGCGGTTGTCATCCGAAGCCAGTAAATTTGGGGCGATTTGTTACATGGCAATAAATAGCTGAAACAGAAAGCAAGTCATTCGCTGTCACCTATAATTTTTTTTTTTTTTTTTTGGTTTTTCGAGACAGGGTTTCTCTGTGTAGCCCTGGCTGTCCTGGACTCACTTTGTAGACCAGGCTGGCCTTGAACTCGCAAAGATCCGCCTGCCTCTGCCTCCCAAGTGCTGGGATTAAAGGCGTGTGCCACCACCGCCCGGCTATAATTCTTGTTTACCAGGAAAGACTTTGTGTTGTGGGAAGCTCTGCAGAGGGAGCTTTGCCTGCTGACCTACTATGAGTAGGCGCAAGTGAGAGTCCTTAGGGACCTTGAGAGACAGCTGAGAGAAGTACAGGGACAGCATCTGACCTTTGAAGCCTGGGCTCTGGCCAGCAGGAGCCAAATAGAATGATAAAAATAAATGCATAATTACTCAAATAAAAATGTTCATTCATAAGCCACATAAAATGATCTACCTTACTCCACTTTTGGAAACACTGTCTAGAAATAACACCCTTTTCATACCTCATGGCTCCCTCTGAAGGAGTCCTTCATGAGAAAGTAAATAGGAATTTTCTCTTTTTTTAAAAAAAAAAAGGTGTTTTTTTTCTTACTGGGTGAAACACAGATCTTTCTTCATTTTGACACATGGCAGTCACACTTAGATCTCTTGGGATAGTGTGTTGACTCATTTACACACTGAGAGATACACCTGGCATATCTCCATCATCCACAGACATAAATATTTGCAGGCATGCAGCTCAGATAGGATGTTTTTCAAGTTGGCCAACATGAAGAATAATTTTCAACTTTTATGCTAACAGAATTCCTAAGGATAGAAAGATGTCTCTTTGATATCAATGTTGTAGTTTGTGGCTTTTATTTTATTATATATTCTAATTAAGTTTACTCTACTTAATACCTCTACCTCCCTTCCAACTCTTATTCCTTACAACCGCCCAACCCTGGGTGGGATATAAAGAAGGTGAAAGGGAAAGAGATGTAGATCTCTTGAGCTTCTTCCTGGTGGTTAGGGCTCTCAAGTTCTTTTGGGGCAATACCAATTTTAGTAGTCAGGATATCCAACCAACCAGTAACACCATACACAGCAAACCAGGAAACACAGCAGCAGGACAAATCAGAATCAGTAACATCAGCAGAATCAGTAAAATCAGGGGAACATCAGCAGGGAGAGAGAGCAGCAACCTCTTCCTTCTTTGGAGCACCCCTACTTCTGGTCCTCAGAATTGAAATTGCTGCAGCTGGCTAAGCCACGGTTTACAGGTGTGGACAAACTTAAGCAGTCACACACCTTATATTAAACAAAAACTTTCTCATATCATAACTGGTTTTTTTTAAGAAACAAAACTCTTACCACATATCAATCTCATTTTTTGTGGGCATTTTAAGAATTCTCTAGCCTCTTTTAGTTGTATCAATGTTCTGGGGTTTATTAAAATTAAATTTTAATCTTTAGCCATTAAGGAAATAACACTGGTGTAGAAATTATTGGGAGTGGCCAACCAATGATTGGTCCAGCTTGAGACCCATGGCACAAGAGGAATCTCATCCCTGAAACTATCTGGAGGGCCAGAGCCCAGAGGTTGGATAGCCCAGAGACCTAGTATAGAACCAAACACAACTGGCAAAAAAAAAAGAAAGAAAGAAAGAAAGAAAAAGAAAGGAAGGGAAGGGAAAGGGAAGAAAAGAAAAAAAGAAAGTCAGCCAGTCCTGGTGGCATTCACCTTTAATCCCAGTACTCAGGAAGCAGAGGCAGATGGATTTCTGTGAGTTCAAGGCCAGCCTGGTATACAAAGTGAGTACAGGACAGCCAAGACTATTACACAGAGAAAACCTGCCTCAAAAAAAAAAAAAAAAGTAAACAAAATTATTCTTCATGATACTGCTCTACTCAGAGATTGGTACTTAGCCCAATTGTCATCAGAAAGACTTCCTCCAGCTACTGAAGGAAACAATCAATGCAGAGACCCACAGGCAAACATTAGGTGGAGCTCTGGGAATCCTGCAGAAGAGGGGGGAAGAAGGACTATAGGAACCAGAAGGGTCAAGAACACCACAAGAAAACCCACAGAATCAACTAATCAGGGATCATAGGGGCTCACAGAGACTGAACCGACAACCAGGGGGTCTGCATGGGACTGACCCACTACGTATATGTCATAGTTGTGTAGCTTGGTCTTCATGTGGGACTCCTAACAGTAGGAGGTGTCTCTGACTCTTTTCCCTGCATTTGGGACCCTTTTATTCCTTCTGGGTTGCCTCATCCAGTCTTAACTGGAGGGGAGGCCTAGTCTTACTGCAGCATAGTTATTTGGTTGATATCCATGGGAGGCCTGCCCTTTTCTGAAGAGAATCCAAGGAGGAATGGATGGGGGAGGGGCAGAAGAGATGTGCGTGTGCGTGTGTGTTTGCGTGTGTGTGTGTGTGTGTTTGCGTGTGTGTGTGTGTGTGTGTGTGTGTGTGTGTGTGTGTGTGTGTATGCACACACGAGTGCCCTCAGGGTGGAAGATGTGATTGCTGGGAACCAAGCTCCTGTCTTCTGGAAGAATATTCTTAACAAGGCATCTCTTCATCCCCTACAACATTTTTTTTTTAACTTTTTGAGACAGGGTTTCTCTGTGTAGTCCTGGCTATCCTAGACTCACTTTGCAGGCCTCCAACTCACAGCAGTCCGCCTGCCTCTGCCTCCCAAGTGCTGGAATTAAAGGCATGCGCCACCATGCCCAGCTCCTAAAAGACTTTTTAAAAAGGAGTTCCATGAGACACAGAAGGGAAACAGCTGGCTGTGTATTAAAAATGCAATAAACTCAGTTCAATTTTCATAAAAAACACTTTGTTGTTGAGACTACTTCATCGCGTAGGTAGGCAGTGGTCACAACTCAAAAGTCTTCAGGAAGGCTGAAAAGATGGCTCAGTGGTTGAGAGCACTGGCTGCTCTTTCAGAAAACTGGGATTTGTAGCCAGTGTTTGCTACTTTGTGGGTTTTTTTTTTCTTCTACCCTTTCAACTCCCTAACACTTGATAGGAGAGAAAAATGTATAGAGAGGAAAGAGGGCCACATTATTGTTAGACCACTTCCTGGTTTTGAGGGATGATGAGCTCCTTGGGTCAAGTTTTACCTTTGCCATCAGGATATTTAGTTTCTTCTTCTTGTTATTTCGTCTTACGCATGACTATACAACTAACAGAAACCAACAGCAGCCAGCAGTCAGCAGTCACTAACCAACCAACAAAGCACCCACAAAACCCATCGGGGTTCTAGCATTTACAAATCCTCTGAAAAGTCCCCAGCATTCGAAACTATCTGCAGCTGGCAAAACCACATACCTCACTAGAGCACGGAGCAAATTATAATCAGCTGCTTCGAAGCAGCCCTAAATCCCCATGTCTGAGATTAAAAATATATATATATTCTTATAATATTTCTGTGTTTTTCAAAAGAAACCAAAATTACAAAATTCTCGAACAGGGGTTCAATTCCCAGCACCCACATGTTTGGCACACAACCATCTGTAATTACAGTTCCAGGGAATCTGTTGCCCTCTTCTGGCACAAGGCATACAGTGGTGCATAGACATACATTCCGGCAAAAGACCCCCATGCAGAAAAACTCTTAAAAGAATAAAATAAATAAATAAATAAAAGGTCTTCAACAGTTAGTAACTTTATGTGGTAATGGACACCAGAGCAAGTCCACTGAGCAGTGATTCAAATCCACATTGTCTCACTTACACTTTCAATGCCACTTTGTGGTTTCTCAGATAGTCCCACTGCTGTGATGTATGGCTCACTCACTCATCAGAGGAAGGCTGGTTGTACCCTATGGTAGGCAGCAACCAAACACTGGCTACAAATCCCAGTTTTCTGAAAGAGCAGCCAGTGCTCTCAACCACTGAGCCATCTTTTCAGCCTTCCTGAAGACTTTTGAGTTGTGACCACTGCCTACCTACGCAATGAAGTAGTCTCAACCACAAAGTGTTTTTTATGAAAATTGAACTGAGCTTGAATTTCTGGTAAGCCATCTTTCTCCTGGATACAAATGGACTTACACCAAGCCTACCCACTAGAGCCAGGTCATCCAAAGCCCTGCCTGTTTGAAGCAACAATTCTATAGTCTCATGCCAGACTGTGCCATATGAAGGGGCCCTTGAGTGTGAGAACAAAACTGGGTTAGGACTCTACTATGTTTGTTCTGTGACTTCTTCCCTTTCACATTTCAATGGCAGGCAGCTCACTGCATGGGGAGGGATGAGGGATGGGACAGACATGTCAAGGGAGCCTGTACAGGGAGTACTGGCTGTGTGTGAACCCAGGCCAGCCACTTTTTATCTTTGGTTATGATGGAGATTAGATGATCTCTAAAATAAAGGAGGAAACAACAGATGTTTCATGGAATCATGAAAGGGGACTCACTTTCCTTTCCATTTTAAAAAGAATATACTGTACTTGATTACATTCCGCTAAGTCAGCCTTCCTTCCTGCCCTTTAATGCATCAGCAGCAAGAAGATGTCAGTAAAGGGTCATCATGCATGAGCAATGTCCTACCTCACAGCAGGATAAAAGGGTTATCAGATTGGGGTTGAGGCAAGTGAGGAATGTCTCATGTGTAGGTGAGTAACCGCAGCAGGGGAGGAAGTGAGTGTGTTTTAGAGAATCTGGAAGTAAAGGTCTGTAGGGTTAAAACACAGTCTATCTACAGAGCATCCCTGGAGACAGTACCTAGTAAACCCTCAGAGGTGCCTGGCTCCCCACTGGAAACCTCCCCAGGCTAGTGCAATCCCCTTGTTTCCGGCCAGTCTGAGCTTCACAGTAACTTCCAGGCAAGATTCATCCACCTAGTTGACTTTGTCTAAGAACAACAACAGCCACAGAAAACAAAACAAAACAAACAAACAACCCAGTAGGGCCAGAGAGATGGTGCCTCAATGGCACTGGCTGCTTTTGTGGAGGGCCTGGGTTGGGTTCCCAGAACCCACATGTCAACTCACAACTGTCTTTAATTACAGTCCCAGAGTATATGATAGATACCTTCTTCTGACCTCCTGAGGCACCAAGCATATACCACCTGGGAACACAGACATACATGTGGGCAAAATATTCATACATAGAAAATGAAAACAAATGTGAAAATATTTTCACAAATAAAATTAAAAAACAAAACAAAACCAACCAACCAAACAAACAAAACAAAGTTGGGGAGATGGCTATGTGGTTCAGGGAGTTGTTGTTCTTCCAAAGGACAGGAGTTCAGGTTCCAGCACCCACATCAGGTAACTCACAAGCACCTGTAACTCCTTCTCCAGGTAGCCAAACCCCTCTCGGCTCCACGCGTGTACGCATACAGACAAAGACATAAGTAAATAATAACAAATATTTCGGGGGGGCAGGGAAACGAAGTAAAATAAGGATAAAACTAGAGGAATCTAATCCAAATCCTCACCAATTTTAACTGTTAAACCTCCTACACTCTCATCCACAGGTGATGGACTCAGAGGTGAGCCTTGGCTATATTGATTTTTTTTCCCCAGTTCCCATGTTTAGAAATGAGATTTAAAGAAGGGCAAAACGGGGTTGCCAGGTGAAGAGTTACGCAGGCCCCTTCGTGGAGAGAAACCGGCAAGAAGCAGATTCAGATGAGGAGAGGGTGTTCATTTTGCCTGCCGTCTGCACTGGGGACCAAGTCTCTGGGTTAGGGTGTACTTGCCCAGGGCAGCACCACGCATGACTGTGTTCCTGAATCCTCACAATAAATCCCCACGTAAACACTGTAAGGCTCCGTATAAAAATGGGCAGGAGCAGTCTTGTCCAGCCCCGGGTTGAAGGCAAGATCAGTAAAGATAAAGCAGGGCCTCGGTGTGGAAGGGGAGGAAAGGGTAAGCCAGCCAGATGCTTCTGCGGGCCTTTTACAGCTCCCTCTCCTCCTAGAAGCCCGCCTCGCTCACTTCCCCCATAGCCTTTCCCCCCATCCCCACCCCCTTCTAATCCATAAAGAGCTAGCTAGGTCAAGGGTCCTTAGATCAGTAAATTTCTGCAAATGGAGATTCTTCAATTGTTAACCAATTCCAATCAGCTCTCAACCAGAAAGAGAACATCACTATTTCAAATTTAACTATTCTGTCGGCTACGATTTTTTTCTCTCTCTAGTCCATTCTCCTACTCCTAAGCAATGGTCATCTTTTCAAATAGATTGTAGCAAAACCAACCCCCATAGTTTGACCTCTGAATGTTTCTAAGCATGTCTGAATGCCAGAGAGATAGCTTCCATTTCCTAGTTGGCTTTGGGCAGGAGCTCAAATACTTTAAGACTGGTCCACAAGGAAGACCACAGACATGCCCAGCTCTGAGTCTTCTAATGACATAGATGATGTGCTGCAGGACAGCAGAACCACACTAAGAGGCTAGTGTCCCTCTGGTGCACTCTTTCTCCTGGGTATCTGGGAGTGAGCTTCCTCCACCTCCATCCCCACCCCCCACCGTTATGAGTCACCATTGGGAAGGACAAGAGCAGGAAATGAAATGGAGCTGCTGCCATTGCAGTCTGGGAGCTCTTGGACAGGCTATTGGTCTCCTCCAACCGGTTTCCTCAGTGGTAAATTCATTGCAGTCATGACACAGAGTGTGTATAGGTGAGCCTCTTGGGTGGGGGGTCAGCGTGAGGATTGCAGATGATGAGCATGACTTTACCACCCAGTCTCACACAGCAACCCTGCTGAGCATCTTGACCAGCCATCCTACCCTAACTGGTGAGCTCCAGGCCAAGGTTAATGAGACACTCCATCTCCAAGGCATCTGATGATGTTCCTGAAGATGAACCTCAAAGTTGTCTTCTGGACTCCATGTACACATGCATACACATGCAGGTACACCTCTATGTATACTGCACACACATGAAAATACATGCATGGGCACACACACATGCAGAGAGAGAGCAAGAGAGCCAAAAAGGAAGAAAAAACAAACCCCCCAAACCAAGTATCTCCCAGGGCTTTAGCACTTGGGATACAAGGCAGGAGGATCAGGAGTTTGAGGCCAGCCTTGGTTACATAGGGAGTTTGAAGCTAGTCTGTTTGACTGGAGATCTCTCAAAAATAACCAGAGGGAGAAAGAGATGAAAAATAGAGAGAAATTTTACTTTTAAACAGTCATTTGCTTAAAGTTATGTGGTGAGTAATACCAACTAATTCTTCCATAGATGTCTTCACTCTCGATGTTTATCTAGTTATTCTGGACTAGTGGAAGTCAAATTATATACTGATTAAACCTACCTCCTCTGGTGTGACTCAGGAGGGGAATTATGTTTTGTTCCTTTAAACCTCAGACCTAAAATCAGTCTGTGGGTATAAAAAGAAAAAACAAGGCATGCATAATATTACTGCAAAATGCTGTTTGTGAATTCAATTAAAAGGAACTTTTGTTGAGACAAAAACTGGAATCCTGTGAAAAATTCTTAGGGTCCTGCTCTCCCTCCCCCACCTCTTCATTCTTATTTTCTAATAAATCTTATTCAGACTGGAGATCTACTGGGAAATTTCACTTTTAGTTTTGGGAAAATGTCAGTACCCATGATGGGAATATCAGAATATTTAAGCAAAGAAAAAAAAATCTCTTCTCTCTCATAGATGTTAAAAATATCTGCAGGGTATTTTCCCCCCTTTAAATTCTGTAAAAGAGAAAAATTCACCTTTGGACTGAAGTTAATGGGCATGCGTTTCCTTAATAGGAAAGCCTTTTTAGAAAATTAGAAGAAAGAATATTGGAAACTGAGGCTGCCATCAGTCAGCAGAAGACAGTGAGCCAGAAGGCCTCTGTCTGACCACCCCACCCCCACCCCAATCCACTCTGTTTCATGCTGTCCCATGTCTGAGCATGCTCTCAGAGCCACCGGGGAAAAGTGGCTATGACCAGGAATATGCCTTTTCCCATGTAGGCAGTAGAGGCAGAAAGAGCAGAGGGGGTGCCTAAGAATTCCTGGCCTCTTGAGGCTGATTACTCTGCAGTTTTCCTCCAGCCTCAGTGAAATTCAGACTTACCTGAAAAGCCCCCCACCCCACCCCAGTCAATTCTCAGCTTACACAATAGGAGTGCCAGCAGTACTGTTTCTCAGCAGTATCCCCATATCCCCTTCTTGTCTTCCTGTATCACGGGCTGGATCTATTAGCTCCCAGAAACCTCTTGTTCAATCAGGGAGAAGTTGTCCTTTGTCTGCTTTGTTTCCTTTTTTTGTTCCTTCTCCTTCCTTCAGTTGCTCCCTACCACCTTGGCTCTTCCTGTAGCTGAGTCAAGGCAGGGGATTAAAGAAAAGTAGGGGCAAAAGTTTTTAGAGATGGGTGTATTCTTATCATTTCCAGAGCATGTGCAGGGGAATTATCTGAACCCCTACTTGATTTTAAATGTGTAGATAAAAGCCAAATGGTGCTGGTGCCTATGAATGAAAGGTTAGAGCCAGAACTAGAACTTAAACCAAGGCCAGCTTGGTCTTCATAGTGAGACCCTGTTTCAGAATAAATTCCTTCATTTTTGTATGTGTCTGATGTGTGTGTGTGTGTGTTTCTGTGTGTAATGTGTGTGTGATGGATGTATGCATGTGCTGTATGTGTGTGTGTTGCGTGTGTGCATGCTTACACAGGTGCCTGCAGAGGTCAGAAGAGGACATTGGATCTCCTGGATTTGAAGTGGTTGTGAGACTGGGACTTGGGTCCTCTGCAAACTTGTAATACTCTTAACTGTGGAGCAATGTTTTCATTTTCCTTCTCAAATTAAAAAAGATTTCACTTATTTTTATAAGCATTCTTTGCCTGCATGAATGTATTTGCAGTACATGTGCGCCTGGTACCCTAGGAGGTTAGAAGAAGGCAACAGATTCTCTAGAACTGGAGTTACAGACAGCTATGACTGTCATGTGGGTGCTGAGAATTGAACCCAGGTCTTCTGCAAGAGCAGCAAGTGCTCTTAACCACTGAGCCATCTCTGAATCCTCCTCTCCCTAAAAATTTAAAAGATGATTATTTATTACTGAACTCAGACTATACCAAAAGGTGAAGAAACAATCAGAACATATATTTTAAAATATAGCCTCAACTTCAATTAATCATGGGGGGCTACATGAACAATTGATGTTTAGTCAGTTCAGGCAAGTGGGTCACTACTTCCTCTTTTTCTGAAGTCTGTGATAGTGCATAATGATTTACAATATTGCTAGGGTAAGCAGGATACCTTGTCTTTACTTAAAGACATTGTTTACTGCTTAATTGTGTAAAAGGCACTAAATGTTCTCTTGTCTTTGCTTTGTGTTCCTGAATGAGGACCTCTCTGATTCACTGTGTAGCCCATGTTAGCCTCAGATATCAGGTGTTCCAGCCACAGCCTCCCACGTGCAAGGAGTACAGCTGGGGACAGCCATCTCTAGTTCTATATGTCATTTTGCTACATCAAAGTCATCAGAATGATTGTCTTTCAGAGTCTTTTTATAAAATCACTACTTCACAGTATTTTATTGTCTTGAAAGAAGCTTAGATGTTTATTACTGAGGAACACTAAAAAAGAAAGGAAGGAAGGAAAACAAAAGAAATTACCAACTGTCCACCCTGGGGATGGGGAGAAAGTCTTGGGGGAGAGGAATGATAGAGAACAAAGTAGTGTGAAGATGCCATGATAAAACCCAATACTTCATACTTAACTTGATTTTTCTAAACTCAGTAAAAAGAAAGAGGATTTGTGTGTGTGTGTGTGTGTGTGTGTGTGTGTGTGTGAGAGAGAGAGAGAGAGAGAGAGAGAGAGAGAGAGAGACAGGGTTTCTTTGTGTATCTCTGGCTCTCCCGAACTCACTTTTTAGACCACGTTACCCTTGAACTCACTGAAAGCCTCCTGTCCCTGCCTCTAGAATGCTGGAATTAAGGGCGTGCGCCCAAACTCCCGGCATAAAATTTCAATTTAGATCTTTCTTTTTAAATTAATTATGATTATTGTACGTGTACAAGGTGTACGTGAGTGGGTGTGTGAGGGGATCAGAAAGCAACTTTGTAGAGTGTGTGCTCTCCACTCAGTCTTCTTACAAGCTCATTGAATTTCGACGTCTTTCCAATCCAGTCTAAAAGCAGGACAAAGCTGAGAAACCCAATTAACTTGTAAGGATTTCCTCTGGGGAAATTCGGTGCCCTTCCAGATGAGCTGTGTGGGAAGCCCTGTTTCTGGGCAATGGGCTTTGCGGGAGTGTGCTGGCCAGTGAGGGAAAGCTCCAGGGCTTGGTCCCCTCTCTTCCTAGAGTCTGTGAATCTAGGCAGGCTTTGTACCCTCTGTAAACCTCATCTTCTTCATCTATAAAATGGGATCATGCTAATACCTGCTTTCTAAATGTAAAGGATTGTATGTTAATACCCACAAGTTGCTTAGACTGGTTTTTGCCAGACTATGTCCCATATCAACTCTTTGGGACTCTCAGCCTACAAGTCCTGCATTCTGGGGTAAAGTACATACCATTTAGAGCTTGTAAATATAATTGCAAGTTTGCTTTCATGTATCTTTTTGGGTCAAAGATTACATTTAAACTAGATGGGCTATCACACAGCCACACACAAACTTTCTTACTGTTTGGGGGAGATGACTAACTTGGAGGAAGAAACCAGTGTTCTCTGGAGTAATACTTGAAAACAAGGATTATGCTTTTGGATTTTCAGAACAAACAACAAAGCAAAAGCCCTGGTCGCATCTACAGAACCTGTTCTTTAAGGCTTCCAAGGAGTTTTTGACCTTTGATGAAACACGGATTTGATTGGTGGGTTTTGTTTTGTTATGTTTTTTTTTAAACAACCATGTTCTCTGCTTGAAAGCTAATCCTATTTATGGAGAGCGCTGTTTTTTCAATTAGGTTTATTTTCATTTTCCCATAGGCCATGTTAGCTGAGAACGTCCAAAGTTTATTTTTTTCCCTTTATGTCTTAGGGTGATTTTTAAAATAAAACACACAGCACTGCCGGGCAGTGGTGGCGCACGCCTTTAATCCCAGCACTTGGGAGGCAGAGGCAGGCGGATCTTTGCGAGTTCGAGGCCAGCCTGGTCTACAAATTGAGTCCAGGACAGCCAGGGCTACACAGAGAAACCCTGTCTTGAAAAAACCAAAAAAAAAAAAAAAAAAAAAAAAAAAAAAACACACACACAGCACTTATCTGTGAGATTTCTTTGAAATACTGGTGAGTCAGAAATATGTTTGTTTTCCTTCAACCCCACACAAACAATACCGTATCGTTAGCGTTAAAATACTTTTTAGAATGTAATCATAGTCCGTTTTCATAGGAAATTTAGAGCAAGATTACTTCGGCTTCGCCGACTTTTGAAACGCGTGTGCATGCTAGTGCTTAGCAGGTCGGACTTTAAAATGATGATATGTCTAGGACTGGCTTTTCCTAAAAAATTTACGCTGATAATTCGAAAATAGGTTTTCAGATTCCAAGCTTAACATTAGTTCTATGGTTCTCTGATACCAGGTTTAGGAGGATGAGGTAGGAGATGAGTTCATGAACAATAGTCCACATCTCCCTTGCCCTTCTGATAGTTCTGTAATGGGAAAATATTCTCTGTTGAAACATTCCAGGGAAAGCGACCTCGGCCCTGTGGACGCACAGCGCCTCCCTTCTCCGCTCCGTCTGCTGCGGGCGGGGACCGGGCGTCCTCATCCTAGGGAGATCGCTGCGCAGGAGTCTGGGGATCCCTGGAGCTGGAAGGGCACGTGCAGCTGCAGAGGGTCTCTCTGTCCCCGGGGGAGGCAGCGGCAGAAGCCACGTAGGCTTGCTCCCAGACGCTGAGAGAGCCCGCGGTTCCCCAGCGCCCAGCCGCGTCAGCGCTCGGTTGCCTGATCCTCCTCTCTCCGCCCGCAGTTGCTGCCAGGGACCCAGTGCAAAACTCGCCCAGGCTGTGCCCCGCTCCTCCCTGCAGCTCCCCTCCCTCCCAGCTTCGATTTGGTCTCCGCTCCCCTCTTTCCACCCTACGCCCCCTCCCTGCTCCCCACCTCTCTCCCTCTTGCCTCCCTCCCTCACCCCCTGTACCCCTTCCCAACTCTCTGGCTGCTCCTTCATCTTTTGTTGCTTCCCTGCTCCCCTTCGTTCTCTCCGGGTGCCCTCCCTTATTTCCTTCACCCCTGTCCTTTATTTGTTTCACCCCACCCGCCGCCGGGCCCCCTTTCCCTCCTCTCTCCTACAGCCCTCCATCCTCTCGAGTCCCCTCTCTCTGCGTTGTGCCCCACTACTGTTTCTCTCTGGTTTCCTCCCTTCCAGCTCTAGGTTTGTGGCTCTCCCACGCTGTTGCTATGGAGTCGCCCAAGGCTGCTGGCCGCCTGGCGCTAGCTGCCCTGAGGCCCCGGGAACAGTCTGGTGACTCCAGCCAAGACTGCGGCGCCGCACCCCTTCGGGGTCCAGGAACAAAGCGTGCCCTACCCCGCCCCCTTCTGCGAGGCTTCCCTGAGACCTTCAAGCGCCCCAGGCCACGAAAACTTAAGACCACCTATAATCTGATCGCCCCTAGCCTCTGCGGGCAGGACCCTGGGGCCAAGGTGACAGCTGCGCTCTCTCGTGCAACCTACCTTCCTGGTTCTCTGAAGATCACTCTCACACTCCCAGGCTCGGAGGTGTCACTGGGGCCGGCAGCCGTCCAGATGGCCCTATTTAATAGGACTGACCCCTTTTGTTGGGGGCCTTAGGAATATCCAGGCCAATTTACATAGGAAAATGGGGTTTGTGTCCCCAATTCAGTGCAGTGCCCCGACAGCTGGTGGCCCTGTCTTTGTGTAAGGACCCCACAGCGTGTTGGTTAAAGTGGGTTGTGTGTGCAGATGTGTGAGTGTGAATAGCAATTCACAGGGAACCAGTAGCTGCCATGTTGTGCTCCCAGGTCCTGTACGAAATGAATAAGCCTGGGTATTGATAAGACCACAATCTCTCTGATACTCTTATAGATCCTATAGCTAATTGTTTACATTTGATTCCTAAGTCTTTGGGAGGAATCTTAAGATTCCTGAAGTCTTTGCTATTTGCAACTAGATCCTTGCTTGGGAAAGTTGTAAGGCTGAACATAAAAAGACTTAAGGAAGACTATTTGAACCAATAAAAACATTCTTGATGAAAGATCTAGTCTTACCGCTTGTCTTTATGGACTATGGCTGATTTCTGTTCATGGATTATTTCCTGGAACAGGCTAAAAGCTATCATTTGTTTGGTTTGGAGTCAGTAGCTTAAGGGATAGAATGGGAGGACAGAGAGAAACTTATTTTACCAGCAAGAGATTTGAGTCACAAGAGGTAAGACAATTTTCCCAAGATCACACAGCTCTGCAGAGTGTGAACCCAGCGGTCTGAGACCATAAAAGGCCTCAGAAAGGGGGCTGGGCTATGTGAGCATTCCTGAAGTCCCAGTCTGGGGAAGCTAAGGCTAGATGGCCTTACATTCAAGACTAACCTGCACTACACAGACTCTGTGTCAAAGACAAAAATCCTAAACTGAAAACAATAAAAAAAAGTTGAAGGGAAGGAAAACTTTTAAAAGTTTAGGACCCCTTGAAGTTCCGGTTTTCTACCAGTACATTGGGGCTACCAAACTGGGGGGGGGGGGACTTCTTGGAAGATGAAGATTTTAAGAGCTTTCCCCTCAGCCTTTGCACCTTCATGGTGGCTTTCGCAATCTAATCTGTGATGGAACCAGTTCAGCCACTACAATTTTCAAGAGTCCTGTTCCAGGACCCATTCCTATCACAATGATCTGATCATTTTGTGACAAAATAGCTGGGGGCTGTCTGTGTGTCCCTAACTAGTGGAAGGAAAATTATAGTGATTCACTTGGAAAGGTTTCAAAAGCCATAGCTGCTTTGCGAGGACTTAAAGGAATCTTTCAAAGACACTCGCCTTACATCAGGAACTGTGGTGAAAGAATTCTACTAGATAACCTTCCAGTAGGTTTCTGTTGGCTAAACCTGCTGCCCAGAAGCCCTAAATGAGTTGATGTGACTTAGGAAAGAATGTCTCTGGGAAGGTCTTCAGTTCACTGTATACAGTCCAAGGCATGACTCAGTAGTGGTCACTACTCAATGGAGAATGGTCACTGCTCTTGGAGAGGACCAAAGAGGCTATTCTACTTCTGCAGATGATGGATAGTTCACACTCTGTAACTCCACCTTTAGGGTACCTTGTCTGGCCTGCAACAGACATGCACACACACAGAGATATACACATAATCTTTCATTTAAAAAAAATCTTTGGAGGCCAGAAGAGGGTGTTGAGTCACCCAGAGCTGTAGTTCTATCATTTGTTAGCTGTGTTATGTGGATGTTGGGAACTGAGGTCAGGTCCTCTTCGAGAGCCATCTCTTCAGCATCACAAAGAAAGCTTTTTGAAAAGAAGAGAATCTGAGTCCACACACTACATTTCAAGGAGGAGGGGGGAGTGAGAACACAGCTGGAGATGAACATTAATTTCTATTCTGCTGATGATAACAGAACAAGTTAAGATTTTTTTCTGCCTTCTATTTTTTTGGGTCCATATTAGTACTTGAGGAGAGTACCAACTATGGGATAGGGGTGATAGGTACAAAAGAGGAACCTTTCAATTCTTTGGAAAAGGATTTCTTTAGGGGATTAAGAATGTATTATATTCTTCCAGAGGTCCTGAGTTCAATTCCCAGCAACCACATGGTGGCTCATAACCATCTATAATGACATCTGGTGCCCCCTTCTGTCCTACAGGCATATATGCAGACAGAACACTTTACTTAATAAATAAATAAATCTTTTTTAAAAAAATACATTATATTCTTTTTTGTTTGTTTGTTTGTCTTTTTTTTTGAGACAGGGTTTCACATTATAGCCTTAGCTATCCTGGAACTAGCTTGGTAGACCAAGCTGGCCTAGAACTCACTGAGATCTGCCTGCCTCTGCCTCCTGAGTGCTGGGATTAAATGTGTGTGGCATTATATTTTTTAAAGGAACTATATCCAAGAAAGATATTTGAAATAAGATCCAGCAGGGCTAGTGTCACATAATACTTCCATCCCATTTACTTCTTTATTTTAGTTACTATCTTGTGTCTGTATCCATTAGCTAGTGGAGTGTAACAAATGACGCCCCTGCCCCCAGCCCCCTGCCTCAACACATGTGTCTCTGCATCCTCTGGAGGTCAACAGAGCTGGACTGGACACATTGAGTATCCATGATGATGTTAGCAGGGCTGTGGACAAAGATGGAGTCTCTTGTGCTCTCAGAGTGGGTTTGGCTGAGGAAGCTTAGGTAGGGTAGTTCTGTCTTGCATCCAGAATGTTTATCTCATGGTAATCCACCACAGTGAGACAAGCTCATCTCATGTCTGCAGACTATCCATCAGGAAGCTGCCACTTTGTCCCCTTTATCTTCTCTACTTTGACAAAATGGGTCTCAAAGCTCTGTTCATTGCAGAGACTGTGACAGAGGGACAGGATAGAGGGAGGGAGCCACTGCTGCAATAAACCCTGGAAGTGATGACACCAAGCACATACATTAAACTTACATTTTTTTCTCTCATGTAGCACGTGTACTAGGTGGCCGTGATCTTTGTCTGCTTTGTTTATTAGTGTGCACTCACAACTGTCCAACTTGATAGCTGTTTTAAATGCAGAATCAGCTAGGAAGGTGACCTTAGTTATTCTCACTTATGCATTAGATTAGAATTCTCGGGGATGAGGATGTAAATGTGTTAGTTCATCCTGAAGTGATGCTTAAAGCCTTCTGATTGGGCCGGGTGCAGTGCTCACACTAGACACCCCAGCACTTAGGATGCTAAGGCAAAAAGATTGTGAATTCAAGGCCAACCTGGGTTACTTAGAAAGTTCTAAGCCAGCTCGGGCTACAGACACAATGTTTCAAAATTAAACAGTCATCCAGTGGTGGTGGGGTGAAACTTGAATCCCAACATTCAGGAGGCAGAGGCAAGTGGATCTCTTAGATCAAGGCCAGCCTGGGCCCCAGAGTGAGTTTTAGGGAAATCAGGGCTACACAGGGCTACCCTGTCTCAGACACCCCTCCCCCACCACCCAAAACCAACAAAATTAAACAATCACAAAATCAACAAAAACTTAAATGTCATTTTCTGTATTTCCAGAATCTACTGGCTCTTTCAAAACACACTCCTTAAGCTTTTTATTTTAAAAAGCCTAATTTAAAAATGTTTAACTTTTTTTTTCTAGAACATACAAACAGTAACTACTATATAATAATAGTTCTTACTTAGGTGGAAATTGAAAGTGTGGAGAAGAAAAAATTATTTGTATTTTAATACCTGGCACCACAAATTGGTTTCCTTTTCTTTTCTTTTTTTTTTTTGTTTTGTTTTGTTTTGTTTTGTTTTGTTTTGTTTTGAGTAGATCAGGCTGGCCTGGAATTTACAGAAATCCTCTGGCTTCTACCTCCCCAGAGCTGGGATTAATGGCGTGCACCACCACACCCAGACACAAAAGGGGTTTTCTTAAGGTCCTGATTTCAAGGGGGAATTCCTGTGCAATGTACTTTTTATTCCTTTGGAAATGGAATTTGTCCTGCCATTTTTGACTGTGACAAATGATGGGGTAGGAGATAAAGTGGGCGTTAATGCCTAGTTATATAAAGGGGAGTTTTATATATATCTATACTTAGCAACAGGCTATTTGGGGACTCAGTTACATGCAACTCAAGTTTTAAACACAGGAATATGTGAAGTTTCAGCTGCTGGTTGTCTAAGTCCTTACATGGGGTAGCTAAAAAACTGGGTTTTCTAGGTAGAGGCTACTTTGGAGAAGAAAGGAAACTGGAACTTTGGAACCTGGAGATGTCTTGGGTCACAGATGCCAGTGCTCTCTCTTCCTCTCACTATACATTGAGAATGTTATGAACTTATCTTAGACTTCCTCTAAGATATTTTTTTTAAGATTTATTTATTTATTATGTATACAGTATTCTGTCTGCATGTATTCCTGCAGGCCACAAGAGGGCACCAGATCTCATTATTGATGGTTATGAGCCACCATGTGGATGCTGGGAATTGAACTCAGGACCTCGGGAAGAGCAGCCAATGCGCTTAACCTCTGAGCCATCTCTCCAGCCCTCTAAGATATTTTTTACGAACACATTTGCCTGATAATTAGTAAGATTCCACAAAGGAACACTTAGTTTAGTTTTACTGAAGTACTTGGGGCCGACATTTTGGAGATTTAGAGGGTCTTTGCTCATTCTTTAGAGCCCTTCTGGCCACAAGTGCAACAAGTCATAATCTTTGACCCCAAGGTGCCCATAGTCTGGGTGGTGGGGAGAGGCAAGCCAAGGGACAAGGTGAGCTGAGGCTCAGGACAAGTGGGTGAAAGGTCCCCAGGGATAAGAGGAAGCAAAGGATGCAGGTTATCCTTGTGGATTGTGCAATGCCTTGCAATGCGTAGAAGTCCTGCATTCATCCGTGTAACCCCAGGCAGCCCTCGCTGCAGGCTAGGCCCAAGTGATTCCTGTCATCTCTATTGCTCCTGTGACAGGTTAAAGGTCATGCCCTGTAGGGGCTGGAACCTGTGCGCACCTGGCCTGCTGTGGAGGGGACTGGTGTCTTGGAGAGAGTTGGCCCCAAGCTCCTGGCTAGGGGGAAACTGCACAGGCAGTTATAGGTGTGAAAGTTGGGGAGCCAAGGGAGGCGCCTGAGGTCTGGAAAGAAACCTACAATCAGTAGAGAGGTTTGAGTTGACTGGAAAATGTATTCTCAGGACAGGAAAGAAACAAAAGAATTATTTTTATACAATAAAGGAAACAATAAAACAAGACCAGGAGGCCAAAAGAGAAAGAAGAGAAAACTTCTAGGGCTGGATGAAGTGCCCAGGAAGTAAGATTGAATCAAAGAACTCTGAGGAAACAGCTAGTGAGCAAATCATTCAGCCTCCGCATTCTCAATGGCAAAATGCAGTCCTCTTCCTTATTGAACAGGAATGAGGGTACGAGGCTGTGTAATTAAAGACTACACAGTGCTGCTGCGCCCAGTCTCACACAGTTCCTAACTGTAGGGCTGGCCACTTCAGCACACACAATAAGAAAAGTGAAAAATAGCACCTTTCTTTCTCTGATTGCTGAGGGAGTCCTCTCTCCTTTTGGGGGGTTTGCAAATGAGACTTTGTATATGACAGCATTTGTCTCCCCAGTTACACGTAAGTTCTCTGACTACACGGTTTTGCAGAGCCTGTACAATAGGTACCTACAAAATTAGAACTGGAGTTTGAATGTCCAAAGTAAGTAACTTTGCTGGTTCATTATTATATGGAGGACTCTGGTGGGCCTTAACCAGAGCTCAGTCTGCCTGTGTACACAAGTGACTGTTATGGTTTGAGTCTGAAATGTCCCCTAAGGGTTCATGTTTTAAAGTGTGTTCCCCAGCTGGTGGTAGTTATTCTGGAGCCTTTAGGAAGAGAGACCGAGCTGGAAGGTCACTGGGGTGAGCCTTTGAAAGATAGACTTGCTCCACTTCTGCCCTCTTTCTTTCCTGGTCTGCAGGGATATAAACAGCCTCTGCTGGGAATTAAGCTGGTCCAGCACCTTCCCACCACAGGGGACTGAGACCCTTAGCAACTGTGAGCCAAAATCAATCTTTCCTCTTTTAAAGTTATTTCTGTCAGGCTTTGTGAAGGCAGCCACTTCATGCTAGTGACTGATGCCCTTGATTTATAAGGATTTATTTGGTGGTCATTGGGACTGTCACCATCAATGTGACTCTCTTCCACCCAAATGATCACCTTGTACTTAGGCCTGCCACATGATTTTCTTTGGCTGATGAAATGAGTTCAGAAGTGCGCGTGTCTGGGACTGAGGATCTGGCTCAGTCAGGAAAGTGTTTATATTGCAAGCATGAGGGCCTGAGTTTCATCCTACGGCTACCTCCACTTGGGACCAATCAAATTAAAGGTCAGTTAGAAATGCCTTGTCTAGCTGGTCAAAATGATGTAGTACTGCCATCTCCTTGCTTCCAACATGTGGTTACCTGGTTGTTACCTGGATATGGTTTGTTTCATACACGAACTTGGTTGCTAACTGATGCAGTTTTTTTCCTATACTTGCTCACCTGGCCTGAATATGGTTTTTCTTAAAAAAAGCCTGCCTTGGAAGCAAACCAACAACATGGTTAGGCTCTGAGACCTCTGTGACCCTGGTCATGGTGACTGTGACCAGTCTTGGGGTGTGCATTCAATAAACCATCAATATCTGACTGAGATCGGTGACTGAGGGGTTTGTGCGGCTGTAGTCTGGCACTGGGAAGGCAGCCGCAGGAGGAGCCCTGCAGCTTGCTGGCTAACCAGTCTACTCCAAATGGTTAGCTCCAGGCCAGTGAGATACCTTGTCTGAAAGGAGATGGGTAGCATTTCTGAGAATGATATTCCTTCCCTCCACAGCACATAAGTGTACATGCACACACACACACACACACACACACACACACGTTAAAAAAATCACATCTAAACTGACTTTAGTAGCCTGTATTATGGAAATTTCTACATGGAGACTCCATCACCTTGTTTTCCCAGTGACTCAAGAAGTTGAAAGCCCACACAACTTTTGTAACACATACAAGAAACACACACACACACACACACACACACACACACACACACACACACACAAAACACTTAATGGTGTTTTGACACTGCTGGTCTTCTTAGTTACTTCCACATAATATGGCTTATTCTAATGGACATATTTGATTTCCCAAGGGTGTTGGTAGTGACAGTGGCTCCTCCTCTTCCTCCTCCTTCTTGTTCTTTTTCTCTTCAACATAAAGAGGAGGGGGTTTTGTTTGTTTGTTTGTTTGTTTTGGTTTTTCTGAGATAGAGTTTCTCTGTGTAACAGAACCATGGTTGTCTTGGGCTCACTTGGTAGACCAGGCTGGCCTTGAACTCACAATGATCCACCTGCCTCTGCCTCCCTACTGCTGGGATTAGAGGTGTGTGACACCATGCTTGGCCATGCTAGCATTTTTATCCTGGGGAGCAGCAGTAAAGGCAGAGATGGCATCCAGAATGGAATGAAGGAAGGGTACATGGGCAGATTTGTCACTAGATCTGCCTGAGATGTCCTTTGAAGCTCCCAGCAGTAACTGTGCAAGATTAGGGAAGACCAGCTTAGGTCTTGGGGTCATAGTGATGGTGCCAAGAGCCATGGGCTCATGTAGAGCTAATGAGCCCACTGCTTCGGTTCCTGGTGGCCTGAAGCTCTCTGTGAGGCTGTTATACCTGTTGGCTGATTGACCACCAGCCTACATCACTCTGCTGTTTTCCGGGCAGACCACTGTTACCTGCTATCATGGATCAGTGTCTGTTTTTCTAGAAACTAAATTGAATGTATGAAGTATTAGTTTCTTGAAAAAAAAATTTTTTTTCTTCAGGTGTGGTGGCCAGCACCACATAGCTACAGCAGGAGGATCAGGTATTTGAGGTTATCCTCTGCTCGTGAGTTCACAACCAGCCTGTGAAACATTAGACCCTGTCAGATACAGACAAATACAACCACAAGTCCCCCAGACAATAAGATAATTACAAATGTTTAGTGCTCCTTCCTCACTGATTTTTAGAGTTCATTATTCTAGCAATTATTTTTCTTGATTTCCCTCCCTCCCTTCTTTCCTCTGGTCCTGTGTGGCATATATAGACCAGGCTGGCCTCAGGTTTGCAACAGTCTTTCAACTCAGGTTGGAGTTCATTGATTTTCCTTGTTATAGGATGTTTTCCTATTGAGAGGTTTGCCAAACTGTGTTCAATTTGTATACAAAGTAACAACTCCAAGAAGTCCACAGACACTCCAAATGTAAATTCTATGACCAGTGAGAGAGTTAGAAAGGAAGAAATAAAAGAGAAACTGTTGCAAAGGCAGATATTTATATAACACTAAATGATGCAAAACAACTAGAGGCTGTTTTTTATTGTAATACGGTTAAATTGGGATGGGAGGAAGGTTGAGATTTCCACACCAGTGACAAGCCCACAGGTTCAGCTGTCGCCATGGGCACATTATTTATACTTTCAATTCTTCTTATGTTGTCCGGTCTCAAAAGGGACCTTCAGGGCTGTTTGCCCACCCCCACCTTCTCTGTTTTATCACCTTTGTCCCTCTTCAGGCCACAGCACACAGTTTCCTGGCCCTGTACAGTTGTGACCCCGCTCTGAGAATCCCTAATTTGTCTCCATCTGCTTGGATCAATAGCTCTTGCAGTGCTGGACATCATGGCTTTGTGTACACAATGGCCATCCATCTTCCTCATGAAATACAGAGTAGAAATACGGGGTGTGTCAACAGAGGGAAAAAAAATCATTTCTTTTCATGTTCAAGGCCAAACTGTCTTTATTGATACCACACTTTTGTCAAATATTATAATATAAAATTTATAAAAGCTTTCTCAAATGAATTTACCATTTTTCTCACTCCAAAATGGTCAATTCTAATTAAATTATTATCCTCGAGTTACTGAAGAAGGAACTGACCCTTGCTATAGGTCATTAGTTGCCATAGAAATGGGACTCAAGGGGGCTGGAGAGATGGCTCAGAGGTTAAGAGCACTGGCTGCTCTTCCAGAGGTCCTGAGTTCAATTCCCAGCAACCACATGGTGGCTCACAACCATCCATAATGGGATCTGGTGCCCTCTTCTGGCCTGCAGGCATACTTCCAGAACACTGTATACATAATAAATAAATAAAATATTTTTAAAAACTTAAAAAAAAGAGAGAGAGAGAGAGAGATGGGACTCAAGGGCTAGATAGCTTAGGAGCACTGGCTGCACTTCCAGAGGACTTGGGTTGCATTCACAGCACTCGAATGGCCACTTTTCACTGTCTCATGCCCTCTTCTAGCCTCTCTGGATACCAGGCACATATGTGGTTCAGAGACACACATATGTTTTTTATGCAAAACATCTATACACATAAAATAAAGAAAAAAATAAAAATAAACTTTTTTTTAAGAAGAAAGAAATGGGAGTCAAATGTAGGATTTGATGCTCCTTGGCCATTAGCCATCTCCTTATCATGAGACATTGTTAAATAATTAAAGGATGATATTTTATACAGTATTTTAAGCTTTGATTTCAGAAAGAATCAAAGAAAAATGTCATTATGATGTAAAGAAGGCAAATCCCTGAGAGGCTGATAACTCCTTTTCTCGCACTGTCCACAAAAGCCTGTGACTCCATGAGCCACACTCAGCTCCATCCCAAGTCTAGGGGCTAAAAAATAACACAGAGGCAAGTAGATGTTCAAAAGCTGATAATTCAGAATAAGGTGGTTGGTTTTGAATCATGGTCTCACTGTGCAGCTGTCCTGGAGCTCACTATGTAGACCAGGCTGGTCTCAAACTTGTGGACATCTACCTGCCTCTACCTCCAGAGTACTAGGATTAAAGAAAGGCATGTGCCGTCCAACTGGGCCCAGGATAGGAAAAGATAATCAAAAGAAAAGTAGGGTCAAAGGGATGAAGGTGCTTGTCATAGGTCCATATCTATGGCAGTTTAATCCCTGGAATCCACATCATGGAGGAAGATAGCTGGCTTGCTTCCAGTAATTGTCCTCTGATCACCCCACAGACACGTGGTGGTGTGTGTATACACCCACACAGAAATAAATAAATGTTTTCTTAAGAAAGAAAGAAAGACAGGTGACTAGCTAGGTGTGAGCCTACCCTCATGTAGCCTCACACGTGGGTACTGGGCATGCTGAAGTGAGATAGTGTAGGACAGCCTGGGCTACATAATACAGTGCAGGCCAGCCTGAGCTACATGGCAAGAAACTGGCTCAAAAGGAGGAAGAAGATAAACAAAGAGTTGTTCGTATATTACTTAATCTAAATGATTTGTCATGAATTTCAAAGTCAGTGGTCACAGATATTAGTAATCATTTGCGGGGAGTCTAGTCTGGGGTTAGGAATGACACCCTCCTGCTTTCACATAATGCTCCCAATAGCCCCATGATAGCATCGATGTTTTGACCCCGATTTACTAATGAGGAATTGAGACTTAGCTTGTGTGACTCTTCCAGATTTTTATAGCAGCCAGACAGCAGTATTTCAGGCACTGCATTGACTTTATTCTTATATCCACAGAAATCTCATTTCATGAAAAAAAAAATTACCCAGCACAGAAATGAGCTCAAAAGGCACAACCTATCCAGCAGATTTAAGCTCTGAAGGTTGGAATCTGGCTGCAGTGGAGATTGGCTAGTCTTGCCAATTTTTCTAGAACATTAATTTGCTTTTCGGCAGAGCCTTGGGACTGTGTATTAAATGTTACAACTGAGCTAAACCCTGGAGCTAGGCACAGACTGTACCATTTAGGACGGGAAAGCAGTAAATTAAGATAAACCAACATGAAACAGTTTTCATTTAAAGCAAAGCTATCTCTGTCATATATTATTTTTTCTAGCTACAAGGTCTTGACCTTTCAGGCACGTTGAAAGGAAAAACAGGATTGATTGACGAAAGGGAAAACCAGCAACTTTCAAAGCTCGTGGCAGATTAGATGGTGTTGGGATGCCTGGCCACGACTTCCTTCTGCAAAATGAGATTCATTAAAGAAAACTCTTAGTTTAATTAAGGCTGCTCACTGGCAGCCTCCCCTCCAGATGCTGGAACCACGGAGGCCATTGGCAGCACAGCTGTGGGCAGGGAATACAAGCAATTCTGTGAAACAGGGTGACAAAAGGCACTGGGAAACAAACACGGGATATTCTGTGAACCTGTGCTGACTGATGGCTTCTCCATCAGGATCGGCCACACTCTGGGAACAGGGCTCTGAGTGCAGATGGGTTGTGACCGTGCCCATGAGGCATTATTTCCTGATTTACGTTTGCAAGGAAAGTTGTTCTGAAGCCGGGCAGCTGGGAGGACAGAGGCTGACAGGCCAGCCATTGATAGTGGTCTTTTCTGGCTCACTCACCAGAATATCTCCTGCTCTAGGCTACACAGCAGCCCCTTCCATGGGCAGGCTGAATTATGAAAAATGGCAGAAACAAAACTGTCCAGATCAAATGAAAGTAAACCTATATTTGCAGAGTTAGAGCCTGGGCTCTGGCCCTAACAAGCAGGCACAGCTACCAGTGACGAAAAGTCCAAACAAACTGGGCATGGTGTGGGCATGGTGGCGCACGCCTTTAATCCCAGCACTTGAGAGGCAGAGGCAGGCAGATCTATGAGTTCTAGGACAGCCTAGTCTAAAAAGCAAGTTCCAGGACAGCCAGGGCTACCGTCTCACAAAAAGAAAAAGAAAAAAGAAAAGTCCGATCATCAAATAATACTGAAAACAGGAAAAGAAGATGTATCACATAAGTAAAGGAAATGAAGAGGCCCGGAATGCCCTCCCCAAATCCAAATCAGTCTTCCGGGTTCAGGTTTGAATGAAGAACTACAAGGGTGCATAACTTAGGCGGTCCCAGCTAGGCGTGTCTCAGCTCCTATCTCTACAGCAAGGTTTAACAATTTGTCAGAACTGTGCGAGACAAGCTCCCCATCTGAACGGCATCTCTGTCCAGACTCCTCTCACAGTTTTCTTCTCCCAGCCTGAGACTCCTCAGGAAAGCCTAAATTCTGGAGGTGCATTGTCTCAATAGTCAGACAGCTGCGGCCAGGGGCCCAAGTATCTATTTAACATGTTGGCATGCTAGGCCTGCTGTATGTCCAATTCTGCTGTTTGATTTGACAGGTGAGGCGTGGCAGCCCTGGAATACTCCATCTGCTTATTGGGGGCTCCTCAGCAAGCGGATGGATCTTCCCTGCCATGGAGGTGGGGCTAGGTGGAGGAAGTAGACCTTAGGAGACAATGGCATTTTGCCTCTTGAATGCTGAGCGGAAGTTCTCAATATCTCCCTCACCTATATTCCAGGAAATAGAAAAGTAGGTGTGATCTAAGGATATTCATTTGTTTGAATTTACTGTGTCATTAGCTCCAAAAAAATCAGGAGTTAATTACATTATTCTATTCAGAATGTCTTGGTGTTGAGCTCATCATTATTATCTCAGAAGAATCAGTAGATGGAATTTAAGCCTGACTTTAGAATGGAGGCCCTTTTCTCATTCTCCCCACTCTCTAGGGATTCTGTAGACAGGCAGGGGGCAGGAGTTCTTGCTGGGAAGTGCCCTCCCTTAAGACATCAGGTGTGCCAGGGTATCCATGGAAGTGTGTGGTGGGCTTGGCTCTCGCTGGTCTTGGTAAGAAAAGAGACCCTGGTGGCTTTTAATTTGTCCTGAAACTGATGAGGCCACCGTGAAATGGGAAGGTTCATTACATCGTCCACTCAGGTTTATTCCCCCACAGATCCTAAACCAATGCAAAGGAGCCCAAGGATCATGGACTGATACCTCTGAAACTGAACCAAAACCCTTTTTCATCTCAGTTGTCAGGCATTTAACACAGTGACAGAAAGCTGGCTAACAAGGACCCCAGACTGAACAAGAACCTAGTGGTACTGATTCTGAAGGAATGTATAGTTTTGAAAAGATTTGTTTATTAGCTGGGTAGTGGTGCTATATGACTTTAATCCCAGCACCTGGGAGGTAGAGGCAGACAGATCTCTGAGTTCAAGGCCAGCCTGGTCTACAGAGCCACCCTTATCTTGGAAAACACCCCCCAAAAACCCAAAAACAAAACAAAGAAACAAAAAAATTCCCCCAAACCAACCAACCAACCAATCAAACAAACAAACAAAACAGATTAATTTATTTTATTTCTGTATTTGTATGTTTTGACTGCATGTATATAAGTTCTTTACATGCATTCATGTTGTCCCAGAAGCCAGTAGAGAGCCTTGGACCCCAGCGAACGGGAGCTACTGATGGCTGTGAGCCACTGGGAGGACACTGGGAACTGACCCAGGTCCTCTACAAGAGCAGTGAGTATTGTTAACTGCTGAGCCATTATTTTGAGACAAAACATCACCTAGCTCAGGTGGCCTCAGAGTTACAGAACCATGGATGATGTTCTGGCCTCCGTATCCTGATGCCTCTGTCCTTTACCTTCTACTGAGAGCAGGAGGTAGGAATTTAATCCAGAGCTTCAGCGATGCTAGGCAAGGACTCTATCAACTAACTGAGTTATGGTCCCAGCCCAGGCTGGGTGGCAGAGTTGGGGGTTACAGCTCCAGTTGGGTGGCTCTCAGGTCTTTGATGTGTCTGAATCAGCTGTGAAAGCTAAAAATATTGTAAATACTATTCCCATTTCCAGAGGGTCCTGGGTGGGTTCCGGTTTCTGTGTTGACACAATGTTCAGAAGGACTTCAGGACTGAGACAAGCCTTTGCCCGGGGTTTCACCTCTCAAAGAACAACCCAGGGCCTTGCTAAGCACATACTTCCTGGTTCCCCCTAAATCTACTCAGTCAGATCTCTAAGAGAGAGGCTCGGGGAATCTGTACGTTAATTGTACATCGGGCCAGGTGCAGAGAGACACACAGATGTGTAGTTCCAGCTGTTCAAGAGCCTGAGGCAGGAGACTGAGTCCAAGAGTTAGAAAAACAAAACAAAACATGGACAATATTGCAAGATCTGAGCCCCAAAATGAAATTGCTGCATAGCAGGGCATGGTTAGCAACAGCACTGTCATCATCATCCTGTGTCATGTCGTGTCCCCCCTAGCCCGGCAGGCCAGTGGTTTGTATGCCACCTGGGAACTGGTTAGAAATACACACATTTCAAGGGTGGGGCCAGAGATCCGTCACCTAACACTGCTAAGAACACTGCTCTAGTTCCCTGGTGCTCTTAAGTGTGGGCTTGGACTAACGTCCTTGTCCTCCCCTAGAACCTTGCTAAAGATGCAGATTCACAGGGCAAGAAGGGCCACACATGTAATCCCAGCCACTCTGGAGAATGAGGCAGCAGGATCACCAGCTAAGACCTTCTGGTGCTACATAATGAAACCTTGTCTCAATGGCAGGGAAAATCTGTTGTTATGATTTCGGGCCCCACCCAGAACTAAGGAGTTAGAATTATGTTGTTGCTATTGTTGTTGTATGTTTATTTGTTTGTGAAGTCTCACACTTAATAGCCAAGGCTTGCTTGGAATTGTCTGACCATAAATTCATAATAATTCTTCTGAATCCAGGCAGTGGTAGGGCACACCTTTAATCCCAGCACTCAGGAGGCAGACGCTAGTGGATCTCTGTGAGTTTGAGGCCAGCCTGGTCTACAGACAGCCAATGGCTGGCTACACATAAAACTCCTGCCTTGAAAAACAAATCAAAAAGTCAAAAACCGAAAAGTTCTGCCTCATCCTTCCATGTGCTGGGAGTTTGAAAGCACATATTTTAAACAATTCCTAAATGTTTTCTATACATGTTAAAGTTTGTAAAGCCTGACTCAGAAGCCAAGTAAATATAACATTACTGGGGAAATAGTAAAATGGAGGCTCCATGAATGAGAAGCAAACTACAAAATCAGTAGTATGCCTCCCTCTAAGAATAGAAGCAAATTTAATTATAGAAGAACTATGAAGCAAGTCTCTTGGAAGCATCCCACCCCAACCCCAGCATTGTACTATTAATTAAGTTTGAATGAAGAATCAAGTAAAATTCAATGTAGAGTTCTTACCACACCCCCTGCACACTTTCTCTTTTCCCTAATTTAATACAGCACATGTCAAATTCTTTTACTCCAGAACCTGACTCCTCCTTTGAAATAGGAATTTGAAATCCAGATCCTTTTGAATCACACACACACACACACACACTTCCACTTGTTATGTATTGGATTAGTCAGGGTACTTCCAGAGCTAGAGACAACCGCTTGCCTCAGCCTGGAGAGGATGGGACTGCATGTACGCAGAACTCCCAGTTAAGGGTGCTATGGGCACTGCTTTTTAAACATAGTGAATGATTTCTCTCTGATAGCCCGGAGGCCGCCATTTTGTGTAGGAAAGACCTTGAAGATATTGCGGTTTTGCATGGTCCAAAGAGAGAAAGAAAAGACTGACTTATAAGACAATGTCTTGTGGTATCTTAGGGAATTGACTGGTGTGATCTTGGGGGCAATAGGCTCAAAATACACAGGGCAGGAAGCTGGAAACTGCAGCAAGAGATGATGTTGCAGTTTGGGTCTAAATGTGCAATTCCTTTCTCCTGGGAAACCTCTTAGTCTTCAAGTTTAAGGCCTTGCACTGATTAGATGAGGCCCATCCATAGTAGGGAATGTTCACTCGCTGACTCAGATCGACTGATTTAAAAGTTAGTTATTCCTGGGCTGGTTCAATGACAAGGTGCTTGCCTAGCATGCGTGAGGCCCTGGGTTCAATTCCTAATATTGAAAAATAAAGGTAGCAGTTGTGGTTGTGTGTGTGTGTGTGTGTGTGTGTGTGTGTGTGTGTGTGTGTGTAGACGCATATACCTCAATACATGTACAAAAGGGTCACCGAACAACTTTCAGGAGTTGTTTCCCACCTTTTCTCTTGCTTGAAGCAGTCTGTCTTGTTTCTGCTGTCCTTTGCCCTAGCTCTAGCTGGCCTGAGAGCTTCCGCATGATGCTCTTGTCTCGGTCTCCCATCTCACCCCAGGGATGCTGGGATCATCGATGTGTGTTTTTTGTGGACGCTGGGGCTGGAACTCAGGTCAACAGAAGCATAACTAACACCTTTACCTGCTGAGCTGTGTCCCCAGAGGAGTTGTGTGCTTTGTTTGTTGAGACAGGCATTCATGCTGTAGCCTCACACTATCTACCCCTGTTTCCCAAAGGCGAGGTTTCATATGTGAGTCACCCACTTGGGTTATTGTCTCTCTTACTGATTGATTTTGAGGCAGGTTTGCACTGTGTACCCCAGAAGACACTGGGGTTTTGCATGGCCCAAAGAGGAACAGAAAAGAATGACTTATGGGTATGATTGTGTGGCCTCTGATACTGCCATGGGTTTTGGCTTTGCCTGTCAGGTTGATGTGTGTCATGCATGGGTCTCTTTAGACAGCTACCATGGTGTACTGACTACAAAAGTTTGTGAAACATGGGAAATGACAGTGACCTAGAGGAACACTCTCCTCTGTGCCTTTGTTTACCCTAGTGATGATATCGGGGGACTTTTTGCTATGACCAAACTCAACTCAGTCCACCTGGGGCAAGAGTGGAGTTGGCCTGGTTGGGAGGTGTCATGGCACTGAAGGCAAGCTCAAAGGCAGCTCCAGACACTTGGGGCTGGGCCCTGAGTCCAAGGCCTGGCTTGTTTCCTTTCATTCTTTCTGGCTTCCCCATGGTATGTGGGTGAGTGGGTCAGGGGATTGGTTACTGACCACTGGCTGAGCTGAGGTTACATGAGCTTGGCTCAAGGTCAAAGAAGAACCAGCCTTTTCTCTTAGATGCATCAGAAGTCTCCTAAATGACCTTTGCTTGGCCTGGATGGAGTCACATGCTTATCTGTAGGCAGGAAAAGACTCTTTGAGGGCAGCCTTGCCATGTTGCCTTCCTATGCAGGCAAGGGTGTGGAGGGATTTGTTCCCAGAAAGAGTAGGAACAGAGATGGACTGGACACATTTTTAAAAACAAAACCTACTAATTGGACAGAAATTTTTGCTTGTTCTGGATTCTATTTCATCTTTAAGTATTTATCCATTTATCAGTATTGGGGATTGAAGTTAGGCCCTTGTGTATGGTAACAGAGGCCACACAAACATACCCATAATCAATCTTTTTTGTTCCTCTCTTTGGGTCATGCAAAACCCCAGTATCTCCTAGGGTACTCAGTGCGAATCTACCTCAAAATCAATCAGGAAGAGAGATGATAACCCAAGTGGCTGACTCATAAATGAAGTCTAAGTGGATTGCTACTGAGCTATAATTCTTGCCCCTTGTGGTTTTTTATTCTTTAGATAAGAGCTCACTAAGTTGCCCAACCCGACTTTGAACTTGTAACCTACCTATCTCAGCCTACTAAATAGATGGGATTACAAGTGGGAGCCACCACTCCTGGTTATGTTCTATGACTTTTATTTATGTATGTGTTTTGGGGGGGGTGAAGGGGAGAGAGACAGACAGAAAGAGTCTTAACCCAGGCTGCCCTCAAACTTGCTATTAAAGAGGAGAGTGGCCTTACACTTTTGATGCCTCTGCCTCTTATCTTCCAAGCAGTGGGATTCTGGCCATGCACCATTACATTTGGTTTTGTGAGGTGGGGATCAAACAGCTTTGTGTATACTATGAAAGCACCTTCCCAGCCTAGCTGCATTCCCAATCTTGCATCTATCGGCTCTGCTGATCTTTGGCTCAATGGTTCTGCTGGTAGTCCTCTTCTATGAGTGTGCATTCTTGTCTTTCTGTAAAAGGTTTCAATTTCTTTCTTTTTCTTTTGTATGTGTCTATACATGTGGTGTGTATACATGTATGTATATGTGCTTTTACGAGTGTGCGTGGTGGAGGGGGGGGGAGCCTGTGGAGGCCTGAGGTTGACAGTGGGAATTTTCCTCTATCATTCACGGAGATAGGGTCTGGTCTCTTAATTGAACACAGAGCTTGCTAATATGACTAGTCTGACTAGCCATCTTGCTCCAGGAATTCTGTCTAGCTCTGGAATTACAGGTGAGCTGTCAGGCTCATCCATCATTTGCATGGGGCCTGGGGATCTGCACTCTGTCCTCACATTTGCAAAGTAAGCAAGTTGCCCACTGGGCCAGCTATCTCCTCAGCTCTCCATCCTGCATTTTCTGACATTTCTGGCTTCTGTGCCCTACTCTTCTGGAACTGTACACAGTAGGCTCATTCTCAGCCTGTCTCACCCTGCATGTGTTGTCGTCCAGGTAAGGGGTACACCAACCCCAAAGGGGCTGATGGTTTCATACAGCATGCATTGAGAGGAAAAAATACCTCAGAGACAGGGTATTCCTCTCCATCAAGCATTCTTTAGTGATCTTTCTCTTCCAATAAAGCCCACCTCACCCATCCACCAAGGAAAAAACTCCATGAATATACTCACATAGTCCAAATTGGGTATGTTCTTGACTTGCCCAAGTACAAACTGGGGGGAAGAAAAAGACCTTTGTTCTCCTTGGATAATTTATTTAACCCATGTGCTGTTTAGCCCTATAACCCATCTCTCTCTCTCTCTCTCTCTCTCTCTCTCTCTCTCTCTGTTACTAGGAATTGGAATTGAACCAATGACCTTTTGGATGCTAGGCAAGTGCTTTACTACTGATCTTAAGCTTTAGACCCCCATATATCTTGATTCATCTTATCTGTCATAATTATGAGTTCCAAATGAAGAAAAATTATGTACAATCTCAATGCTTTGGAGACAGGGTTTCCTTATGTAATCCTGATTGACCTGAAACTCACTATGTAGAGCAGGCTGACCTTGAACTCATATACTTCTGCCTACCTCTGCCTCCTGAGTTCTGAGATTAAAGGCATGCAATACCATGCCCCAGTTTTTTTTTTGGAGTTGCTGTGTCAGCACATTAATGCATGGACCTCTGCATTTTCCTGAAAAATCTACTCTTTTGAGTGGGATTATTGTGTACATAATATTTAAAAAATTTTAAAAATATTATTTTTATCATTTTAAATTGTATGCATGTATGTATGCGTAATAAGAAATTTAAAGGGGTATTAGCTTTTTCTGATCCAGCAGCTCCCAAATAATAGAGACAGAGACCTGTAGTTTTATACAACAAGTTTTTTTTTCATTTATTAATTTCTTCAAGTTACATCTCAATAATAATCCCCCTCCCTTCTCTCCCTCCAGTCCCACCCTCCTACCCTCTTCCCCCTTACCCTCCTATCTGCTTTTTTTAAAATTTAAGATATATCTTCCCCCCCCAACAGCTCCCCAACAGAGTCCAATAAACTCTTTTTCTTATAACAATAAATACAATAAAAAACAATAAGAATAATTAGGCCACAATTATGAAAATTATAAGGTATAACATACATTGCCAATGACCAGTTCATATGTATTTGGCAACTGATATTAATATTCTATTATTTATCTCCATGAGTTTAAAGTTCTATACCCAACTCAGTTTCCATCCTAACTTGTATTACCAACTTAAAAACATTTTCTTAGACCTAGGACATCCTCTTAATTCCTAAACAACTTAAAACTTAACTGTGAGACCATAATTATCTAGTTTTCAACCAGATCAGAGACCTGAGAAGGATAAATATATCTGATTATACAGGAAGTTCAGAGCCAACAGCTTCCAAAACTAAGAAATGACAGACAACTACCTGCCTGAACAGTCCTCAATTTCTCTCAATACATTAGAGCATCTATTTGCAGCCTTTTGGCCCAGTATCTCTGACAGACATTTGTTGTAGAGCAGGGGTTATGAAGGACTTACCTGCCCTGTCTTGGCAGAGCTCGGCTGTCCACTTGCCCGCCCTGTCTTGGCAGAGCTCGGCTGTCCACTTGCCCGCCCTGTCTTGGCAGAGCTCGGCTGTCCACTTGCCTGCTTCCAGGTTTTCACTTTTTCGGACAGCGTTCTGTCTGCAGTTGGAGCACGTTTTAAGCCCAATAACTGAGCAGCCTAACCCTCTGCCATCTACACTACTTCTCAGCCACACACCCTGAGGTACTTGCATTAGTCTCATCTTGGTTTGCTCTGCTGTAGCTGTCTGTCCTCATGGAGAACTCCTTTGTCAGCTCCTCCTCATGCCCGACATCATGGTGACACGCTTCTCTCACCTGCTTCATGGTCCGCTTTCTTTCTCCCTCCTTCTCCCCAGGACCCTTCACTCGATGGAAAGTGCAGCCTTCCTCACCACAGCCCAGTCATTGACTGTTCAGCTTTTTATTAACCAATCACAGATGATTGGGAGCAGTATTTATACCACATTGATACAGGAGATTCTTCAATACTCATGAGAAAGTCTGTGCCTGCACTGTAACCAGATCTCAGGGCACAGAAATCAGCATCTGAATACACAGTGCACAAGACCCTCCTCCAACATGTATGTGTGTTGGCGGATGGGTATGTGAACTCAAAGGGCGTCGTGCAGGTGTCAACAGAGGCCAGATGTGTTGAATTCCTCCTGGAGCAGAAGTTCCAGGAGGATGTGAGCTGCCCATCATGGTCGCTGGGAGTCCAACTCAGATGATCCGGAAGGGCAATCCATGCTCCTAACCTCTGAGCCATCTCTCTAGTTCCGAATTCTAAATTTTGATTGAACGTATTTTGGTAAAACAGTCATGTCTAACATTTGGTCAGAACCCAACACTGAAATCCAATCATAGAAAGAGGGAGGTGTCATTGACAACAAATAGTTTCACTATTGTCTCGTTGGTATTTACATAGGACTGAAAAAAAATCACAAAAGTAGGGTCTGTTTAAAATATGACCTTCACACCATGATCTCTGTTGTTTTCTTGCTCATTTTTTACTATGCGCTTTAATGGCTAGCCACCCAGAACTGTAAATCACTTAACACGTGTCTTACTAATAGAGGTCACCAGCCACAAAAGTCCCCTTTTGGGAACTTTTCCTTAGTACCTTGGAATTACTGTCTGTCTAAACTTTAAATGTAACACACTGGAATAGAAGCAAAACCCCTGCAAGCAGTCCTCAGCACGTAATTTCTGATGGAAGACTACGTGAATAAATTCATATCTGGCTAGGGAGGGTGATACATGCCTATAATCCCACCACTTGGGAGACCAAATCAGGAGGATCACGAGTGTGTGGTCAGCTTGGGCTACATAGTGAGGCCCCATCTCAATCCAATGATTTCACAGCCTCAAATTAACCCGTATCCTTCCTTGATGCTCTATAACCAAGTAGATCGTGGCAAAATCAGTTTTCGCTAATTCTCTATATTCTCTCTACATCTTCCAGTGTCCCTTGTAGAAAGATTCTAGTTATGTGACCAGCATGGGCCATGATGGTGGTGAGAAGAGCCATCTGTGTCACTCCACGGCCAGGACAACAAAGAACCAGGCTGCTGCTGGGAATGGTGAGGATGGCACAGGCCTCTGACTCC